>CM051235.1:492134737-492507237 GCA_027917425.1 Gastrophryne carolinensis
TATTAGGGCTGCTACGCTGAACAGTATATAGCTCATTTTCTATTAGTCAGGCAGGGCCCCAGAAGCTCAGAATATACCTTTTACCACCATCTATACCAGCTACCAGAAGACAAGACAGTCCTTAATAGCCCTTATTAGGGCTGCTACGCTGAACAGTATATAGCTCATTTTCTATTTAGTCAGGCAGGGCCCCAGAAGCTCAGAATATACCTTTTACCACCATATATACCAGCTACCAGAAGACAAGACAGTCCTTAATAGCCCTTATTAGGGCTGCTACGCTGAACAGTATATAGCTCATTTTCTATTTAGTCAGGCAGGGCCCCAGAAGCTCAGAATATACTTTTTACCACCATATATACCAGCTACCAGAAGACAAGACAGTCCTTAATAGCCCTTATTAGGGCTGCTACGCTGAACAGTATATAGCTCATTTTCTATTTAGTCAGGCAGGGCCCCAGAAGCTCAGAATATACCTTTTACCACCATATATACCAGCTACCAGAAGACAAGACAGTCCTTAGAGCCCTTATTAGGGCTGCTACGCTGAACAGTATATAGCTCATTTTCTATTTAGTCAGGCAGGGCCCCAGAAGCTCAGAATATACCTTTTACCACCATATATACCAGCTACCAGAAGACAAGGCAGTCCTTAATAGCCCTTATTAGGGCTGCTACGCTGAACAGTATATAGCTCAATTTTCTATTTAGTCAGGCAGGGCCCCAGAAGCTCAGAATATACTTTTTACCACCATATATACCAGCTACCAGAAGACAAGGCAGTCCTTAATAGCCCTTATTAGGGCTGCTACGCTGAACAGTATATAGCTCATTTTCTATTTAGTCAGGCAGGGCCCCAGAAGCTCAGAATATACCTTTTACCACCATATATACCAGCTACCAGAAGACAAGACAGTCCTTAATAGCCCTTATTAGGGCTGCTACGCTGAACAGTATATAGCTCATTTTCTATTTAGTCAGGCAGGGCCCCAGAAGCTCAGAATATACCTTTTACCACCATATATACCAGCTACCAGAAGACAAGACAGTCCTTAATAGCCCTTATTAGGGCTGCTACGCTGAACAGTATATAGCTCATTTTCTATTTAGTCAGGCAGGGCCCCAGAAGCTCAGAATATACCTTTTACCACCATATATACCAGCTACCAGAAGACAAGACAGTCCTTAAGAGCCCTTATTAGGGCTGCTACGCTGAACAGTATATAGCTCATTTTCTATTTAGTCAGGCAGGGCCCCAGAAGCTCAGAATATACCTTTTACCACCATATATACCAGCTACCAGAAGACAAGACAGTCCTTAATAGCCCTTATTAGGGCTGCTACGCTGAACAGTATATAGCTCATTTTCTATTTAGTCAGGCAGGGCCCCAGAAGCTCAGAATATACCTTTTACCACCATATATACCAGCTACCAGAAGACAAGGCAGTCCTTAATAGCCCTTATTAGGGCTGCTACGCTGAACAGTATATAGCTCATTTTCTATTTAGTCAGGCAGGGCCCCAGAAGCTCAGAATATACCTTTTACCACCATATATACCAGCTACCAGAAGACAAGGCAGTCCTTAATAGCCCTTATTAGGGCTGCTACGCTGAACAGTATATAGCTCATTTTCTATTTAGTCAGGCAGGGCCCCAGAAGCTCAGAATATACCTTTTACCACCATATATACCAGCTACCAGAAGACAAGACAGTCCTTAATAGCCCTTATTAGGGCTGCTACGCTGAACAGTATATAGCTCATTTTCTATTTAGTCAGGCAGGGCCCCAGAAGCTCAGAATATACCTTTTACCACCATATATACCAGCTACCAGAAGACAAGACAGTCCTTAATAGCCCTTATTAGGGCTGCTACGCTGAACAGTATATAGCTCATTTTCTATTTAGTCAGGCAGGGCCCCAGAAGCTCAGAATATACCTTTTACCACCATATATACCAGCTACCAGAAGACAAGACAGTCCTTAATAGCCCTTATTAGGGCTGCTACGCTGAACAGTATATAGCTCATTTTCTATTTAGTCAGGCAGGGCCCCAGAAGCTCAGAATATACCTTTTACCACCATATATACCAGCTACCAGAAGACAAGACAGTCCTTAATAGCCCTTATTAGGGCTGCTACGCTGAACAGTATATAGCTCATTTTCTATTTAGTCAGGCAGGGCCCCAGAAGCTCAGAATATACCTTTTACCACCATATATACCAGCTACCAGAAGACAAGACAGTCCTTAATAGCCCTTATTAGGGCTGCTACGCTGAACAGTATATAGCTCATTTTCTATTTAGTCAGGCAGGGCCCCAGAAGCTCAGAATATACCTTTTACCACCATATATACCAGCTACCAGAAGACAAGACAGTCCTTAATAGCCCTTATTAGGGCTGCTACGCTGAACAGTATATAGCTCATTTTCTATTTAGTCAGGCAGGGCCCCAGAAGCTCAGAATATACCTTTTACCACCATATATACCAGCTACCAGAAGACAAGACAGTCCTTAATAGCCCTTATTAGGGCTGCTACGCTGAACAGTATATAGCTCATTTTCTATTTAGTCAGGCAGGGCCCCAGAAGCTCAGAATATACCTTTTACCACCATATATACCAGCTACCAGAAGACAAGACAGTCCTTAATAGCCCTTATTAGGGCTGCTACGCTGAACAGTATATAGCTCATTTTCTATTTAGTCAGGCAGGGCCCCAGAAGCTCAGAATATACCTTTTACCACCATATATACCAGCTACCAGAAGACAAGACAGTCCTTAAGAGCCCTTATTAGGGCTGCTACGCTGAACAGTATATAGCTCATTTTCTATTTAGTCAGGCAGGGCCCCAGAAGCTCAGAATATACCTTTTACCACCATATATACCAGCTACCAGAAGACAAGACAGTCCTTAATAGCCCTTATTAGGGCTGCTACGCTGAACAGTATATAGCTCATTTTCTATTTAGTCAGGCAGGGCCCCAGAAGCTCAGAATATACCTTTTACCACCATATATACCAGCTACCAGAAGACAAGACAGTCCTTAATAGCCCTTATTAGGGCTGCTACGCTGAACAGTATATAGCTCATTTTCTATTTAGTCAGGCAGGGCCCCAGAAGCTCAGAATATACCTTTTACCACCATATATACCAGCTACCAGAAGACAAGGCAGTCCTTAATAGCCCTTATTAGGGCTGCTACGCTGAACAGTATATAGCTCATTTTCTATTTAGTCAGGCAGGGCCCCAGAAGCTCAGAATATACCTTTTACCACCATATATACCAGCTACCAGAAGACAAGACAGTCCTTAATAGCCCTTATTAGGGCTGCTACGCTGAACAGTATATAGCTCATTTTCTATTTAGTCAGCAGGGCCCAGAAGCTCAGAATATACCTTTTACCACCATATATACCAGCTACCAGAAGACAAGACAGTCCTTAATAGCCCTTATTAGGGCTGCTACGCTGAACAGTATATAGCTCATTTTCTATTTAGTCAGGCAGGGCCCCAGAAGCTCAGAATATACCTTTTACCACCATATATACCAGCTACCAGAAGACAAGACAGTCCTTAAGAGCCCTTATTAGGGCTGCTACGCTGAACAGTATATAGCTCATTTTCTATTTAGTCAGGCAGGGCCCCAGAAGCTCAGAATATACCTTTTACCACCATATATACCAGCTACCAGAAGACAAGACAGTCCTTAATAGCCCTTATTAGGGCTGCTACGCTGAACAGTATATAGCTCATTTTCTATTTAGTCAGGCAGGGCCCCAGAAGCTCAGAATATACCTTTTACCACCATATATACCAGCTACCAGAAGACAAGACAGTCCTTAAGAGCCCTTATTAGGGCTGCTACGCTGAACAGTATATAGCTCATTTTCTATTTAGTCAGGCAGGGCCCCAGAAGCTCAGAATATACCTTTTACCACCATATATACCAGCTACCAGAAGACAAGACAGTCCTTAATAGCCCTTATTAGGGCTGCTACGCTGAACAGTATATAGCTCATTTTCTATTTAGTCAGGCAGGGCCCCAGAAGCTCAGAATATACCTTTTACCACCATATATACCAGCTACCAGAAGACAAGACAGTCCTTAATAGCCCTTATTAGGGCTGCTACGCTGAACAGTATATAGCTCATTTTCTATTTAGTCAGGCAGGGCCCCAGAAGCTCAGAATATACCTTTTACCACCATATATACCAGCTACCAGAAGACAAGACAGTCCTTAATAGCCCTTATTAGGGCTGCTACGCTGAACAGTATATAGCTCATTTTCTATTTAGTCAGGCAGGGCCCCAGAAGCTCAGAATATACCTTTTACCACCATATATACCAGCTACCAGAAGACAAGGCAGTCCTTAATAGCCCTTATTAGGGCTGCTACGCTGAACAGTATATAGCTCATTTTCTATTTAGTTAGGCAGGGCCCCAGAAGCTCAGAATATACCTTTTACCACCATATATACCAGTTACCAGAAGACAAGACAGTCCTTAAGAGCCCTTATTAGGGCTGCTACGCTGAACAGTATATAGCTCATTTTCTATTTAGTCAGGCAGGGCCCCAGAAGCTCAGAATATACCTTTTACCACCATATATACCAGCTACCAGAAGACAAGACAGTCCTTAATAGCCCTTATTAGGGCTGCTACGCTGAACAGTATATAGCTCATTTTCTATTTAGTCAGGCAGGGCCCCAGAAGCTCAGAATATACCTTTTACCACCATATATACCAGCTACCAGAAGACAAGACAGTCCTTAATAGCCCTTATTAGGGCTGCTACGCTGAACAGTATATAGCTCATTTTCTATTTAGTCAGGCAGGGCCCCAGAAGCTCAGAATATACCTTTTACCACCATATATACCAGCTACCAGAAGACAAGGCAGTCCTTAATAGCCCTTATTAGGGCTGCTACGCTGAACAGTATATAGCTCATTTTCTATTTAGTCAGGCAGGGCCCCAGAAGCTCAGAATATACCTTTTACCACCATATATACCAGCTACCAGAAGACAAGGCAGTCCTTAATAGCCCTTATTAGGGCTGCTACGCTGAACAGTATATAGCTCATTTTCTATTTAGTCAGGCAGGGCCCCAGAAGCTCAGAATATACCTTTTACCACCATATATACCAGCTACCAGAAGACAAGGCAGTCCTTAATAGCCCTTATTAGGGCTGCTACGCTGAACAGTATATAGCTCATTTTCTATTTAGTCAGGCAGGGCCCCAGAAGCTCAGAATATACCTTTTACCACCATATATACCAGCTACCAGAAGACAAGGCAGTCCTTAATAGCCCTTATTAGTGCTGCTATGTTGAACAGTATATAGCTCATTTTCTATTTAGTCAGGCAGGGCCCCAGAAGCTCAGAATATACCTTTTACCACCATATATACCAGCTACCAGAAGACAAGACAGTCCTTAAGAGCCCTTATTAGGGCTGCTACGCTGAACAGTATATAGCTCATTTTCTATTTAGTCAGGCAGGGCCCCAGAAGCTCAGAATATACCTTTTACCACCATATATACCAGCTACCAGAAGACAAGGCAGTCCTTAATAGCCCTTATTAGGGCTGCTACGCTGAACAGTATATAGCTCATTTTCTATTTAGTCAGGCAGGGCCCAGAAGCTCAGAATATACCTTTTACCACCATATATACCAGCTACCAGAAGACAAGACAGTCCTTAATAGCCCTTATTAGGGCTGCTACGCTGAACAGTATATAGCTCATTTTCTATTTAGTCAGGCAGGGCCCCAGAAGCTCAGAATATACCTTTTACCACCATATATACCAGCTACCAGAAGACAAGACAGTCCTTAAGTGCCCTTATTAGGGCTGCTACGCTGAACAGTATATAGCTCATTTTCTATTTAGTCAGGCAGGGCCCCAGAAGCTCAGAATATACCTTTTACCACCATATATACCAGCTACCAGAAGACAAGACAGTCCTTAATAGCCCTTATTAGGGCTGCTACGCTGAACAGTATATAGCTAATTTTCTATTTAGTCAGGCAGGGCCCCAGAAGCTCAGAATATACCTTTTACCACCATATATACCAGCTACCAGAAGACAAGGCAGTCCTTAATAGCCCTTATTAGGGCTGCTACGCTGAACAGTATATAGCTCATTTTCTATTTAGTCAGGCAGGGCCCCAGAAGCTCAGAATATACCTTTTACCACCATATATACCAGCTACCAGAAGACAAGACAGTCCTTAAGAGCCCTTATTAGGGCTGCTACGCTGAACAGTATATAGCTCATTTTCTATTTAGTCAGGCAGGGCCCCAGAAGCTCAGAATATACCTTTTACCACCATATATACCAGCTACAAGAAGACAAGGCAGTCCTTAATAGCCCTTATTAGGGCTGCTACGCTGAACAGTATATAGCTCATTTTCTATTTAGTCAGGCAGGGCCCCAGAAGCTCAGAATATACCTTTACCACCATATATACCAGCTACCAGAAGACAAGGCAGTCCTTAATAGCCCTTATTAGGGCTGCTACGCTGAACAGTATATAGCTCATTTTCTATTTAGTTAGGCAGGGCCCCAGAAGCTCAGAATATACCTTTTACCACCATATATACCAGCTACCAGAAGACAAGACAGTCCTTAAGAGCCCTTATTAGGGCTGCTACGCTGAACAGTATATAGCTCATTTTCTATTTAGTCAGGCAGGGCCCCAGAAGCTCAGAATATACCTTTTACCACCATATATACCAGCTACCAGAAGACAAGACAGTCCTTAATAGCCCTTATTAGGGCTGCTACGCTGAACAGTATATAGCTCATTTTCTATTTAGTCAGGCAGGGCCCCAGAAGCTCAGAATATACCTTTTACCACCATATATACCAGCTACCAGAAGACAAGACAGTCCTTAATAGCCCTTATTAGGGCTGCTACGCTGAACAGTATATAGCTCATTTTCTATTTAGTCAGGCAGGGCCCCAGAAGCTCAGAATATACCTTTTACCACCATATATACCAGCTACCAGAAGACAAGGCAGTCCCTTAATAGCCCTTATTAGGGCTGCTACGCTGAACAGTATATAGCTCATTTTCTATTTAGTCAGGCAGGGCCCCAGAAGCTCAGAATATACCTTTTACCACCATATATACCAGCTACCAGAAGACAAGGCAGTCCTTAATAGCCCTTATTAGGGCTGCTACGCTGAACAGTATATAGCTCATTTTCTATTTAGTCAGGCAGGGCCCCAGAAGCTCAGAATATACCTTTTACCACCATATATACCAGCTACCAGAAGACAAGGCAGTCCTTAATAGCCCTTATTAGGGCTGCTACGCTGAACAGTATATAGCTCATTTTCTATTTAGTCAGGCAGGGCCCCAGAAGCTCAGAATATACCTTTTACCACCATATATACCAGCTACCAGAAGACAAGGCAGTCCTTAATAGCCCTTATTAGTGCTGCTATGTTGAACAGTATATAGCTCATTTTCTATTTAGTCAGGCAGGGCCCCAGAAGCTCAGAATATACCTTTTACCACCATATATACCAGCTACCAGAAGACAAGACAGTCCTTAAGAGCCCTTATTAGGGCTGCTACGCTGAACAGTATATAGCTCATTTTCTATTTAGTCAGGCAGGGCCCCAGAAGCTCAGAATATACCTTTTACCACCATATATACCAGCTACCAGAAGACAAGACAGTCCTTAATAGCCCTTATTAGGGCTGCTACGCTGAACAGTATATAGCTCATTTTCTATTTAGTCAGGCAGGGCCCCAGAAGCTCAGAATATACCTTTTACCACCATATATACCAGCTACCAGAAGACAAGACAGTCCTTAATAGCCCTTATTAGGGCTGCTACGCTGAACAGTATATAGCTCATTTTCTATTTAGTCAGGCAGGGCCCCAGAAGCTCAGAATATACCTTTTACCACCATATATACCAGCTACCAGAAGACAAGACAGTCCTTAATAGCCCTTATTAGGGCTGCTACGCTGAACAGTATACAGCTCATTTTCTATTTAGTCAGGCAGGGCCCCAGAAGCTCAGAATATACCTTTTACCACCATATATACCAGCTACCAGAAGACAAGACAGTCCTTAATAGCCCTTATTAGGGCTGCTACGCTGAACAGTATATAGCTCATTTTCTATTTAGTCAGGCAGGGCCCCAGAAGCTCAGAATATACCTTTTACCACCATATATACCAGCTACCAGAAGACAAGGCAGTCCTTAATAGCCCTTATTAGGGCTGCTACGCTGAACAGTATATAGCTCATTTTCTATTTAGTCAGGCAGGGCCCCAGAAGCTCAGAATATACCTTTTACCACCATATATACCAGCTACCAGAAGACAAGGCAGTCCTTAATAGCCCTTACTAGGGCTGCTACGCTGAACAGTATATAGCTCATTTTCTATTTAGTCAGGCAGGGCCCCAGAAGCTCAGAATATACCTTTTACCACCATATATACCAGCTACCAGAAGACAAGGCAGTCCTTAATAGCCCTTATTAGGGCTGCTACGCTGAACAGTATATAGCTCATTTTCTATTTAGTCAGGCAGGGCCCCAGAAGCTCAGAATATACCTTTTACCACCATATATACCAGCTACCAGAAGACAAGGCAGTCCTTAATAGCCCTTATTAGTGCTGCTATGTTGAACAGTATATAGCTCATTTTCTATTTAGTCAGGCAGGGCCCCAGAAGCTCAGAATATACCTTTTACCACCATATATACCAGCTACCAGAAGACAAGGCAGTCCTTAATAGCCCTTATTAGGGCTGCTACGCTGAACAGTATATAGCTCATTTTCTATTTAGTCAGGCAGGGCCCCAGAAGCTCAGAATATACCTTTTACCACCATATATACCAGCTACCAGAAGACAAGGCAGTCCTTAATAGCCCTTATTAGTGCTGCTATGTTGAACAGTATATAGCTCATTTTCTATTTAGTCAGGCAGGGCCCCAGAAGCTCAGAATATACCTTTTACCACCATATATACCAGCTACCAGAAGACAAGACAGTCCTTAAGAGCCCTTATTAGGGCTACTATGCTGAACAGTATATAGCTCATTCTAGCTATATACACACTGCACACAACGGCTGCTTTAGTGAGGGGTAGCTGCTGCTGCTGGAATAGGGACAGAAAGACTTCAGTGGTGTATTAGCACCTATATACAAAACTATATACACTCTGCTCAAAACGGCTGCTTTAGTGAGGGGTAGCTGCTGATGCTGGAATAGGGACAGAAAGACTTCAGTGGTGTATTAGCACCTATATACAAAACTATATTTTGCACTACTGTTTTGTGTCCTCTGTGCCAACAAAACCTTGTTATATACCCGGTGCGTATATAGGCACCATTTCACCTTCTGGCAGTATACGGCTGTATAGCCAGGTGTTCTTAAAAATATATTGATATTTGGCACTACTGTTTTGTGTCCTCTGTGCCAACAAAACACTGTTTTATACACGGTGCGTATAGGCACCATTTCACCTTCTGGCAGTATACGGCTGTATAGCCAGGTGTTCTTAAAAATATATTGATATTTGGCACTACTGTTTTGTGTCCTCTGTGCCAACAAAACACTGTTTTATACACGGTGCGTATAGGCACCATTTCACCTTCTGGCAGTATACGGCTGTATAGCCAGGTGTTCTTAAAAATATATTGATATTTGGCACTACTGTTTTGTGTCCTCTGTGCCAACAAAACACTGTTTTATACACGGTGCGTATAGGCACCATTTCACCTTCTGGCAGTATACGGCTGTATAGCCAGGTGTTCTTAAAAATATATTGATATTTGGCACTACTGTTTTGTGTCCTCTGTGCCAACAAAACACTGTTTTATACACGGTGCGTATAGGCACCATTTCACCTTCTGGCAGTATACGGCTGTATAGCCAGGTGTTCTTAAAAATATATTGATATTTGGAACTACTGTTTTGTGTCCTCTGTGCCAACAAAACACTGTTTTATACACGGTGCGTATAGGCACCATTTCACCTTCTGGCAGTATACGGCTGTATAGCCAGGTGTTCTTAAAAATATATTGATATTTGGCACTACTGTTTTGTGTCCTCTGTGCCAACAAAACACTGTTTTATACACGGTGCGTATAGGCACCATTTCACCTTCTGGCAGTATACGGCTGTATAGCCAGGTGTTCTTAAAAATATATTGATATTTGGCACTACTGTTTTGTGTCCTCTGTGCCAACAAAACACTGTTTTATACACGGTGCGTATAGGCACCATTTCACCTTCTGGCAGTATACGGCTGTATAGCCAGGTGTTCTTAAAAATATTGATATTTGGAACTACTGTTTTGTGTCCTCTGTGCCAACAAAACACTGTTTTATACACGGTGCGTATAGGCACCATTTCACCTTCTGGCAGTATACGGCTGTATAGCCAGGTGTTCTTAAACATATATTGATATTTGGCACTACTGTTTTGTGTCCTCTGTGCCAACAAAACACTGTTTTATACACGGTGCGTATAGGCACCATTTCACCTTCTGGCAGTATACGGCTGTATAGCCAGGTGTTCTTCTTAAAATATTTTTATATTTGGCATAACGCGTGGCCAAAAAAGTAAAACGTCTGAAATGCGGAGGGCTAGCGCAAAGGGACGTGGACGAGGACGGGGGCGCGGAAATGCTGGTGGGGGCACAAACCGCGTTGAAGCCAGTGGGGATACAATGCGTGCTGGTGAGGGGCAGCCAGCATTACGCTCATCCAGCTTCCCTGCCTTTATGGGACAGTTATGCGGGGGGCGGGGTACACCTCTGTTAAGGCCTGAGCAGCGTGAACAGGTGGTGCAATGGATGGCCGATAACGCTTCCAGTCACTTGTCCACCACCCAGTCATCCACACAGTCTCACTCTGACCCTCCTTCCTCCCAACCTGGCCAACAGAGTCAGCCCAACCTTGACCCCTCCCAGGACCTCTTTTCGGGTCCTTTTCCAGATGTGATGCAAGATTCCCAGGAGCTAGCAGAGGAATTTGTTTGTAGTGATGCCCAAACACTTGAGTATCCGCCATCTGCTAGTGATGTGGACCCGGAACCAGCATCTGCTATCATGAGCGATGATGAGACGCAGTTGCCATCAAGGGAGGCTGTTGGAATGTCCAGTGGGCAGGAGGAGGAGCAGAGAGAGGAAGTGGAAGAGGAGGTGGTGGACGACGAAATGACCGACCCCACTTGGACAGGGGTGATGTCCAGCGGGGAAAGCAGTGGAGATGCGGTCTGCGCATCACCGAATAAGGCAGCAAGAGGCAGAGGACAGTCCAGAGGCAGAGGACAGTCCAGACAGAGAAGGCAGGCCACAGCCAGCAGGGCCGAAGCTCTTCCCGGCAGCAGGCAGTCGCGCGAAGCTCCCCCATCGAGGCCTCGTACTTCTGTGGTGTGGAGATTTTTTAACGTTTGCGCGGATGACAAACTGAGCGCGGTTTGCGCAATCTGCCACTCAAAACTGAGTAGGGGCTCTGAGAAGAGCAATCTGACCACCTCAGGCATGCGCCGTCACTTGGAATTAAAGCACTGGGCTGAGTGGGAGAGAGCAAACGCAATACAACCTGCGCCCCGTCTTGCTGCCACTGCCTCTTCCCCTTTGTTGTGTGCTGCCACTGCGGTCCAGACCTCCAGCCAGGACACCTCCACATCTGCCTCTGCCTCGGCTACTTTGGGGCCTTCTCCTTCAGCCCCACCTTCCCCCGCATCTTCGTCTGCACCTTCCATCTCTTCGTCCCATCAACTGTCCATCTCGCAGGCGTTCAACCGCAGGCGGAAGTACGCCTCCAGTCACCCCCAAGCCCAAGCCTTAACCTGCCTCATCTCCAAACTGCTGGCCCTGGAGATGTTGCCGTTTAGGCTTGTGAGACGCAGGCCTTCCGCGACCTGATGGCGGCTGCCGCACCTCGCTATTCCGTCCCTAACCGCCACTATTTTTCCCGGTGTGGCGTCCCCGCCCTGCACCAGCACGTGTCGCGTAACATCAGGCGGGCCCTGAGGTACGCAGTCAGCGCAAAGGTCCACTTGACCACCGACTCGTGGACAAGCGCTTGCGGCCAAGGACGCTACATCTCTTTGACGGCACACTGGGTGAATGTTATGGAAGCGGGGACGGGGTCGCAAACAGGGACGGCCTACATACCACCCCCGCCCAAGATTGCCAGCACGGGTTCTGATAGACCCCCCTCCTCTTCCTCCTCCTCCTCCTCCTCCTCCTCTGCCTTAACATCGCCCTCAGCCCCTAGCTGGAAGCGTTGCAGCACTGGCGCGGGGAGACGTCAGCAGGCGGTGCTTAAGCTCATCAGCTTGGGCGACAGGAAGCACAGCGCCGCAGAGGTGAGGCACGCCATATTGCAGCAGACAGAGATGTGGCTGTCGCCGCTGCAGCTAGGACCAGGCATGGTCGTGTGCGATAACGGCCGTAACCTGGTGGCGGCTCTGGAGCTTGCAGAACTCAATCACGTACCATGCCTGGCCCACGTTTTTAATTTGGTAGTACAAAAGTTTCTAAAGACTTACCCCAACCTGGCAGAGCTACTGGTCAAAGTGCGGCGCTTGTGCTCTCACTTTCGGAAGTCAACTGTAGCTGCTGCTAGCTTAAAAAAAATCCAGCAACGCCTCCATTTGCCTCAACATTGGCTGTTGTGCGACCTGCCCACTCGCTGGAATTCCACCTATTGCATGTTGGCCAGGGTGTGTGAGCAGCAGAAAGCATTGATGGAGTACCAGATGATGCATCCACGCGTGCATCCAACTCAGCTCCCTCAGTTTGCCAACCACCACGAGTGGCCATGGATGGCAGACATATGCGATGTATTGCGTATCTTTGAGGAGTCCACTAAGAAGGTCAACGAGGACGCTATAGTGAGCGTAACCATCCCGCTCCTATGCGTCCTTAAAGAATCGCTCATCGCAATAAGGGAGAACGCATTGCACACAGAGGAGACGGGGGTAGGAGGAGACGCAACGCAGGTAGACAGTCAGACCACACTTTTGTCTGCTGCTCGGTGGCAGTTGCAGGAGGAGGAGGATGAGGAGGAGGAGGACAACGTGGAGGTGGCTGTGGAAGAGGATGCTGGCGGCGAGGGTAGCAGTCAGGCTGTGTGCGTCCCATTGGTTCAGCGCGGATGGGGCGGAGAGGAGGAGGAAGAGGAGGAAATGGAAAATGATCCTTCTGGTGGGGGCAGTGAGGTCATGCCTACTCAGAGTCTGGCACACATGGCTGACTTCATGCTGGGCTGCTTTTCCCGGGACATATGTGTTGTCCGGATATTGGAGAACAAACTATACTGGGTCTTCGCACTCCTGGACCCCCGGTATAAAGATAACTTCTCCTCTTTTATTCCAGTAGAGGAGAGGACGAATCGATTACTGGAATACCAGAGGGAACTCTTGCAGAACATGATGCAGATTTTCCCACCCAGCATCGCTGGCGGCAGAGAGGAGAGTGTCTCCCAGAGTCTGACAACATCGATCAGGCCCACAGCCACCAGGGGAACACTCTCCAAGGTGTGGGACACGTTCATGTCACCCCCTCGTGCAACTTCCATCACTGCGGGGCCCGCTATCAGCAGGAGGGACAAGTATCGGCGGATGTTGCGGGACTACCTGGCAGACCACACCCCTGTCCTCCCCGATCCCTTGGCGACCTACACTTACTGTGTCTTCAAGTTGGACACGTGGCTGGAACTGTCCCTGTACGCCTTGGAGGTGCTTGCCTGCCCTGCCGCCAGCGTGCTATCAGAAAGGGTGTTAGCGACAGGCTGACGCTAATCAAAATGAACAGCAAGTGGATTGACCCGGACTTTGCTTGTACAACAGTGGAAAGCAGCCAAGAGTGAAGTGCCATCTGTATGAAGTGCCATTTCCTCCTCCTCCTCCTCCTCCTCCTTAACCGCCGTAGAATTGCTGTATTAATAAAAAAAAATTATGGCTCACCTCTTGGGCTTAATACAATCAATTTTTAAGAGGTCTCAGCTCGTGGGACTCCACACAATTTTTAAGAGGTCTCAGCTCTTGGGACTCCACACAATGTTTGAGAGGTCTCAGCTCTTGGGCCTCCACACAATTTTTAAAAGGTCTCAGCTCTTGGGCCTCCACACAATTTTTAAAAGGTCTCAGCTCTTGGGCCTCCACACAATTTTTAAAAGGTCTCAGCTCTTGGGCCTCCACACAATTTTTAAAAGGTCTCAGCTCTTGGGCCTCCACACAATTTTTAAAAGGTCTCAGCTCTTGGGCCTCCACACAATTTTTAAAAGGTCTCAGCTCTTGGGCCTCCACACATTTTTTAAAAGGTCTCAGCTCTTGGGCCTCCACACAATTTTTAAAAGGTCTCAGCTCTTGGGCCTCCCCTACTGCTGGGGTGACACACTGTAACAAACCTCCTCCTGTAAGCTTCCCTTACTGCTGGGGTGACACACTGTAACAAACCTCCTCCTGTAAGCTTCCCTGACTGCTGGGGTGACACACTGTAACAAACCTCCTCCTGTAAGCTTCCCCTACTGCTGGGGTAACACACTGTAACAAACCTCCTGTAAGCTTCCCTGACTGCAGGGGTGCCACACTGTAACAAACATCCTCCTGTAAGCTTCCCCTACTGCTGGGGTGACACACTGTAACAAACCTCCTCCTGTAAGCTTCCCTGACTGCAGGGGTGACACACTGTAACAAACCTCCTCCTGTAAGCTTCCCCTACTGCTGGGGTGACACACTGTAACAAACCTCCTCCTGTAAGCTTCCCTGACTGCAGGGGTGCCACACTGTAACAAACCTCCTCCTGTAAGCTTCCCCTACTGCTGGGGTAACACACTGTAACAAACCTCCTCCTGTAAGCTTCCCTTACTGCTGGGGTGCCACACTGTAACAAACCTCCTCCTGTAAGCTTCCCTGACTGCAGGGGTGCCACACTGTAACAAACCTCCTCCTGTAAGCTTCCCCTACTGCTGGGGTAACACACTGTAACAAACCTCCTCCTGTAAGCTTCCCTTACTGCTGGGGTGCCACACTGTAACAAACCTCCTCCTGTAAGCTTCCCTGACTGCTGGGGTGACACACTGTAACAAACCTCCTCCTGTAAGCTTCCCCTACTGCTGGGGTAACACACTGTAACAAACCTCCTCCTGTAAGCTTCCCCTACTGCTGGGGTGACACACTGTAACAAACCTCCTCCTGTAAGCTTTCCTGACTGCTGGGGTGCCACACTGTAACAAACCTCCTCCTGTAAGCTTCCCTGACTGCTGGGGTGACACACTGTAACAAACCTCCTCCTGTAAGCTTCCCTTACTGCTGGGGTGACACACTGTAACAAACCTCCTCCTGTAAGCTTCCCTGACTGCTGGGGTGACACACTGTAACAAACCTCCTCCTGTAAGCTTCCCTGACTGCTGGGGTGACACACTGTAACAAACCTCCTCCTGTAAGCTTCCCCTACTGCTGGGGTAACACACTGTAACAAACCTCCTCCTGTAAGCTTCCCCTACTGCTGGGGTGACACACTGTAACAAACCTCCTCCTGTAAGCTTTCCTGACTGCTGGGGTGCCACACTGTAACAAACCTCCTCCTGTAAGCTTCCCTGACTGCTGGGGTGACACACTGTAACAAACCTCCTCCTGTAAGCTTCCCTTACTGCTGGGGTGACACACTGTAACAAACCTCCTCCTGTAAGCTTCCCTGACTGCTGGGGTGACACACTGTAACAAACCTCCTCCTGTAAGCTTCCCTGACTGCTGGGGTGACACACTGTAACAAACCTCCTCCTGTAAGCTTCCCTTACTGCTGGGGTGACACACTGTAACAAACCTCCTCCTGTAAGCTTCCCTGACTGCAGGGGTGCCACACTGTAACAAACATCCTCCTGTAAGCTTCCCCTACTGCTGGGGTGACACACTGTAACAAACCTCCTCCTGTAAGCTTCCCTGACTGCAGGGGTGACACACTGTAACAAACCTCCTCCTGTAAGCTTCCCTTACTGCTGGGGTGCCACACTGTAACAAACCTCCTCCTGTAAGCTTCCCTGACTGCAGGGGTGACACACTGTAACAAACCTCCTCCTGTAAGCTTCCCTTACTGCTGGGGTGCCACACTGTAACAAACCTCCTCCTGTAAGCTTCCCTGACTGCTGGGGTGACACAATGTAACAAACCTCCTCCTGTAAGCTTCCCTGACTGCTGGGGTGACACACTGTAACAAACCTCCTCCTGTAAGCTTCCCCTACTGCTGGGGTAACACACTGTAACAAACCTCCTCCTTTAAGCTTCCCTTACTGCTGGGGTGACACAATGACACAAGAGGACATGTCTGACCACATCTCACACACACACACACACACACAATGACAATTAGGGGTGGGGTATATTTATTTTCCCCCTTGCCTATGCCATCTGTGGTTGTCATTAGGCAACGTGATTTTAAGGGGTGCAGAATTTTGTTCTTCTTTTTTGTACAGTTTGGCTTGGGGTCCATGGCAATGTAGAGGAAAGAAGGTTTCCTTGTCTTGTCTCACTTTACGTAGAAGTAATATTGTGTTTGGAGTGTATTGTTGAGAGGCTGTGATAGTGGCGTAATAGTGCGACTTGGGCGCGTTATATGCACCCAGACATGCTTCCCCTGCTGTCCCAGTTGCATTCCAGCAGTGTTGGCATCATTTTCTGATGTTTCAGGGTGGACTTGGTGACCTCCAAGTGGTCGAATTGAGATTTCCAAGTGTCGAGCATTTTTTTCCCATAGACTATAATGGGATTCGATATTCGGTCGAGTAGTCGAGTAACGCGGTCTATTCGAATCGAAATTCGAAATTTCGAATATTTCACTACTCGCTCATCTCTATTTATTACTTTGTTAGGAAGTTATGGATTCTTCTATGATCAGCTAATTATCTGGAAGGGCCCTTCATGGTAAAAACATATGCCAATATACTGTATGTGGAACTTGTTTGAATATTGGTTCACCATAATTGTGTTTCAATAAGCACCATTATGCATTGGAAGTAGATTTAGGATGAGGTCCTATGTTCTATACCAAACCTCACCATTATGGGCCTAGGTGCCCACTCATGCAAAATGTCCTGTCCCTATAATACTAAAACTTAGTACCCTCAATCAAAGCATTAGTCCAGTGTCCGTGTGACGCTGCCATTCTCCCCTGGCGCTGAGACCAGGCAGGGGTATTACAAGGAAAAAAAGCCGTAACTCGGCCGAGGTCCAGTGGCATTCTCCTGTGACTCTCCTGTGACTCCAAGTCCTGTGCAATGCCATCTTAAAACAAAGCAAGACCCGGGATTTTGACATTCGATTTGGGATGCTGCTCTGTGAAACCCCCTAGTTTACCCAGATATACTCACCTCTCCTCGGTCCAACGACGCATGCATGGGCACATCCAATGAGAGCTGTTTGCTATGTTTACATCTTTAGGCAAATGGATCTCATTTATTATCCGCCCCAGCCTGTTTGAATGGAGATCGGCTGCACATGTGAGAGCCCACACGTGCACAGTCTGAGTCTCTAAGCAAAAGTAATGAATCCAGAGCAGAGGCAGCATTGCAGTCAAAGGATTTCTCTAAAAATAGGAGCTATTGAACTAGTGAATGTTTTGTGTGTAAAAAGCATGGTCACCTAAAAAAGATTCCCCATAGCTGGTGCCTGGGCTGGTTATGCTGGAGAGGGGGAAACTCATGCCATTTTTTTGAGAATTTTAAGGGTTTTTAACCCTTAAAATTCCACCAAGAAATGGGGTCCTCCCCCGGGAAGGGGGACCCCACACCAATTTTTTGTTTTATTTAACCCTTTATAGTGTGGATAGTAAATGTATTTTGTTTGTAAATGTTATAAAGTGCTCTTTTCAGTTTAGGGGATCTCCTGGACAGGAACGGGGGGGCTACCAATACATATGTGGTATCATTGTAATCGGGAGAAATGGGGCTTTCACATGCAATATGTTTTTTTTTTAATAAAATAAATGTTTTAGTTAAAATAAAGGAGACAATTAAAAAAAAAAAAAATATATATATATATATATATATATATATATATTTACTTAAAAATATATAAAAAAAACTGTAAAAAAAATACAAACAAGACATGTTAAAGCCTAAACTCTGCCGCAAAAAGAAAATATGCCATTTTTCTTGGAAATTCCTGCAAAAATCACAGTTAAACATTACGCATAATGGTGAAAAATATCCTGTCAGCAGAGGGTGACAAAATCTCAAGTAGGCTGGCAGTTAAAAGGTTACAGGTACCTATGTATGTTGGGTATTGTTCTGCTCGGGGTACCTTGCGCTTTCAGACTTAGCTTGTTTTTTCTTATTTGCATATTGATATTTTAGGAAAAGGTGTTTTTTATTCTGCTTTTTTATACATTTTTTTGTGAAACCCTGTGCAACCTAAGAATTATTCGAGGTATTACTTCCAGAAAGATGAGCCCAATACAACAAGCTGGGTACGCTTAGAAAGCTTAACATGTGTACTTTCAGGGAATATATATTTTATGGGGGATATTCTAAAAGTAAAGGGTTGTTTTGGTAGAAAAAGCACAAGGTGCGCACTTTGCCTGCAGAGCTGAAATTTTGAAGTAAAATTACTGTTACGCACATGCTTTACTTTGGTGTGTTTGGCAACTCTTCCCTTGACAGGACCTTTACATGTTGGGTATTGTTCTGTTTGGAGGACCTTGCTTTTTCAGATTTTCAGTTTTATTCTTGTTTGCATATAGTTTTTTTTTAGGAAAATGTGGTTTTGATTCTGCTTTTTTATTCTTTTTTTAGGGAAACCCTGTGCAACCAAAGAATACATTGAGGAACTACTTCCAGAAAACTGCACCCATGTCAACAAGCCTGGTACGCCTAGAAAGCCTGAGGTGTGTACTTCCAGAGAATCTATAGTTTGTGGGGGGTATTTCAAATGTAAAGGGTTGTTTTTCTTGAAAAACTGCAAGGTGCGCATAGCGCATAGCATAGTTGCATTTTATCTGAAAATCTCCTAAAGCGCTGTTCCAGTTTGGGGGAGTCTCCTGGGCAGAAAAGGGTGTCTACCTATACATATGTGGTACTGATTAGAGATGTGCGAACTTTTGAAAAATTCGATTCGACTGATTCGCCGAATTTTCCGACAAAAATCGTTTCGACCCGAATAAATTCGCGACGAATCGCTATTAAAAACGGCTATTTCTGAGCCTCCTAAAGCCTCAATAGGGTTGTAAACCATTCTGCCTTGCTGTAACACGCACAGGATGCGTGCTGGGTTAGTTAAATAATACTTTGAAGAAATATCACATGCAGATCAGAGGCATCGCTAATAGAATCGCAGAGCGGCACAATTGAATTCAAGAGAGTTGAAGTGGCATCACTATGAGGGGCAGGAGCCCAAACATTGCTTTAAAGAGACACTGGAGTTGGCAGCCGCAGGAGCCCAAAAATTGGATGAATCACACCCTGGAGTTGGCAGCAGCAGCAGCAGGAGCCCAAACATTACTTTAAAGAGACCCTGGGGTTGGCTTCAGGAGCCCAAAAATTGGATGAATCACACCCTGGAGTTGGCAGGAGTTGACAGCAGCAGCAGCAGGAGCCCAAATATTACTTTAAAGAGACACTGGAGTTGGCTTCAGGAGCCCAAAAATTGGATGAATCACACCCTGGAGTTGGCAGCAGCAGCAGCAGGAGCCCAAACATTACTTTAAACAGACCCTGGGGTTGGCCTCAGGAGCCCAAAAATTGGATGAATCACACCCTGGAGTTGGCAGCAGCAGCAGCAGGAGCCCAAATATTACTTTAAAGAGACACTGGGGTTGGCTTCAGGAGCCCAAAAATTGGATGAATCACACCCTGGAGTTGGCAGCAGCAGCCCAAATATTACTTTAAAGAGACACTGGAGTTGGCTTCAGTAGCCCAAAAATTGGATGAATCACACCCTGGAGTTGGCAGCAGCAGCAGCAGGAGCCAAAACATTACTTTAAAGAGACACTGGGGTTGGCTTCAGTAGCCCAAAAATTGGATGAATCACGCCCTGGAGTTGGCAGCAGCAGCAGGAGCCCAAACATTACTTTAAAGAGACACTGGGGTTGGCTTCAGGAGCCCAAAAATTGGATGATTCACACCCTGGAGTTGGCAGCAGCAGCAGCAGGAGCCCAAACATTACTTTAAAGAGACCCTGGGGTTGGCTTCAGGAGCCCAAAAATTGGATGAATCACACCCTGGAGTTGGCAGAAGTTGGCAGCAGCAGCAGCAGGAGCCCAAATATTACTTTAAAGAGACCCTGGGGTTGGCTTCAGGAGCCCAAAAATTGGATGATTCACACCCTGGAGTTGGCAGCAGCAGCAGCAGCAGGAGCCCAAACATTACTTTAAACAGACCCTGGGGTTGGCCTCAGGAGCCCAAAAATTGGATGAATCACACCCTGGAGTTGGCAGAAGTTGGCAGCAGCAGCAGCAGGAGCCCAAATATTACTTTAAAGAGACACTGGAGTTGGCTTCAGGAGCCCAAAAATTGGATGATTCACACCCTGGAGTTGGCAGCAGCAGCAGCAGGAGCCCAAATATTACTTTAAAGAGACACTGGGGTTGGCTTCAGGAGCCCAAAAATTGGATGAATCACACCCTGGAGTTGGCAGCAGCAGCAACAGGAGCCCAAACATTACTTTAAAGAGACCCTGGGGTTGGCTTCAGGAGCCCAACAATTGGATGAATCACACCCTGGATTTGGCAGGAGTTGGCAGCAGCAGCAACAGGAGCCCAAATATTACTTTAAAGAGACCCTGGGGTTGGCTTCAGGAGCCCAAAAATTGGATGAATCACACCCTGGAGTTGGCAGCAGCAGCAACAGGAGCCCAAACATTACTTTAAAGAGACCCTGGGGTTGGCTTCAGGAGCCCAAAAATTGGATGAATCACACCCTGGAGTTGGCAGCAGCAGCAGCAGGAGCCCAAACATTACTTTAAAGAGACCCTGGGGTTGGCTTCAGGAGCCCAAAAATTGGATGAATCACACCCTGGAGTTGGCAGGAGTTGACAGCAGCAGCAGCAGGAGCCCAAATATTACTTTAAAGAGACCCTGGAGTTGGCTTCAGGAGCCCAAAAATTGGATGAATCACACCCTGGAGTTGGCAGAAGTTGGCAGTAGCAGCAGCAGGAGCCCAAATATTACTTTAAAGAGACCCTGGGGTTGGCTTCAGGAGCCCAAAAATTGGATGAATCACACCCTGGAGTTGGCAGGAGTTGGCAGCAGCAGCAACAGGAGCCCAAATATTACTTTAAAGAGACCCTGGGGTTGGCTTCAGGAGCCCAAAAATTGGATGAATCACACCCTGGAGTTGGCAGGAGTTGACAGCAGCAGCAGCAGGAGCCCAAATATTACTTTAAACAGACCCTGGGGTTGGCTTCAGGAGCCCAAAAATTGGATGAATCACACCCTGGAGTTGGCAGAAGTCGGCAGCAGCAGCAGCAGGAGCCCAAATATTACTTTAAAGAGACACTGGAGTTGGCTTCAGGAGCCCAAAAATTGGATGATTCACACCCTGGAGTTGGCAGCAGCAGCAGCAGCAACAGGAGCCCAAGTTGGCTTCAGGAGCCCAAAAATTGGATGAATCACACCCTGGAGTTGGCAGCAGCAGCAGCAGCAGGAGCCCAAATATTACTTTAAAGAGACACTGGGGTTGGCTTCAGGAGCCCAAAAATTGGATGAATCACACCCTGGAGTTGGCAGAAGTTGGCAGTAGCAGCAGCAGGAGCCCAAATATTACTTTAAAGAGACCCTGGGGTTGGCTTCAGGAGCCCAAAAAATGGATGAATCACACCCTGGAGTTGGCAGAAGTTGGCAGCAGCAGGAGCCCAAAAAATGGCCTAAAGACATAAATATGTTTTGCACCATTTGGAAAGTGTAAAACGTGGCACCATGCTGAATCTAGTCGCATGCATCAGGCATTGGTGGGTGGAAATCCTGGCTGATCCATCCCTGATTCATTTTGACAAAGGTGAGTCTCTCCACATTTTTAGTTGACAGACGAGTTCTCCTCGCCGTAACTATGGCCCCCGCCGCACTAAACACCCGCTCAGATGGCACGCTACTTGCCGGGCAGGACAGCTTTTCCAGGGCAAACTCTGCTAGTTGCGGCCACAAATCAAGTTTGGCTGCCCAGAAGTCCAGCGGATCCTCAAGGTGTGTTGGCATGGTCATGTCAAAGTATGACATGACCTGCTGGTTGAGGTCCTGCTCCAGGTCTTCCTGCTGCTCATGAGTAGCCTCACTATGCGGGTGTAGAAAGCTACTCATTAGCGACTGAAGACTGAGGCTGCTGCTGCTGATGGAGCTTCTGCTGCTGCTGCTGCCAACCCCCCCAGCGGCCATGGCAGTGGAAGGTGAGCGCAGAGGTCCCCTCGAGTCAGACCTGCGAGAGTATGGACCATGGCGCAGATAGGCATCGGCCAACTGCCTACGTAGAATGTCTTTGTAGTAGTTGAGTTTGTCCTCCCTCTCGGTGGGTTTAAAAAATGCCCCCATTTTGTGCCGGAAGCGAGGGTCCAATAAGGTGGACAGCCAGAAGTCATCCCGCCGACAGATGGAAACAATTCTGGGGTCACTACGCAAGCACGTGAGCATGCTTCGTGCCATTTGCGCAAGTGACTCGGATGGACTACCTGTCTCCATCTCCACTGCATACTGCCACGGTGTGCCCGGGTCCTCTGTCTCGCCTTCCTCAAAAACCTCTAGCTCCTCTGGCTGCTCCTGCTCCTCCTCTCCTGTCCGCTGACTAGATAAACCAGCCATTTCGCCAAGCCTAAACTGTGTTTCGCTGGGCAACTCCTCCTCCTCCTCTTCCTCCTCCTCCAGTTCAGCTCCAGCGGGGTTCATGTGGCCGTAAGATGTAAACGCCATGTCTCCAGTGCCCTGACCAGCCATGGTTTCCAACATGTGCTGTAGTACATGAAGCAGTGGAATCACGTCGTTCATCCCGTAATCCTGCCGACTGACAAATAAAGTGGCATCCTCAAAGGGCCTGAGCAAACGGCAGGTGTCACGTATGAGCTGCCACTGGTTGACATTGAAGTTACACAGGGGAGTCCCCCTATCTGCTTGGATCATCAGGAAATCCGTGATGGCTTTTCTCTGTTCATATAATCGGTCCAACATGTGAAGGGTGGAATTCCAACGGGTGGAAACATCGCAAATCAGACTATGTTGGGGGATACCATTCTGACGCTGTAGCTCAAGAAGGGTGTGTTTGGCGGTGTAGGAGTGGCTGAAGTGCATGCAAAGTTTCCTTGAAGTTGTTAGGATGTCTTGCAGATGGGGGGAACACTTCAGAAACCGCTTGACAACCAGATTGAAGACGTGAGCCATGCAGGGGGCATGGGTCAGGCTTCCTTGGCGCAGCGCAGACAAAATGTTCTTCCCATTGTCGGTAACCATGATTCCCATTTTAAGTTTTCTCGGAGTAAGCCATGTTTGGATTTCCTGATGAATACATTTAAGCAGTTCCTCCCCTGTGTGACTCCGTTCGCCAAGACAAACCATGTGAAGCACTGCGTGACACCTCCGTGCCCTGCACACATGGTAGACTGGAGGGGCACTGAGACTTGAGCCTACAGTGGAGGGTGAGGAGATGGCGGAGGATGAGGAGGCCGAGTCGCACGGTGTCACAGGCCCAATGGGCAGAGAGCGCGGAGGCCGAAGCGGCGTGACCTGTCCAAGTTGCTGCTGCTGCTGCAAAGGGACCACATTCACCCAGTGGGCCGTAAACGACATGTACTGCCCCTGACCGTAGTTACAGCTCCAGATGTCGGCGCTGCCATGTATTTTGCTACACACCGACAGGCTCAAGGACTGGCCCACCTTCTGTTCAACAAAAGTGTGCAGCGCTGGTACTGCCTTCTTGGCAAAGAAATGACGGCTTGGGACTCTCCACCTCGGCTCGGCACAAGCCATCAGTTCTCTGAAAGGTGCAGATTCCACCACCTGAAAAGGGAGCGACTGCAGCACCAGCAACTTGGACAGGAGCACATTCAGCTTCTGCGCCGTAGGATGAGTGGGCGCATACTGCTGTCTCTTGGACATGGCTTCGCTGATGGATTGCTGGCGGGATGCATGACTTGGAGGAGGAGGAGCAGGAGCGACAGAGGATGGGTATGACGCACAGCTGCCTTCGGCTGAGGTGCTGGAGCCTTGGCTGGCAGAAATTGGGAGCTCACTTGGCGAGGAAGCAGACTGGACCACCCCTTGGGAGCCTCGGTTCTCCCAGGTCGTTTTATGGTGACGCATCATATGTTGACGCAGGGCCGTGGTGCCAACATTTGGACCCTGGCCACGCTTCACCTTTTGCCTACATATCTTGCATGTGGCCATGTTACCCTCCTGCGGATGCCTCAGGAAAAACTGCCACACTGCCGAGTAGCTACTTTTCCCACCCCCTGGCCTCACTGATTCACTGCTGCTGTTGCCAACTCCAGGAACCCCTGCTCCACTACCTCCTGATAAGGTAGACTGCCGTACAGCAGGTGCTCTACCCCGACCCCGGCCCCGGCCGGCTCCAGCCTTTGGAATTGTGTCCCCATGCTGACTGCTACCACCTTGCTGCCTCAGCTGCTGACTCCGGGGCAACCTGCGCCCCTCTTCTCCTGATGATGACGATGAAGCCCCTTCCTCACCCGGCTCCCAAGTGCGATCGGCTTCATCGTCATCATCATCATCACCGAGTTGTGGCTGTACGTCACTGATGTTCGTGGATTCGTCAACAGTGTCTGGCGCAGGAGCTGGAACGCTCGCAGCACCCACGACACTGTCCACATCACTATTTGTCTGCCTAGCTAAAGAAGCCACCTCCATTTCTTGGCTGGGCAGTAGCTGCTGACTGTCCTCCTGTATCTGATCGTCCTCCTCACTAAAGAGTGGAGCTGAACCCAAAGCATAGGATACGTCGCTGGGGGAGGGAACGGCGTAGGACAGAGGCAATGGGAGGACAGGGACTGCTCTCGGGGCATGCCAACTCAGGGTTGTGTCAGAGGAACCTACCGACCCTAGACTGGGGGTCTCAGATGTAAGTTGTGATGATGTTGTTGATGAGCGCGTCAGCCAATCTACCACGGCAGATGCGTTACTGGTGGAGACCCGACCGCTAGCAGATACTGGCTGATTAGGTCTCTCAGCGTGACTCCTGCTGCTACTGGCCCCCAGTCTGATGCGAGCTCTGCCTGCGGAATCTTGGCCTCTGCCACTCCTCTTTTCACTTCCAGGCACTTGTCTGCCCGACATAGTCTAACTGGCGTGGTAGTAGGTGATATTTAAAAAAACCCCGGGCAGCGGTGGGTCTATATGAAACAGAATATAATGCACACCAAAAGTGAGCAGTAACACTCAGCCTCCAACAGGCCTGCTTAGTGTAAATAAGAGAGCTGCTTAGTGTAAATAAAGAGGGGTATGCTATGTTACAGAATGGGATGCCTCAACAGAAGTGCACCTGGCAGGCAGCAGTAAGCCTATGCCCAGCAAAAGTGTCTTTATCAGGGCTAATTTCAATTATAATAAGTGCAAATGGTTATATGGTCTTAAACAGAGGCTGCTGTAGTCACAGAATGGGATGCCCCCAAAAAAGATCCAGTAGTGCTATGCCCAGCAAAAGTGTCTTTATCAGGCCTAATTTCAAATATAATAAGAGCAAATGGTTATATGGTCTTAAACAGAGGCTGCTGTAGTCACAGAATGGGATGCCCCAAAAAAAGATCCAGTAGTGCTATGCCCAGCAAAAGTGTCTTTATCAGGCTAATTTCAAATATAATAAGAGCAAATGGTTATATGGTCTTTAACAGAGGCTGCTATAGTCACAGAATGGGATGCCCTTGCAGGGTCCAGTAGTGCTATGACCAGCAAAAGTGTCTTTATCAGGCTAATTTCAAATATAATAAGAGCAAATAATTATATGGTCTTTAACAGAGGCTGCTATAGTCACAGAATGGGATGCCCTTGCAGGGTCCAGTAGTGCTATGCCCAGCAAAAGTGTCTTTATCAGGCTAATTTCAAATATAATAAGAGCAAATGGTTATATGGTCTTTAACAGAGGCTGCTATAGTCACAGAATGGGATGCCCTTGCAGGGTCCAGTAGTGCTATGCCCAGCAAAAGTGTCTTTATCAGGCCTAATTTCTATGAGAATAAGTGCAAATGGTTATTATGCTATTAAATAGAGGCTGGTGTTGTCACAGAATGGGATGCCACAAAAACCAGAGAGCATGCACAGCAAAAGTGTCTTTATCAGGCCTAATTTCTATGAGAATAAGTGCAAATGGTTATTATGCTATTAAATAGAGGCTGGTGTTGTCACAGAATGGGATGCCACAAAAACCAGAGAGCATGCACAGCAAAAGTGTCTTTATCAGGCCTAATTTCTATGAGAATAAGTGCAAATGGTTATTATGCTATTAAATAGAGGCTGGTGTAGTCACAGAATGGGATGCCACAAAAACCAGAGAGCATGCACAGCAAAAGTGTCTTTATCAGGCCTGATTTCTATGAGAATAAGTGCAAATGGTTATTATGCTATTAAATAGAGGCTGGTGTTGTCACAGAATGGGATGCCACAAAAACCAGAGAGCATGCACAGCAAAAGTGTCTTTATCAGGCCTAATTTCTATGAGAATAAGTGCAAATGGTTATTATGCTATTAAATAGAGGCTGGTGTTGTCACAGAATGGGATGCCACAAAAACCAGAAAGCATGCACAGCAAAAGTGTCTTTATCAGGCCTAATTTCTATGAGAATAAGTGCAAATGGTTATTATGCTATTAAATAGAGGCTGGTGTTGTCACAGAATGGGATGCCACAAAAACCAGAGAGCATGCACAGCAAAAGTGTCTTTATCAGGCCTAATTTCTATGAGAATAAGTGCAAATGGTTATTATGCTATTAAATAGAGGCTGGTGTTGTCACAGAATGGGATGCCACAAAAACCAGAGAGCATGCACAGCAAAAGTGTCTTTATCAGGCCTAATTTCTATGAGAATAAGTGCAAATGGTTATTATGCTATTAAATAGAGGCTGGTGTTGTCACAGAATGGGATGCCACAAAAACCAGAGAGCATGCACAGCAAAAGTGTCTTTATCAGGCCTAATTTCTATGAGAATAAGTGCAAATGGTTATTATGCTATTAAATAGAGGCTGGTGTTGTCACAGAATGGGATGCCACAAAAACCAGAGAGCATGCACAGCAAAAGTGTCTTTATCAGGCCTAATTTCTATGAGAATAAGTGCAAATGGTTATTATGCTATTAAATAGAGGCTGGTGTTGTCACAGAATGGGATGCCACAAAAACCAGAGAGCATGCACAGCAAAAGTGTCTTTATCAGGCCTAATTTCTATGAGAATAAGTGCAAATGGTTATTATGCTATTAAATAGAGGCTGGTGTAGTCACAGAATGGGATGCCACAAAAACCAGAGAGCATGCACAGCAAAAGTGTCTTTATCAGGCCTGATTTCTATGAGAATAAGTGCAAATGGTTATTATGCTATTAAATAGAGGCTGGTGTAGTCACAGAATGGGATGCCACAAAAACCAGAGAGCATGCACAGCAAAAGTGTCTTTATCAGGCCTGATTTCTATGAGAATAAGTGCAAATGGTTATTATGCTATTAAATAGAGGCTGGTGTAGTCACAGAATGGGATGCCACAAAAACCAGAGAGCATGCACAGCAAAAGTGTCTTTATCAGGCCTAATTTCTATGAGAATAAGTGCAAATGGTTATTATGCTATTAAATAGAGGCTGGTGTTGTCACAGAATGGGATGCCACAAAAACCAGAGAGCATGCACAGCAAAAGTGTCTTTATCAGGCCTGATTTCTATGAGAATAAGTGCAAATGGTTATTATGCTATTAAATAGAGGCTGGTGTAGTCACAGAATGGGATGCCACAAAAACCAGAGAGCATGCACAGCAAAAGTGTCTTTATCAGGCCTGATTTCTATGAGAATAAGTGCAAATGGTTATTATGCTATTAAATAGAGGCTGGTGTTGTCACAGAATGGGATGCCACAAAAACCAGAGAGCATGCACAGCAAAAGTGTCTTTATCAGGCCTAATTTCTATGAGAATAAGTGCAAATGGTTATTATGCTATTAAATAGAGGCTGGTGTAGTCACAGAATGGGATGCCACAAAAACCAGAGAGCATGCACAGCAAAAGTGTCTTTATCAGGCCTGATTTCTATGAGAATAAGTGCAAATGGTTATTATGCTATTAAATAGAGGCTGGTGTAGTCACAGAATGGGATGCCACAAAAACCAGAGAGCATGCACAGCAAAAGTGTCTTTATCAGGCCTGATTTCTAAAAGAATAAGTGCAAATGGTTATTATGCTATTAAATAGAGGCTGGTGTTGTCACAGAATGGGATGCCACAAAAACCAGAGAGCATGCACAGCAAAAGTGTCTTTATCAGGCCTAATTTCTATGAGAATAAGTGCAAATGGTTATTATGCTATTAAATAGAGGCTGGTGTTGTCACAGAATGGGATGCCACAAAAACCAGAGAGCATGCACAGCAAAAGTGTCTTTATCAGGCCTAATTTCTATGAGAATAAGTGCAAATGGTTATTATGCTATTAAATAGAGGCTGGTGTTGTCACAGAATGGGATGCCACAAAAACCAGAGAGCATGCACAGCAAAAGTGTCTTTATCAGGCCTAATTTCTATGAGAATAAGTGCAAATGGTTATTATGCTATTAAATAGAGGCTGGTGTTGTCACAGAATGGGATGCCACAAAAACCAGAGAGCATGCACAGCAAAAGTGTCTTTATCAGGCCTAATTTCTATGAGAATAAGTGCAAATGGTTATTATGCTATTAAATAGAGGCTGGTGTTGTCACAGAATGGGATGCCACAAAAACCAGAGAGCATGCACAGCAAAAGTGTCTTTATCAGGCCTAATTTCTATGAGAATAAGTGCAAATGGTTATTATGCTATTAAATAGAGGCTGGTGTTGTCACAGAATGGGATGCCACAAAAACCAGAGAGCATGCACAGCAAAAGTGTCTTTATCAGGCCTAATTTCTATGAGAATAAGTGCAAATGGTTATTATGCTATTAAATAGAGGCTGGTGTTGTCACAGAATGGGATGCCACAAAAACCAGAGAGCATGCACAGCAAAAGTGTCTTTATCAGGCCTAATTTCTATGAGAATAAGTGCAAATGGTTATTATGCTATTAAATAGAGGCTGGTGTTGTCACAGAATGGGATGCCACAAAAACCAGAGAGCATGCACAGCAAAAGTGTCTTTATCAGGCCTAATTTCTATGAGAATAAGTGCAAATGGTTATTATGCTATTAAATAGAGGCTGGTGTTGTCACAGAATGGGATGCCACAAAAACCAGAGAGCATGCACAGCAAAAGTGTCTTTATCAGGCCTAATTTCTATGAGAATAAGTGCAAATGGTTATTATGCTATTAAATAGAGGCTGGTGTAGTCACAGAATGGGATGCCACAAAAACCAGAGAGCATGCACAGCAAAAGTGTCTTTATCAGGCCTGATTTCTATGAGAATAAGTGCAAATGGTTATTATGCTATTAAATAGAGGCTGGTGTAGTCACAGAATGGGATGCCACAAAAACCAGAGAGCATGCACAGCAAAAGTGTCTTTATCAGGCCTGATTTCTATGAGAATAAGTGCAAATGGTTATTATGCTATTAAATAGAGGCTGGTGTAGTCACAGAATGGGATGCCACAAAAACCAGAGAGCATGCACAGCAAAAGTGTCTTTATCAGGCCTGATTTCTATGAGAATAAGTGCAAATGGTTATTATGCTATTAAATAGAGGCTGGTGTAGTCACAGAATGGGATGCCTCACAGCAGACTTAAGATCAGTTCAGTATATATGCACAGTTAGTTAGTATAAGCAGCCTGAAAACGCTAACAAAGCAGGCTGGATGAAAAAAAAAAAAAAACTGACAGCCTCCGATTTTCCCTTCCTTTCCCTGTTTTTCGCTTACTTTCTGTCTGTCTCCTGTCTGTCTCCTGCCTGTCTCCAGCCTGTCCCTGTCTGTCCCTGCCTGTCTAACTGTCTGTCTCTCCCTCAGCTACACAGCGTTCTGTCTCTCACGAATGCAATAGAGAAATGAGGCTGGAAAGCAAGATGGCCGGCCTTAAATACCGCTGTGACGTCACCGGGCTTGCTGGCTGCTGATAGGCTGCATGTGACTGTCCCAGCTTGCACTGGCGCGGGGTTGATGTCTGGACATGTCCCGTCCGCCATCTTAGAATGCCTGTAATGTAAATGAATGGATGTTAAAGGAAAACTTCGAGCGATCGAATCGCGGGGAAATTCGGATTCGATCCGAATCGAATTTTTCCTGAAATTCGGATCGAATCCGGGTTCGTCCGGATCGATTCGCTCATCCCTAGTACTGATGTAACCAGGAGAAATTGGAATTTCACATTCAGTAAGATTTTATTGACAAACTTACATTTTTTTATTACAAGAAAACACCTTACAACTTGTAAAAAATTGTTTCTTTTTATTTTTTTTGCACATATTTCACCCAAAAAAATTGAGAATACACCTAAAAAATGGGACATTTCATGTTAAAGCCCAGACTCTGCTGAAAAAAAACAATATATCACTTTCCTGGGAAATCCCTGGAAATCCCTTCAAAAATCACAGTTGAACATGAGGAGCGCAAAATAGTGCAAAATGGTCTAGCAACAAAGTGTGACAAAATCTCAAGGTAGGCTGGCACTTAAAGGGTTAAAGGGAAAATGTCCAGAAAATCATTTCCTAAAAATAGCAGCACTAGATCTGCACAGCGTCTTGATTTATGTGTTCCAATGAGTGTTTAAATCCCTGGGAAGAAGAGATATTTCCTCATTCCTTCATTCATTGATGGTTTTTCCAGATACACAATTGTCTACCTGCTGCACAGCAAAGATGAGATGTCACAGAAAATTGAAGGATATCTTGCTTTAGTATTTAACAAATTTGGAAGAATGCCAAAAGCCCTGCGTGTAGGTAATGGAACGGAATATAAAAGAGGCAAGCTTCAAACCATTTTGAAAAAAGAAAGGAATCATGTTCCAGGCTACCATTCCATACAACCCAGAACAAAATGGTGTTACAGAAAGAAAGAACCGCATGCTCTGTGCAGGAAGTGCAGGAAGTATGCTGTGATTCAAACCTACCTACAACAGTTTGGTGAGCAGCCATCACGACAGCGTGCTATTTCTAAAACAGACTGCCAGGTAGAGCTACAATCAAAACTCCATATAAACTATAGAACTGCAAGAAGCCTGACATGAAGCACAAAGAAAAATGTTCAAAGTAGGAATCTCATGCAAAAGAAGGGGCTCTGGTTGGCTACAGTGAAACTCAAAAGGGATGCAGAATCCTGCACCCAGAGACTAACGCAGTAACAGCCAGCAGTGATTGATAAGAACTCTGTATCACTCAAATGTCATGAAGTTTTGCCAGTAATTCAACCAAAGCAAAAAGAACAAGAATCTCAGTCACACGCTCCAGATTCTGAAAAGGAAAGCACCGAAGTCTGTATAAGCCCAAGGAAGGTACAGAAGAACCAAGTCAGCCTCCAGTGAGGAGATCAGAGAGGCCAAAGAAAGAAATCCCAGCTAAGCGCCTTTCTTACATGGTCAGAACACTTCCATAACCAGTGTTCCAGTCTTGGCAGTAGATGCAACAACTGCCTGTCCACGAGATGCAGAAGTGGATTAAAGCCACAGATGACGAGATCGAGTCTCTTCACCAACTCCAGACATTGAAGCTTACTGAGCTACAACAAGGCAATAAAGCAATCGGATGTAAATGGATCTTCAAGATTGGAGTTAAAATGTAGCAGTTTAAGACAAGATTAGTTGCCAAAGGATACTCGCAAAAATATGGTGAAGATTATGATGCTAGATTTCTCCAGTTGCTAAGCAAACCACATTCAGGACTTTTTGACATTTTGACATCAAAACTGCCTTTCTAAATCGCGACATTTAAGAAGAGCTGTACATGACTTAACCTGAATATTATCAAAAAAGGGCGTAGAACATCTTGTTTATAAATTCTGCAAGAGCATGGGATTTCAAAATGAACAAATTCTTGATTGATGAATGATCCGTGTTTATATGCAAAATGTGTAGCAGGCAAAATTGACTCATATAGCTGATGTAGTCATTGCTCCTCAAGAAGGAAGAGAAATTGCAAAACAAGGTGAAGTTCCCAACCAGCACAAACTAAAGGAAGATGGGAGTTTTCTTCTCAACTAAAGTTTTAAAATCTCCTTAGTCCTAAACCAGTTTGGAATGTTAGAAGCCAAAAGTGCATCAACACCATCCTACCTGATGTTAAAAAGAGAAGAAGATCTGCTACCAATAATAATAATGATTAGGGATGAGCGAATCGATCCGGACGAACCCGGATTCGATCCGCATTTCATGAAAAATTCGATTCGGATCGAATCCGAATTTCCCCGTGCTTCGATCGCTCGAAGTTTTCCTTTAACATCCATTCATTTACATTACAGGCATTCTAAGATGGCGGACGGGACATGTCCAGACATCAACCCCGCGCCAGTGCAAGCTGGGGCAGTCACATGCAGCCTATCAGCAGCCAGCAAGCCCGGTGACGTCACAGCGCTATTTAAGTCGGCGGACATCTTGCTTTTCCTCATTTCTCTATTGCATTCGTGAGAGACAGGACGCTGCTGTAGTGAGGGAGAGACAGAGAGCCAGGGACAGACAGGGACAGGCTGGAGACAGGCAGGAGACAGGCAGGAGACAGACAGAAAGTCAGCAAAAAGCAGGGAAAGTTAGGAAAAATCGGAGGCAGTCACAGGGAGATTTTTTTTTTTCATCCAGCCTGAGTGTTACTGGCTGGCTGACTGGCTTTGTTAGCGTTTTCAGGCTGCTTATACACTTACTGTGCATACATACTGAACTGATCTCAAGTCTGCTATGAGGCATCCCATTCTGTGACTACACCAGCCTCTATTTACTGCTATAACCCTTTGCACTTATTCTAATAGAAATTTGGCCTGATAAACACACTTACTGTGCATAGTATTACTGCTCACAGGTGCACTCCTGGCTGTTGGGGCATCCCATTCTGTGACTACACCAGCCTCTATTTACTACTATAACCATTTGCACTTATTCTAATAGAAATTTGGCCTGATAAACACACTTGCTGTGCATAGTATTACTGCTCACAGGTGCACTCCTGGCTGTTGGGGCATCCCATTCTGTGACTACACCAGCCTCTATTTACTGCTATAACCCTTTGCACTTATTCTAATAGAAATTTGGCCTGATAAACACACTTGCTGTGCATAGTATTACTGCTCACAGGTGCACTCCTGGCTGTTGGGGCATCCCATTCTGTGACTACACCAGCCTCTATTTACTACTATAACCATTTGCACTTATTCTAATAGAAATTTGGCCTGATAAACACACTTGCTGTGCATAGTATTACTGCTCACAGGTGCACTCCTGGCTGTTGGGGCATCCCATTCTGTGACTACACCAGCCTCTATTTACTGCTGTAACCCTTTGCACTTATTCTAATAGAAATTTGGCCTGATGAACACACTTGCTGTGCATAGTATTACTGCTCACAGGTGCACTCCTGGCTGTTGGGGCATCCCATTCTGTGACTACACCAGCCTCTATTTACTGCTGTAACCCATTGCACTTATTCTAATAGAAATGTGGCCTGATAAACACACTTGCTGTGCATAGTATTACTGCTCACAGGTGCACTCCTGGCTGTTGGGGCATCCCATTCTGTGACTACACCAGCCTCTATTTACTGCTATAACCCTTTGCACTTATTCTAATAGAAATTTGGCCTGATAAACACACTTGCTGTGCATAGTATTACTGCTCACAGGTGCACTCCTGGCTGTTGGGGCATCCCATTCTGTGACTACACAAGCCTCTATTTACTGCTATAACCCTTTGCACTTATTCTAATAGAAATTTGGCCTGATAAACACACTTTTGCTGTGCATAGTAGTACTGCTGCCAGGTGCACTGCTGACTGTTGGGGCATCCCATTCTGTGACTACACAAGCCTCTATTTAATACTATAACCATTTGCACTTATTCTAATAGAAATTTGGCCTGATAAACACACTTGCTGTGCATAGTATTACTGCTCACAGGTGCACTCCTGGCTGTTGGGGCATCCCATTCTATGACTACACCAGCCTCTATTTACTGCTGTAACCCTTTGCACTTATTCTAATAGAAATTTGGCCTGATAAACACACTTGCTGTGCATAGTATAACTGCTCACAGGTGCACTCCTGGCTGTTGGGGCATCCCATTCTGTGACTACACCAGCCTCTATTTACTGCTATAACCCTTTGCACTTATTCTAATAGAAATTTGTCCTGATAAACACACTTGCTAGGCATAGTATTACTGCTCACAGGTGCACTCCTGTTGGGGCATCCCATTCTGTGACTACACCAACCTCTATTTACTGCTATAACCCTTTGCACTTATTATAATAGAAATTTGGCCTGATAAACACACTTGCTGTGCATAGTAATACTGCTCACAGGTGCACTCCTGTTGGGGCATCCCATCCTGTGACTACACCAGCCTCTATTTACTGCTATAACCCTTTGCACTTATTCTAATAGAAATTTGGCCTGATAAACACACTTGCTGTGCATAGTATTACTGCTCACAGGTGCACTCCTGGCTGTTGGGGCATCCCATTCTGTGACTACACCAGCCTCTATTAACTGCTATAACCCTTTGCACTTATTCTAATAGAAATTTGGCCTGATAAACACACTTGCTCTGCATAGTATTACTGCTTACAGGTGCACTCCTGTTGGGGCATCCCATTCTGTGACTACACCAGCCTCTATTTACTGCTGTAACCCTTTGCACTTATTCTAATAGAAATTTGGCCTGATAAACACACTTGCTGTGCATAGTATTACTGCTCACAGGTGCACTCCTGGCTGTTGGGGCATCCCATTCTGTGACTACACCAGCCTCTATTTACTGCTATAACCCTTTGCACTTATTCTAATAGAAATTTGTCTTGATAAAGACACTTTTGCTGTGCATAGTATTACTGCTGCCAGGTGCACTCCTGGCTGTTGGGGCATCCCATTCTGTGACTACACAAGCCTCTATTTAATACCATAACCATTTGCACTTATTCTAATAGAAATTTGGCCTGATAAAGACACTTTTGCTGTGCATAGTAGTACTGCTGCCAGGTGCACTGCTGTCTGTTGGGGCATCCCATTCTGTGACTACACAAGCCTCTATTTAATACCATAACCATTTGCACTTATTCTAATAGAAATTTGGCCTGATAAAGACACTTTTGCTGTGCATAGTAGTACTGCTGCCAGGTGCACTGCTGACTGTTGGGGCATCCCATTCTGTGACTACACCAGCCTCTATTTACTGCTGTAACCCTTTGCACTTATTCTAATAGAAATTTGGCCTGATAAACACACTTTTGCTGTGCATAGTATTACTGCTCACAGGTGCACTCCTGGCTGTTGGGGCATCCCATTCTGTGACTACACCAGCCTCTATTTACTGCTATAACCCTTTGCACTTATTCTAATAGAAATTTGGCCTGATAAACACACTTGCTGTGCATAGTATTACTGCTCACAGGTGCACTCCTGGCTGTTGGGGCATCCCATTCTGTGACTACACAAGCCTCTATTTACTACTAAAACCCTTTGCACTTATTCTAATAGAAATTTGGCCTGATAAACACACTTGCTGTGCATAGTATTACTGCTCACAGGTGCACTCCTGGCTGTTGTGGCATCCCATTCTGTGACTACACCAGCCTCTATTTACTGCTATAACCCTTTGCACTTATTCTAATAGAAATTTGGCCTGATAAACACACTTGCTGTGCATAGTATTACTGCTCACAGGTGCACTCCTGGCTGTTGGGGCATCCCATTCTGTGACTACACCAGCCTCTATTTACTGCTGTAACCCTTTGCACTTATTCTAATAGAAATTTGGCCTGATAAACACACTTGCTGTGCATAGTATTACTGCTCACAGGTGCACTCCTGGCTGTTGGGGCATCCCATTCTGTGACTACACCAGCCTCTATTTACTGCTGTAACCCTTTGCACTTATTCTAATAAAAATTTGGCCTGATAAACACACTTTTGCTGTGCATAGTATTACTGCTCACAGGTGCACTCCTGGCTGTTGGGGCATCCCATTCTGTGACTACACAAGCCTCTATTTACTACTATAACCCTTTGCACTTATTCTAATAGAAATTTGGCCTGATAAACACACTTGCTGTGCATAGTATTACTGCTCACAGGTGCACTCCTGGCTGTTGTGGCATCCCATTCTGTGACTACACCAGCCTCTATTTACTGCTATAACCCTTTGCACTTATTCTAATAGAAATTTGGCCTGATAAACGCACTTGCTGTGCATAGTATTACTGCTCACAGGTGCACTCCTGCATGTTGGGGCATCCCATTCTGTGACTACACCAGCCTCTATTTACTGCTATAACCCTTTGCACTTATTCTAATAGAAATTTGGCCTGATAAACACACTTGCTGTGCATAGTATTACTGCTCACAGGTGCACTCCTGCCTGTTGGGGCATCCCATTCTGTGACTACACCAGCCTCTATTTACGGCTATAACCCTTTGCACTTATTCTAATAGAAGTTTGGCCTGATAAAGACACCTTTGCTGTGCATAGTAGTACTGCTGCCAGGTGCGCTGCTGACTGTTGGGGCATCCCATTCTGTGACTACACCAGCCTCTATTTACTGCTGTATCCCTTTGCACTTATTCTAATAGAAATTTGGCCTGATAAACACACTTTTGCTGTGCATAGTATTACTGCTCACAGGTGCACTCCTGGCTGTTGGGGCATCCCATTCTGTGACTACACCAGCCTCTATTTAATACTGTAACCATTTGCACTTATTCTAATAGAAATTTGGCCTGATAACGACACTTTTGCTGTGCATAGTATTACTGCTCACAGGTGCACTGCTGGCTGTTGGGGCATCCCATTCTGTGACTACACCAGCCTCTATTTACTGCTGTAACCCTTTGCACTTATTCTAATAGAAATTTGGCCTGATAAACACACTTGCTGTGCATAGTATTACTGCTCACAGGTGCACTCCTGGCTGTTGGGGCATCCCATTCTGTGACTACACCAGCCTCTATTTACTGCTGTAACCCTTTGCACTTATTCTAATAAAAATTTGGCCTGATAAACACACTTTTGCTGTGCATAGTATTACTGCTCACAGGTGCACTCCTGGCTGTTGGGGCATCCCATTCTGTGACTACACCAGCCTCTATTTACTGCTATAACCCTTTGCACTTATTCTAATAGAAATTTGGCCTGATAAACACACTTGCTGTGCATAGTATTACTGCTCACAGGTGCACTCCTGGCTGTTGGGGCATCCCATTCTGTGACTACACAAGCCTCTATTTACTACTATAACCCTTTGCACTTATTCTAATAGACATTTGGCCTGATAAACACACTTGCTGTGCATAGTATTACTGCTCACAGGTGCACTCCTGGCTGTTGTGGCATCCCATTCTGTGACTACACCAGCCTCTATTTACTGCTATAACCCTTTGCACTTATTCTAATAGAAATTTGGCCTGATAAACACACTTTTGCTGTGCATAGTATTACTGCTCACAGGTGCACTCCTGGCTGTTGGGGCATCCCATTCTGTGACTACACCAGCCTCTATTTACTACTATAACCATTTGCACTTATTCTAATAGAAATTTGGCCTGATAAACACACTTGCTGTGCATAGTATTACTGCTCACAGGTGCACTCCTGGCTGTTGGGGCATCCCATTCTGTGACTACACCAGCCTCTATTTACTGCTATAACCCTTTGCACTTATTCTAATAGAAATTTGGCCTGATAAACACACTTGCTGTGCATAGTATTACTGCTCACAGGTGCACTCCTGGCTGTTGGGGCATCCCATTCTGTGACTACACCAGCCTCTATTTACTACTATAACCATTTGCACTTATTCTAATAGAAATTTGGCCTGATAAACACACTTGCTGTGCATAGTATTACTGCTCACAGGTGCACTCCTGGCTGTTGGGGCATCCCATTCTGTGACTACACCAGCCTCTATTTACTGCTGTAACCCTTTGCACTTATTCTAATAGAAATTTGGCCTGATGAACACACTTGCTGTGCATAGTATTACTGCTCACAGGTGCACTCCTGGCTGTTGGGGCATCCCATTCTGTGACTACACCAGCCTCTATTTACTGCTGTAACCCATTGCACTTATTCTAATAGAAATGTGGCCTGATAAACACACTTGCTGTGCATAGTATTACTGCTCACAGGTGCACTCCTGGCTGTTGGGGCATCCCATTCTGTGACTACACCAGCCTCTATTTACTGCTATAACCCTTTGCACTTATTCTAATAGAAATTTGGCCTGATAAACACACTTGCTGTGCATAGTATTACTGCTCACAGGTGCACTCCTGGCTGTTGGGGCATCCCATTCTGTGACTACACAAGCCTCTATTTACTGCTATAACCCTTTGCACTTATTCTAATAGAAATTTGGCCTGATAAACACACTTTTGCTGTGCATAGTAGTACTGCTGCCAGGTGCACTGCTGACTGTTGGGGCATCCCATTCTGTGACTACACAAGCCTCTATTTAATACTATAACCATTTGCACTTATTCTAATAGAAATTTGGCCTGATAAACACACTTGCTGTGCATAGTATTACTGCTCACAGGTGCACTCCTGGCTGTTGGGGCATCCCATTCTATGACTACACCAGCCTCTATTTACTGCTGTAACCCTTTGCACTTATTCTAATAGAAATTTGGCCTGATAAACACACTTGCTGTGCATAGTATAACTGCTCACAGGTGCACTCCTGGCTGTTGGGGCATCCCATTCTGTGACTACACTAGCCTCTATTTACTGCTATAACCCTTTGCACTTATTCTAATAGAAATTTGTCCTGATAAACACACTTGCTAGGCATAGTATTACTGCTCACAGGTGCACTCCTGTTGGGGCATCCCATTCTGTGACTACACCAACCTCTATTTACTGCTATAACCCTTTGCACTTATTATAATAGAAATTTGGCCTGATAAACACACTTGCTGTGCATAGTAATACTGCTCACAGGTGCACTCCTGTTGGGGCATCCCATCCTGTGACTACACCAGCCTCTATTTACTGCTATAACCCTTTGCACTTATTCTAATAGAAATTTGGCCTGATAAACACACTTGCTGTGCATAGTATTACTGCTCACAGGTGCACTCCTGGCTGTTGGGGCATCCCATTCTGTGACTACACCAGCCTCTATTAACTGCTATAACCCTTTGCACTTATTCTAATAGAAATTTGGCCTGATAAACACACTTGCTCTGCATAGTATTACTGCTTACAGGTGCACTCCTGTTGGGGCATCCCATTCTGTGACTACACCAGCCTCTATTTACTGCTGTAACCCTTTGCACTTATTCTAATAGAAATTTGGCCTGATAAACACACTTGCTGTGCATAGTATTACTGCTCACAGGTGCACTCCTGGCTGTTGGGGCATCCCATTCTGTGACTACACCAGCCTCTATTTACTGCTATAACCCTTTGCACTTATTCTAATAGAAATTTGTCTTGATAAAGACACTTTTGCTGTGCATAGTATTACTGCTGCCAGGTGCACTCCTGGCTGTTGGGGCATCCCATTCTGTGACTACACAAGCCTCTATTTAATACCATAACCATTTGCACTTATTCTAATAGAAATTTGGCCTGATAAAGACACTTTTGCTGTGCATAGTAGTACTGCTGCCAGGTGCACTGCTGTCTGTTGGGGCATCCCATTCTGTGACTACACAAGCCTCTATTTAATACCATAACCATTTGCACTTATTCTAATAGAAATTTGGCCTGATAAAGACACTTTTGCTGTGCATAGTAGTACTGCTGCCAGGTGCACTGCTGACTGTTGGGGCATCCCATTCTGTGACTACACCAGCCTCTATTTACTGCTGTAACCCTTTGCACTTATTCTAATAGAAATTTGGCCTGATAAACACACTTTTGCTGTGCATAGTATTACTGCTCACAGGTGCACTCCTGGCTGTTGGGGCATCCCATTCTGTGACTACACCAGCCTCTATTTACTGCTATAACCCTTTGCACTTATTCTAATAGAAATTTGGCCTGATAAACACACTTGCTGTGCATAGTATTACTGCTCACAGGTGCACTCCTGGCTGTTGGGGCATCCCATTCTGTGACTACACAAGCCTCTATTTACTACTAAAACCCTTTGCACTTATTCTAATAGAAATTTGGCCTGATAAACACACTTGCTGTGCATAGTATTACTGCTCACAGGTGCACTCCTGGCTGTTGTGGCATCCCATTCTGTGACTACACCAGCCTCTATTTACTGCTATAACCCTTTGCACTTATTCTAATAGAAATTTGGCCTGATAAACACACTTGCTGTGCATAGTATTACTGCTCACAGGTGCACTCCTGGCTGTTGGGGCATCCCATTCTGTGACTACACCAGCCTCTATTTACTGCTGTAACCCTTTGCACTTATTCTAATAGAAATTTGGCCTGATAAACACACTTGCTGTGCATAGTATTACTGCTCACAGGTGCACTCCTGGCTGTTGGGGCATCCCATTCTGTGACTACACCAGCCTCTATTTACTGCTGTAACCCTTTGCACTTATTCTAATAAAAATTTGGCCTGATAAACACACTTTTGCTGTGCATAGTATTACTGCTCACAGGTGCACTCCTGGCTGTTGGGGCATCCCATTCTGTGACTACACAAGCCTCTATTTACTACTATAACCCTTTGCACTTATTCTAATAGAAATTTGGCCTGATAAACACACTTGCTGTGCATAGTATTACTGCTCACAGGTGCACTCCTGGCTGTTGTGGCATCCCATTCTGTGACTACACCAGCCTCTATTTACTGCTATAACCCTTTGCACTTATTCTAATAGAAATTTGGCCTGATAAACGCACTTGCTGTGCATAGTATTACTGCTCACAGGTGCACTCCTGCATGTTGGGGCATCCCATTCTGTGACTACACCAGCCTCTATTTACTGCTATAACCCTTTGCACTTATTCTAATAGAAATTTGGCCTGATAAACACACTTGCTGTGCATAGTATTACTGCTCACAGGTGCACTCCTGCCTGTTGGGGCATCCCATTCTGTGACTACACCAGCCTCTATTTACTGCTATAACCCTTTGCACTTATTCTAATAGAAGTTTGGCCTGATAAAGACACCTTTGCTGTGCATAGTAGTACTGCTGCCAGGTGCACTGCTGACTGTTGGGGCATCCCATTCTGTGACTACACCAGCCTCTATTTACTGCTGTATCCCTTTGCACTTATTCTAATAGAAATTTGGCCTGATAAACACACTTTTGCTGTGCATAGTATTACTGCTCACAGGTGCACTCCTGGCTGTTGGGGCATCCCATTCTGTGACTACACCAGCCTCTATTTAATACTGTAACCATTTGCACTTATTCTAATAGAAATTTGGCCTGATAACGACACTTTTGCTGTGCATAGTATTACTGCTCACAGGTGCACTGCTGGCTGTTGGGGCATCCCATTCTGTGACTACACCAGCCTCTATTTACTGCTGTAACCCTTTGCACTTATTCTAATAGAAATTTGGCCTGATAAACACACTTGCTGTGCATAGTATTACTGCTCACAGGTGCACTCCTGGCTGTTGGGGCATCCCATTCTGTGACTACACCAGCCTCTATTTACTGCTGTAACCCTTTGCACTTATTCTAATAAAAATTTGGCCTGATAAACACACTTTTGCTGTGCATAGTATTACTGCTCACAGGTGCACTCCTGGCTGTTGGGGCATCCCATTCTGTGACTACACCAGCCTCTATTTACTGCTATAACCCTTTGCACTTATTCTAATAGAAATTTGGCCTGATAAACACACTTGCTGTGCATAGTATTACTGCTCACAGGTGCACTCCTGGCTGTTGGGGCATCCCATTCTGTGACTACACAAGCCTCTATTTACTACTATAACCCTTTGCACTTATTCTAATAGACATTTGGCCTGATAAACACACTTGCTGTGCATAGTATTACTGCTCACAGGTGCACTCCTGGCTGTTGTGGCATCCCATTCTGTGACTACACCAGCCTCTATTTACTGCTATAACCCTTTGCACTTATTCTAATAGAAATTTGGCCTGATAAACACACTTTTGCTGTGCATAGTATTACTGCTCACAGGTGCACTCCTGCCTGTTGGGGCATCCCATTCTGTGACTACACCAGCCTCTATTTAATACTGTAACCATTTGCACTTATTCTAATAGAAATTTGGCCTGATAACGACACTTTTGCTGTGCATAGTAGTACTGCTGCCAGGTGCACTGCTGGCTGTTGGGGCATCCCATTCTGTGACATACCAGTAGCCTCTGCATTTACTGTAAGCTGCACAGTTATTTAAAGTAATTTGGCCTGTATGAGCCTGCTTACACACTGTTGCTGTGTGCATATATACTGATCTCAAGTCTGCTTTGGGGCATCCCATTCTGTAACATACCATTAGCCTCTGCATTCACTGTAAGCTGCACAGTTATTTAAAGTAATTTGGCTTGTTTCAGCCTGCTTACACACTGTTGCTGTGTGCATATATACTGATCTCAAGTCTGCTGTGGGCATCCCATTCTGTAACATAACATAACCTACCTCTCTTATTTACACTAAGCAGCTCTCTTATTTAAACTAAGCAGGCCTCTTATTTTCACTATGCAGCTCTCTTATTTAAGCTAAGCAGCTCTCTTATTTAAACTAAGCAGGCCTCTTGGATGCTGATTGTCCACTTTTGGGTGTGCATTATATTTGGTTTCATATACAGTGGGGTATCCCAATTTGTAAGATAACCTACCCCAACCATGTAAACTAAAGAGGCCTGTTGCAGCCTGAGTTTCTCTGCTTGCGTATGGCCTGCATTACAATCTGTCTCTTTCAAAGACACTGCTGCCTGGGGTATCCCAATTTGTAAGATAACCTACCCCAACCATGTAAACTAAAGGTTATGTCCTTCCAGAAGGAAAACTTATGCCGAACATTATTTTTGTTGGGGGCATTGACCTTTGGATTGATCGGCATGAAATTAAGGATTTTTTTCAAAGTATGGCGCTGTAAAGAAGGTCAAAATTATTTCTCATACTTGGATTATTGTTACTTTTTGTTCAGCTTAAAATATACCAGGCCACACGGGCATCCCAAGGCACATGCTATTTTAACCCTATCTGTTATACAACATAAGCGTTGATCAGCATCAGCTGCTTTATTAAGCTACTTCAGTTTGCACTTGTTTTTGACTGCTTTTAATAAACCAGGCCGCAGGGCACCCCAAAGCTGCACTTTGCACCCTATCTTTTATACAACATAAGCGTTGATCAGCATAAGCTTCATTAAGCTACTTCAGTTTGCACTTCCTTTTTGACTGCTTTCATTTAACCAGGCCGCAGGGCACCCCAAAGCTGCACCTTGCACCCTACCTGTTTATACTAAATAAGCATCTACAGCCTCAGCTTTATTAAGTTATTGCATTTTGAATTGGTTTTGGTCTGCTTTAAATACACCAGGCCGCAGGGCATCCCAAACCTGCATGTTGCACCCCATCTGTTATACTAAATAAGCGTTGATCAGCATCAGCTTTATTAAGCTATTGCATTTTGCATTGGTTTTTGTACTGCTGCCAAAACACTAGCCCATATGGGCATCCCAAACCAGCACATGTCACCCCATCTGTTATACTAAATAAGCGTTGATCAGCATCAGCTTGATTAAGCTATTGCATTTTGCATTGGTTTTTGTACTGCTGCCAAAACACTAGCCCATATGGGCATCCCAAACCAGCACATGTCACCCTATCTGTTATACTAAATAAGCTTCTACAGGCCCTTTTTTTTATTTATTTATTTTTATTTATATAGAGCTGTAATAGCTTATATAGTGAGGTAAATTTGCCATTTTGCTGCATTATATAGAGCACCCCCTCTGTAAATCTGAGGGGCAATAGTTTATATTATAAGGTAAATTCATGGTTTTGCAGCAGTATATGGAGCAGCCCCTGTGTAAATCTGAGGGGCATTAGCTTATATAGTGAGGTAAATTTGCCATTTTGCAGCATAATATAGAGCAGCCCCTGTGTAAATCTGAGGGGCAATAGTTTATATTTAGAGATGAGCGAGTAGTGAAATATTCGAAATTTCGAATTTCGATTCGAATAGACCGCGTTACTCGACTACTCGACCGATTATCGAATCCCATTATAGTCTATGGGAAAAAAATGCTCGCCACTTGGAAATCTCAATTCGACCACTTGGAGGTCACCAAGTCCACCCTGAAACATCAGAAAATGATGCCAACACTGCTGGAATGCAACTGGGACAGCAGGGGAAGCATGTCTGGGTGCATATAACGCGCCCAAGTCGCACTATTACGCCACTATCACAGCCACTCAACAATACACTCCAAACACAATATAACTTGTACGTAAAGTGAGACAAGACAAGGAAACCTTCTTTCCTCTACATTGCCATGGACCCCAAGCCAAACTGTACAAAAAAGAACAAAATTCTGCACCCCTTAAAATCACGTTGCCTAATGACAACCACAGATGGCATAGGCAAGGGGGAAAATAAATAGACCCCACCCCTAATTGTCATTGTGTGTGTGTGTGTGTGTGAGATGTGGTCAGACATGTCCTCTTGTGTCATTGTGTCACCCCAGCAGTAAGGGAAGCTTAAAGGAGGAGGTATGTTACAGTGTGTTACCCCAGCAGTAAGGGAAGCTTAAAGGAGGAGGTTTGTTACAGTGTGTCACCCCAGCAGTAAGAGAAGCTTACAGGAGGAGGTTTGTTACAGTGTGTTACCCCAGCAGTAAGGGAAGCTTAAAGGAGGAGGTTTGTTACATTGTGTCACCCCAGCAGTCAGGGAAGCTTACAGGAGGAGGTTTGTTACATTGTGTCACCCCAGCAGTAAGGGAAGCTTACAGGAGGAGGTTTGTTACATTGTGTCACCCCAGCAGTAAGGGAAGCCTACAGGAGGAGGTTTGTTACATTGTGTCACCCCAGCAGTAAGGGAAGCTTACAGGAGGAGGTTTGTTACAGTGTGTCACCCCAGCAGTAAGGGAAGCTTAAAGGAGGAGGTTTGTTACATTGTGTCACCCCAGCAGTAAGGGAAGCTTAAAGGAGGAGGTTTGTTACAGTGTTACATTGTGTCACCCCAGCAGTAAGGGAAGCTTACAGGAGGAGGTTTGTTACAGTGTGTCACCCCAGCAGTAAGGGAAGCTTAAAGGAGGAGGTTTGTTACAGTGTGTCACCCCAGCAGTAAGGGAAGCTTACAGGAGGAGGTTTGTTACAGTGTGTCACCCCAGCAGTAAGGGAAGCTTACAGGAGGAGGTTTGTTACAGTGTGTCACCCCAGCAGTAAGGGAAGCTTACAGGAGGAGGTTTGTTACAGTGTGTCACCCCAGCAGTAAGGGAAGCTTACAGGAGGAGGTTTGTTACATTGTGTCACCCCAGCAGTAAGGGAAGCTTACAGGAGGAGGTTTGTTACAGTGTGTCACCCCAGCAGTAAGGGAAGCTTACAGGAGGAGGTTTGTTACAGTGTGTCACCCCAGCAGTAAGGGAAGCTTACAGGAGGAGGTTTGTTACATTGTGTCACCCCAGCAGTAAGGGAAGCTTACAGGAGGAGGTTTGTTACAGTGTGTCACCCCAGCAGTAAGGGAAGCTTAAAGGAGGAGGTTTGTTACAGTGTGTTACCCCAGCAGTCAGGGAAGCTTACAGGAGGAGGTTTGTTACATTGTGTCACCCCAGCAGTAAGGGAAGCTTACAGGAGGAGGTTTGTTACATCGTGTCACCCCAGCAGTAAGGGAAGCTTACAGGAGGAGGTTTGTTACATTGTGTCACCCCAGCAGTAAGGGAAGCTTACAGGAGGAGGTTTGTTACAGTGTGTCACCCCAGCAGTAAGGGAAGCTTAAAGGAGGAGGTTTGTTACAGTGTGTCACCCCAGCAGTAAGGGAAGCTTACAGGAGGAGGTTTGAAATGGTGCCTATACGCACCGGGTATATAACAGGGTTTTGGTGGTAAAGAGGACACAAAACAGTAGTGCTAAATATAAATTTATTTTTTAGGAGAACACCTGGCTATACAGCCGTATACTGCCAGAAGGTGAAATGGTGCCTAATACGCACTGGGTATATAACAGTGTTTTGTTGGCACAGAGGACACAAAACAGTAGTGCCAAATATAAATATATTTTTTAGGAGAACACCTGGCTATACAGCCGTATACTGCCAGAAGGTGAAATGGTGCCTATGCGCACCAGGTATATAACAGGGTTTTGTTGGTAAAGAGGACACAAAACAGTAGTGCCAAATATAAATATATTTTTTAGGAGAACACCTGGCTATACAGCCGTATACTGCCAGAAGGTGAAATGGTGCCTATACGCACCGGGTATATAACAGGGTTTTGTTGGTAAAGAGGACACAAAACAGTAGTGCCAAATATAAATATATTTTTTAGGAGAACACCTGGCTATACAGCCGTATACTGCCAGAAGGTGAAATGGTGCCTATACGCACCGGGTATGGCACAGAGGACACAAAACAGTAGTGCAAAATATAGTTTTGTATATAGGTGCTAATATACCACTGAAGTCTTTCTGTCCCTATTCCAGCAGCAGCAGCTACCCCTCACTAAAGCAGCCGTTTTGTGCAGAGTGTATATAGTTTTGTATATAGGTGCTAATACACCACTGAAGTCTTTCTGTCCCTATTCCAGCAGCAGCTACCCCTCACTAAAGCAGCCGTTGTGTGCAGTGTGTATATAGCTAGAATGAGCTATATACCGTTCAGCATAGTAGCCCTAATAATAAGGACTCTCAATGACTCTCTTGTCTTCTGGTAGCTGGTATATATGGTGGTAAATGCGATATTCTGAGCTTCTGGGGCCCTGCCTGCCTACATATGAGCTATATACTGTTCAACATAGTAGCCCTAATAAGGGCTCTCAATGACTCTCTTGTCTTCTGGTAGCTGGTATATATGGTGGTAAATGCGATATTCTGAGCTTCTGGGGCCCTGCCTGCCTACATATGAGCTATATACTGTTCAACATAGTAGCCCTAATAAGAGCTCTCAATGACTCTCTTGTCTTCTGGTAGCTGGTATATATGGTGGTAAAAGCGATATTCTGAGCTTCTGGGGCCCTGCCTGCCTACATATGGGCTATATACCGTTCAGCATAGTAGCCCTAATAATAAGGACTCTCAATGACTCTCTTGTCTTCTGGTAGCTGGTATATATGGTGGTAAATGCGATATTCTGAGCTTCTGGGGCCCTGCCTGCCTACATATGGGATATATACTGTTCAGCATAGTAGCCCTAATAATAAGGACTCTCAATGACTCTCTTGTCTTCTGGTAGCTGGTATATATGGTGGTAAATGCGATATTCTGAGCTTCTGGGGCCCTGCCTGCCTACATATGGGATATATACTGTTCAGCATAGTAGCCCTAATAAGGGCTCTCAATGACTCTCTTGTCTTCTGGTAGCTGGTATATATGGTGGTAAAAGCGATATTCTGAGCTTCTGGGGCCCTGCCTGCCTACATATGAGCTATATACTGTTCAGCATAGTAGCCCTAATAATAAGGACTCTCAATGACTCTCTTGTCTTCTGGTAGCTGGTATATATGGTGGTAAATGCGATATTCTGAGCTTCTGGGGCCCTGCCTGCCTACATATGAGCTATATACTGTTCAACATAGTAGCCCTAATAAGGGCTCTCAATGACTCTCTTGTCTTCTGGTAGCTGGTATATATGGTGGTAAATGCGATATTCTGAGCTTCTGGGGCCCTGCCTGCCTACATATGGGATATATACTGTTCAGCATAGTAGCCCTAATAAGGGCTCTCAATTACTCTCTTGTCTTCTGGTAGCTGGTATATATGGTGGTAAAAGCGATATTCTGAGCTTCTGGGGCCCTGCCTGCCTACATATGGGATATATACTGTTCAGCATAGTAGCCCTAATAAGGGCTCTCAATGACTCTCTTGTCTTCTGGTAGCTGGTATATATGGTGGTAAATGCGATATTCTGAGCTTCTAGGGCCCTGCCTGCCTACATATGAGCTATATACTGTTCAACATAGTAGCCCTAATAAGGGCTCTCAATGACTCTCTTGTCTTCTGGTAGCTGGTATATATGGTGGTAAAAGCGATATTCTGAGCTTCTGGGGCCCTGCCTGCCTACATATGGGATATATACTGTTCAGCATAGTAGCCCTAATAAGGGCTCTCAATGACTCTCTTGTCTTCTGGTAGCTGGTATATATGGTGGTAAAAGCGATATTCTGAGCTTCTGGGGCCCTGCCTGCCTACATATGAGCTATATACTGTTCAACATAGTAGCCCTAATAAGGGCTCTCAATGACTCTCTTGTCTTCTGGTAGCTGGTATATATGGTGGTAAATGCGATATTCTGAGCTTCTGGGGCCCTGCCTGCCTACATATGAGCTATATACTGTTCAACATAGTAGCCCTAATAAGAGCTCTCAATGACTCTCTTGTCTTCTGGTAGCTGGTATATATGGTGGTAAAAGCGATATTCTGAGCTTCTGGGGCCCTGCCTGCCTACATATGGGCTATATACCGTTCAGCATAGTAGCCCTAATAATAAGGACTCTCAATGACTCTCTTGTCTTCTGGTAGCTGGTATATATGGTGGTAAATGCGATATTCTGAGCTTCTGGGGCCCTGCCTGCCTACATATGAGCTATATACTGTTCAACATAGTAGCCCTAATAAGGGCTCTCAATGACTCTCTTGTCTTCTGGTAGCTGGTATATATGGTGGTAAAAGCGATATTCTGAGCTTCTGGGGCCCTGCCTGCCTACATATGGGATATATACTGTTCAGCATAGTAGCCCTAATAAGGGCTCTCAATGACTCTCTTGTCTTCTGGTAGCTGGTATATATGGTGGTAAAAGCGATATTCTGAGCTTCTGGGGCCCTGCCTGCCTACATATGAGCTATATACTGTTCAACATAGTAGCCCTAATAAGGGCTCTCAATGACTCTCTTGTCTTCTGGTAGCTGGTATATATGGTGGTAAATGCGATATTCTGAGCTTCTGGGGCCCTGCCTGCCTACATATGAGCTATATACTGTTCAACATAGTAGCCCTAATAAGAGCTCTCAATGACTCTCTTGTCTTCTGGTAGCTGGTATATATGGTGGTAAAAGCGATATTCTGAGCTTCTGGGGCCCTGCCTGCCTACATATGGGCTATATACCGTTCAGCATAGTAGCCCTAATAATAAGGACTCTCAATGACTCTCTTGTCTTCTGGTAGCTGGTATATATGGTGGTAAATGCGATATTCTGAGCTTCTGGGGCCCTGCCTGCCTACATATGGGCTATATACTGTTCAGCATAGTAGCCCTAATAATAAGGACTCTCAATGACTCTCTTGTCTTCTGGTAGCTGGTATATATGGTGGTAAATGCGATATTCTGAGCTTCTGGGGCCCTGCCTGCCTACATATGGGATATATACTGTTCAGCATAGTAGCCCTAATAAGGGCTCTCAATGACTCTCTTGTCTTCTGGTAGCTGGTATATATGGTGGTAAAAGCGATATTCTGAGCTTCTGGGGCCCTGCCTGCCTACATATGAGCTATATACTGTTCAGCATAGTAGCCCTAATAATAAGGACTCTCAATGACTCTCTTGTCTTCTGGTAGCTGGTATATATGGTGGTAAATGCGATATTCTGAGCTTCTGGGGCCCTGCCTGCCTACATATGAGCTATATACTGTTCAACATAGTAGCCCTAATAAAGGCTCTCAATGACTCTCTTGTCTTCTGGTAGCTGGTATATATGGTGGTAAATGCGATATTCTGAGCTTCTGGGGCCCTGCCTGCCTACATATGGGATATATACTGTTCAGCATAGTAGCCCTAATAAGGGCTCTCAATGACTCTCTTGTCTTCTGGTAGCTGGTATATATGGTGGTAAAAGCAATATTCTGAGCTTCTGGGGCCCTGCCTGCCTACATATGGGATATATACTGTTCAGCATAGTAGCCCTAATAAGGGCTCTCAATGACTCTCTTGTCTTCTGGTAGCTGGTATATATGGTGGTAAATGCGATATTCTGAGCTTCTGGGGCCCTGCCTGCCTACATATGAGCTATATACTGTTCAGCATAGTAGCCCTAATAATAAGGACTCTCAATGACTCTCTTGTCTTCTGGTAGCTGGTATATATGGTGGTAAATGCGATATTCTGAGCTTCTGGGGCCCTGCCTGCCTACATATGGGATATATACTGTTCAGCATAGTAGCCCTAATAAGGGCTCTCAATGACTCTCTTGTCTTCTGGTAGCTGGTATATATGGTGGTAAAAGCGATATTCTGAGCTTCTGGGGCCCTGTCTGCCTACATATGAGCTATATACTGTTCAACATAGTAGCCCTAATAAGGGCTCTCAATGACTCTCTTGTCTTCTGGTAGCTGGTATATATGGTGGTAAAAGCGATATTCTGAGCTTCTGGGGCCCTGCCTGCCTACATATGGGATATATACTGTTCAGCATAGTAGCCCTAATAAGGGCTCTCAATGACTCTCTTGTCTTCTGGTAGCTGGTATATATGGTGGTAAATGCGATATTCTGAGCTTCTGGGGCCCTGCCTGCCTACATATGAGCTATATACTGTTCAGCATAGTAGCCCTAATAATAAGGACTCTCAATGACTCTCTTGTCTTCTGGTAGCTGGTATATATGGTGGTAAATGCGATATTCTGAGCTTCTGGGGCCCTGCCTGCCTACATATGAGCTATATACCATTCAGCATAGTAGCCCTAATAAGGGCTCTTAATGACTCTCTTGTCTTCTGGTAGCTGGTATATATGGTGGTAAAAGCGATATTCTGAGCTTCTGGGGCCCTGCCTGCCTACATATGAGCTATATACCGTTCAGCATAGTAGCCCTAATAAGGGCTCTCAATGACTCTCTTGTCTTCTGGTAGCTGGTATATATGGTGGTAAATGCGATATTCTGAGCTTCTGGGGCCCTGCCTGCCTACATATGAGCTATATACCATTCAGCATAGTAGCCCTAATAAGGGCTCTTAATGACTCTCTTGTCTTCTGGTAGCTGGTATATATGGTGGTAAAAGCGATATTCTGAGCTTCTGGGGCCCTGCCTGCCTACATATGAGCTAAATACCGTTCAGCATAGTAGCCCTAATAAGGGCTCTTAATGACTCTCTTGTCTTCTGGTAGCTGGTATATATGGTGGTAAAAGCGATATTCTGAGCTTCTGGGGCCCTGCCTGCCTACATATGAGCTATATACCGTTCAGCATAGTAGCCCTAATAAGGGCTCTTAATGACTCTCTTGTCTTCTGGTAGCTGGTATATATGGTGGTAAAAGCGATATTCTGAGCTTCTGGGGCCCTGCCTGCCTACATATGAGCTATATACCGTTCAGCATAGTAGCCCTAATAAGGGCTCTTAATGACTCTCTTGTCTTCTGGTAGCTGGTATATATGGTGGTAAATGCGATATTCCGAGCTTCTGGGGCCCTGCCTGCCTACATATGAGCTATATACCGTTCAGCATAGTAGCCCTAATAAGGGCTCTTAATGACTCTCTTGTCTTCTGGTAGCTGGTATATATGGTGGTAAAAGCGATATTCTGAGCTTCTGGGGTCCTGCCTGCCTACATATGAGCTATATACCGTTCAGCATAGTAGCTCTAATAAGGGCTCTTAATGACTCTCTTGTCTTCTGGTAGCTGGTATATATGGTGGTAAATGCGATATTCCGAGCTTCTGGGGCCCTGCCTGCCTACATATGAGCTATATACCGTTCAGCATAGTAGCCCTAATAAGGGCTCTTAATGACTCTCTTGTCTTCTGGTAGCTGGTATATATGGTGGTAAAAGCGATATTCTGAGCTTCTGGGGCCCTGCCTGCCTACATATGAGCTATATACCGTTCAGCATAGTAGCCCTAATAAGGGCTCTTAATGACTCTCTTGTCTTCTGGTAGCTGGTATATATGGTGGTAAATGCGATATTCTGAGCTTCTGGGGCCCTGCCTGCCTACATATGAGCTATATACCGTTCAGCATAGTAGCCCTAATAAGGGCTCTTAATGACTCTCTTGTCTTCTGGTAGCTGGTATATATGGTGGTAAAAGCGATATTCTGAGCTTCTGGGGCCCTGCCTGCCTACATATGAGCTATATACCGTTCAGCATAGTAGCCCTAATAAGGGCTCTTAATGACTCTCTTGTCTTCTGGTAGCTGGTATATATGGTGGTAAATGCGATATTCTGAGCTTCTGGGGCCCTGCCTGCCTACATATGAGCTATATACCGTTCAGCATAGTAGCCCTAATAAGGGCTCTTAATGACTCTCTTGTCTTCTGGTAGCTGGTATATATGGTGGTAAATGCGATATTCCGAGCTTCTGGGGCCCTGCCAGCTACAGCCTGTCTTTCCCTGCTGTGAGCGTCTATCCCTCACTATGTTCAAGCTGCTAATGCTGACGAAGAGGAAGTGCTGAGTTTTGTAGATTCGAGGTCACATGGTTTTTCCAGCCAATGCGTGTAGACGCCGTTCTCGCGATGCCAGCGTCCTCCCAGGACCTGTCCCACCCCCCCTGCATGGTGATTGGTGTAAAAAACGCGCCAGGGAAGGTGTGAGGGGAAACGAATTGTGAGTGCGCCATCGCCGCTGTACTCGATCGAAATCGAGTATGACGAATAGCGTAGTATTCAATCGAATACCGACTCGGTCGAATACTACTCGCTCATCTCTATTTATATTATGAGGTAAATTCATGGTTTTGCACCATTATATGCAGCAGGCCCTGTGTAAATCTGAGGGGCAATAGCTTATATTGTGAGGTAAATTTGCCATTTTGCTTCATTATATAGAGCAGCCCAGTTGCCATCTAAATCAATTACTGTCCGGCCAGTACAGCTTTTCCAGGGCAAACTCTGCTAATTGCGGACACAAGTCAAGTTTGGCTTCCCAGCAAATCCAGTGGATCCTGAAGGTGTGTTGGCATGGTCATGTCAAGGTATGACATGACCTGCTGTTTGAGGTCCAGCTCCAGGTCTTCCTGCTGCTCATGAGTAGACTCACTATGCGGGTGTAGAAAGCTACTCACTAGCGACTGAAGACTGAGGCTGCTGCTGATGGAGCTGCTGCTGCTGCTGCTCCTTCCACCCCCCCAGCAGCCATGGCAGTGGAAGGTGATCGCAGAGGTCCCCCCGAGTCAGACCTGCGGGAGTATGGGCCATGGCACAGATAGACATCGCCCAACTGACTACGTGGGATGTCTCTGTAGTAGGTCAGTTTTTCCTCCCTCTCAGTGGGCGTAAAAAATGCCCCCATTTTGTGCCGGAAGCGAGGGTCCAATAAGTTGGAGAGCCAGAAGTCTTCCCGCTGACAAATGGAGACAATTCTGCGCTCACTAGTACGCAAGCATGTGAGCATGCATCGTGCCATTTGTACAAGTGACTCGGAGGGACTACCTGTCTCCATCTCCACTGTAAACTGCCACGGTGTGTCTGGGTCCTCTGTCTCGCCTTCCTCACAACCCTCTAGCTCCTGTGGCTGCTCCTGCTCCTCCTCTCCTGTCAGATGACTAGATAAAATGGTCATTTTGTGAAACCTAAACTGTGGTTTGCTGTGCCCCACCCCCTCCTCCTCCTCCACTTCAGCCCCCACAGGCTTCATGTGGCTGTGAAATGTATGTGCCATGTCTCCAGTGCCCTGACCAGCCATGGTTTCCAACATGTCTTGTAGTACATGAAGCAGTGGAATCTCATCGTTCATCTCATATGGGTCGATTCAAAGAAACATGTAACAGCTTTGATTTTGGCGCCGATCATCCTATTTTTCCCGAACGCTCGTGCGCTCGTATGAACTTGCGAGTGATTCTATAAGCTAATACGTTTCTATCCTAAAATTTACGTCCGTTCGTATGGCAGTTCGCAAATCAGACCTATGTCAGTTTCCATCCTGAATTTTCCGTTTCATTTCTCAGGTTGCAACATTGGTTTTGCCCTTTTTCCTTTTTTGTCTGGACGTAAATCCTTCTGATCTTTCGCCTGCGCACTACAAACTTACCTCATTAAAGTGCATTCTAAATATTTGGTTTTTTATTTTTCTTTATTTCATTCATTTTGTAGTAACCAACCATTAATGAATGCATTTGCATAAGTAAATCTTACTTTGTTTAATTTTTAGTTAACTTGCTTTTTTTTACTTGTGGATTTAATTTTAATATTTTGGCTTCAAATGGTACAACTTAAAATTGTTGGTGTGGTTACCCACACCCTCTACATACAGATTGCTCTCAAAAATTAAAAAACACCCAGCAACTTCGGCATGTTATGAGCCTAGAAACAGCCAAGATGGCGGGTCAGGTATTATCGGGCAGCCTGCAAACAGAAAGGGCCTTGTGACTGTGTTGCTCTGCATTCTTTGATTTCTGACCTTTCCGTGCCCCCGGCTCTGCTGTGTCTGTGCAAAATACAGCAGTAACCCACATCCTGCACTTTATCCCGCTCTCCTCTCCTCAGTAAGTGTGATGCATCTGACCAAAGATGAGCTAAAATAATTAAACAAAGCAAAGGTAAACAACTACACCAATAAATTCAAATTAAAAATATTATTCTAGTACATCAATTTAAAAATAAATAACAAAGGACATAAGTTTCTTTAATTAACGCAAATATATGGATGTATTGCAAAATAAAGGTTTACATGCAAAGGACTAATTAAGGTCCACATTAAAATGCTTTTATAAGGCATACATGAAATGTATTGAATCAGGTATGCATTGCCATACAATTTATGGGCTCGGCCATGCTGATACATGCAGTTCATTGGAGCTCAAGACGCGCAGACTCCTCCACATAGCCAAAAAACCTGTTCAAGAACAGCAATCCGACTGCTAAAAGGTGTCGGAAGTGGCTTTCTTTTAAAACGTGTTTAGAGGTTGGAAAACTGCTCTCTGAATCACACGGAAACACATCCGATTATCCTAAGTTTTACGTTTTGATCCTAAGTTTTAGGTTTTGATCCTAAGTTTTAGGTTTTGATCCTAAGTTTTAGGTTTTGATCCTAAGTTTTAGGATTTGATCCTACAATTTAGGAACGAACTTCCGATGATCGTAAGAGCATATACGAAATCGTACGTAGGCTCGTGCGAGTCGGAAATGGCCAAAAAAACAGGAAAAAATGACAAACACCCACCCAAACTTAGGATTCTAGATCCGAAATCAATTAACTTTTGCTCTTTGAATCGAGGGGATAGTCCTGGCAACTGACTAATAAAGTTGCTTCCTCAAAGGGCCTGAGCAAACGGTCGGTGTCACGTATGAGCTGCCAATGGTTTACATTGAATTTACACAGGGGTGTCCCCCTATCCGTTTGGATCATCCAGAAATCCTTGATGGCTTTTCTCTGTTCCTATAGTGCAGTGGTCCTCAACCCTGTCCTCAAGGCCCACCAACATGTCATGTTTTTTGGATCTCCAAATAGCCAGCTCTATTGCTCTGCAGCTGCACTAATTACTCCACCTGTGCATCTTTGTGGAGATCTGCAAAACCTGGCCTGTTGGTGGGCCTTGAGGACAGGGTTGGGGACCACTGCTATAGTGGATCCTGCATATGGAGGATGGAATTCCAACGGGTGGAAACATCGCAAATCAGACTATGTTGGGGTACACCGTTGTGACGCTGAGGCTCAATAAGGTTCTGCTTGGTGGTGTAGGAGTGCCAGAAGTGCATGCTAACTTTCTTTCCTGTTGTTCGGATGTCTTTCAGATGGGGGCAAGACTTCAGAAAAAGCTTGACAACTAGACTGAACACGTGTGCCACGTCAGGACGCATGACTCTGGCTTCCTTGTCGCAGCGCAAACAAGATGTTCTTCCAAGTGTCAGTCACCATGGGTCCAAATTTGCAGTTCTCGTGGATTAAGCAATGCTTTCATGGATTGAGATCTCATTTTTAGTAGTTCCTCCCATGTGTGACTCTGTTGGTCAAGGAAAACCATGTGAAGAACAGCGTGAAACCACAATCACCAAGGGGGCCTAAAAGGATATATATTGTCCACCATGAGTCCATAGTTACAGCTCCAGACGTAGACAACACTGTGCACTTTGGTACACACTGACAGGCTAAAGGACTGGCCCACCTTCTGTTCAACAACCATGCCATGGGACTCTCCACCTCCGCTCGGCACAAGCCATCAGTTCTCTGAAAGGTCCACCACTGGGTAATGCAGCAGGCTGGACTTATGGTGACGCTGTCTGAGAGGAGAAATCCCTCAGACATCAAGATTAAAAATTCCAAGAATTTTTGAGGGCTAATTATTCAGAGGCAAATGATAGCTAGTTGTTTCTGATTTAATTACAAGGTGGAAACACACCCTCAAACAAAACTTCACTTTGGCAATACTATTGCATTTGTCTATTCATAATTTTATGTATATATACTAACTAACCTACTTTTTCTCCACAGGATTGTGGATGCAACATTAAAAACTGACACATCGCTGAGTAGCTGATTTTTCCTATCAACAGTCCCCAATAATTCACTGCTGCTGCTGCCGCCACCACCGCAGACTCCAGGGACCCTCTTCCACTACCTCGGCTTGCAACACCTCCTCCCACGACACTCTCCTCATCACTAATTGCCGGCTAGTGGAAGAAGAGGCGAGTGTCTCCTCCACTTCTTGGCTGGGCAGTAGCTGCTGAATTTTATGATTATCAGATCTTCATCAATGGATAGTGGAGCTGAACCCAAAGCATAACAGACAGACAACAGACAGTTGACTGGGGGTGTCAGATGCCACTTGTGATGCAGTGGACTGCTTTTGCAGCACTTCCAGACAAAGTTGCTTCATTGGCTGACACAATTGGGTTGATTCAAAGAAACATGTAACAGCTTGGATTTGGCTCACGATCATCCTATTTTTCACGTCCGCTCGTGCGTTCGTAAGAACTTGCGAGTGATTCAATAAGCAAATACGTTTCTATCCTAAAAGATACGTCCGTTCGTATGATATCTCCCGAACTTGCCTCAGTCAGTTGCCAATCGTAAAAATCACGTTCATGTGCTCACCTGTGGCGGCGGCAGCCTGTTTTGTCGGCGGCTTCCATCGTCCAGCTCTTCCAATTACTTGCGTTTGCCTCTGGTTTTCATTGGTTTTTGGCCTCTTAGATTCGTGCGTTCTTATGTATATAAGATCTTGCGCATGCGCACCCTCAACCAGAAACTTACCTAAACCCTTTAGCGCTTGCATCCAACTTCATTTCTCGCTCCCTCAAACTTACCTAAACCCTTTAGCGCTTGCATCCAACTTCATTTCTCGCTCCCTCAAACTTACCTAAACCCTTTAGCGCTTGCATCCAACTTCATTTCTCGCTCCCTCAAACTTACCTAAACCCTTTAGCGCTTGCATCCAACTTCATTTCTCGCTCCCTCAAACTTACCTAAACCCTTTAGCGCTTGCATCCAACTTCATTTCTCGCTCCCTCAAACTTACCTAAACCCTTTAGCGCTTGCATCCAACTTCATTTCTCGCTCCCTCAAACTTACCTAAACCCTTTAGCGCTTGCATCCAACTTCATTTCTCGCTCCCTCAAACTTACCTAAACCCTTTAGCGCTTGCATCCAACTTCATTTCTCGCTCCCTCAAACTTACCTAAACCCTTTAGCGCTTGCATCCAACTTCATTTCTCGCTCCCTCAAACTTACCTAAACCCTTTAGCGCTTGCATCCAACTTCATTTCTCGCTCCCTCAAACTTACCTAAACCCTTTAGCGCTTGCATCCAACTTCATTTCTCGCTCCCTCAAACTTACCTAAACCCTTTAGCGCTTGCATCCAACTTCATTTCTCGCTCCCTCAAACTTACCTAAACCCTTTAGCGCTTGCATCCAACTTCATTTCTCGCTCCCTCAAACTTACCTAAACCCTTTAGCGCTTGCATCCAACTTCATTTCTCGCTCCCTCAAACTTACCTAAACCCCTTAGCGGCTGCATCCAACTTCATTTCTCGCTCCCTCAAACTTACCTAAACCCCTTAGCGGCTGCATCCAACTTCATTTCTCGCTCCCTCAAACTTACCTAAACCCCTTAGCGCTTGCATCCAACTTCATTTCTCGCTCCCTCAAACTTACCTAAACCCTTTAGCGCTTGCATCCAACTTCATTTCTCGCTCCCTCAAACTTACCTAAACCCTTTAGCGCTTGCATCCAACTTCATTTCTCGCTCCCTCAAACTTACCTAAACCCCTTAGCGGCTGCATCCAACTTCATTTCTCGCTCCCTCAAACTTACCTAAACCCTTTAGCGCTTGCATCCAACTTCATTTCTCGCTCCCTCAAACTTACCTAAACCCTTTAGCGCTTGCATCCAACTTCATTTCTCGCTCCCTCTAACTTACCTAAACCCTTTAGCGCTTGCATCCAACTTCATTTCTCGCTCCCTCAAACTTACCTAAACCCCTTAGCGGCTGCATCCAACTTCATTTCTCGCTCCCTCAAACTTACCTAAACCCTTTAGCGCTTGCATCCAACTTCATTTCTCGCTCCCTCAAACTTACCTAAACCCTTTAGCGCTTGCATCCAACTTCATTTCTCGCTCCCTCAAACTTACCTAAACCCTTTAGCGCTTGCATCCAACTTCATTTCTCGCTCCCTCAAACTTACCTAAACCCCTTAGCGGCTGCATCCAACTTCATTTCTCGCTCCCTCAAACTTACCTAAACCCCTTAGCGGCTGCATCCAACTTCATTTCTCGCTCCCTCAAACTTACCTAAACCCCTTAGCGCTTGCATCCAACTTCATTTCTCGCTCCCTCAAACTTACCTAAACCCCTTAGCGGCTGCATCCAACTTCATTTCTCGCTCCCTCAAACTTACCTAAACCCCTTAGCGCTTGCATCCAACTTCATTTCTCGCTCCCTCAAACTTACCTAAACCCCTTAGCGGCTGCATCCAACTTCATTTCTCGCTCCCTCAAACTTACCTAAACCCTTTAGCGCTTGCATCCAACTTCATTTCTCGCTCCCTCAAACTTACCTAAACCCCTTAGCGCTTGCATCCAACTTCATTTCTCGCTCCCTCAAACTTACCTAAACCCTTTAGCGCTTGCATCCAACTTCATTTCTCGCTCCCTCAAACTTACCTAAACCCCTTAGCGCCTGCATCCAACTTCATTTCTCGGTCCATAAAACGTAAGAAAATCACATAATTTACATATGTCTATATGTTTCTAAGTGTGTTGTTTCTGGTTTGTGTAATTTTTGGGGTGTGTGCATATTAGAAAAGACACATTTAGGAAGGCTTCAAATATAATTTATTTAAAATTTTTTCTTTCTTTGGTTTGGAATAAAATTCCACATTTTTTTTTATAGTTTTGTTTTTTTTTGGAAAACCGTTTTTTTTTTTTGGCCTCGGGAAAACATATCTAATTATTTTATTTGTTTTTAACAGTAAAACTTTTTTTTTTTTTTTGTGGGTTTTTTGATTTAAAAAATATATATATTTTTTTTTTTTAAAACAATTAAAAACTTTATAAAATTGTAACAACTTTAAAAAAACGTGAAACAAAGGAGCCAGGACCAAGGGCACTATTCATCATCCTCTTCTTCATCTGTTGGCCCCAACGTTGCCTGTATGGCCAGCAGCTCGGCCACCAACTCCTTCATTCGTTTTTTTTTACCCGCCAAGGTTTTGGGGATCATCCCTGTAACCAATAGAGAAAGAAACATAAATAGGAGTCCCAGACCGGTTTGTATGCTGGAAATAGATTTAGGGTTAATCAAATACATGTAAATGCATGACATATGTCCTTCTTCCAAGGGATACAGTTAATGCATTTCCCACAGGTAAGTGTTTAAACTCCTTAAACCGGACCTTCAACATTATTTAATGAAAAACAAAAACTATTCACAAATGATTCTGCCCCACCTAAAAGTTAGTTAGGCTTTTTTGGGGATTACAGCGCCGCCATCTGGACTCTGAAGCATAACACTTAATGAGGAGTGGAGAGTTGGATAAAGTACAGGGGAGTAGGTTACAGTGGTGCGTTGGGAATCCAGAGCATAGCTGGGTTGCGGGAAAGGTCATCACTCACACAATGCATGGCAGCACCTTCCTTTTTTCAATCTGTATCCCATGCTGCCTGTAAATATTGTGCATTCCATATTCCCCAATATTGGTTGGGTTCTGTCTAATAACATGCATTAGATGGGTGAAGGGTGTTTTTCCATGTTTCTAATCTGTAGGTACAGTGTGATGGCTAAGTCTTTGGTTCTTAATACTAGTTTGGGTCCTCTTTAAGCTAACGAAGTGCCCACATTAAAGTGTGAACTACACATTGGCTACGCCTTTAGTTATGTGTGTGTTATTAGCTAAGCAAACATTAATATGAATAATGGCATGGAGACTTACGGAGTTGGTGGCCGACAGATGGCTGGTTGGGGCCAACAGACTGCCCTTGGTCCTGGCTCGGCTGTGAAGAAGTCCCTGGAGAAACATGTGACATTTGGTTAGTATTTGTAGATAGTCACTATCCCCAACATATCTGGCTCCCAGTCTGGCTGACATCACTCACCTTCGCCAGGATCTCCTTCCAGCATCTCTGCTGCCTCCTCCTCCACTATCTCACCCGCTCCTGAAGCTTCTACAAATACATAATAAAGGATAACTTAGTTTTTGGCCTGCCATGTATATCTTTGTGCCTATACATGAAGAGTGACATACCAGAGCCTTCCCCATGCGTGGCCAGGTATGACTCCACGCCCACGCGCCTTGGCCCCTCCTCTGTGGTAAGGTCCAGGGGCTGGTCTGAGGAGGCCACAGAGGAGGGGTAGGTCCGTCGCCCGGGAGATCCACCACCTTCACTCACAGAAGCAGAGTCATGCAGCACTGGTCGGCCTGTACGTCTCCGGGTGCGGCGAATTCTGAAATCCATTTCCAACACTACCAAAGAAAAGTCATTATAAATAAAGGCATAACTTAGACATTTGGAACATATACCATGCAATTGCTTAGTACTTACTTGGGAAATGGATCCCAAAAAACCTCCGCACCCGGGGCATGTGCAGACGCTTCAGGTCCGACCAATGCTGCATTATCTGGGTGTGAGTGAAGGTGGTGCTGGTCACACGGTGTATCTCCGCGATGATCTCCCGGGCGATGTCCCTTTTCTCGCACACATTGGGCGCGAAGTCATACCGGCGCTGAAGCATGATCTGAAAAACATAATGGACACAGAGCTTGTACTTTTACACACAGACCCATATGTGTTGCATCACAAGTTGAGTATTTAATGACATTAACACACACATTTCGAATGGCCGCCATTTTTGGGGAGTGCCTTAAAGAGGACGTTGACTGTGATTGACAGTCTGGTCTTATGTTATATGTATCACACACCATGTACATACAGATAATAGCCAACCTCAACAATCAGGCCACCTGCATCTAGGGCATGTTAGGATGTTTTAAAGATCCAAGATGTAGCCTAATGCTTAGGCTTTTGGCCCACGTGTGTGGCTTCCCGTTGTGTTTTTATGGCTTAGGAAAACAGTGTTCCTCAAACATCCGCATCAAGGTCCGAGACAGGCCAGGTTTGACAGCTCGCCCCGCTACTCCACAGGTTAATTAACTGTTGCTAAGCCGGAGCAATTGGCCGAATTAGGACATCAGCATAGACAGGTGAAAACGTGGCCAGGCTCGGCCCTTGAGGATGAAGTGTGAGGAGGCAGTGATTAAACATTAAGAGACACCAAACTAGTTCCAAACGCATCATTTACATTTAGGCCAGCATTGACTATTACATTAAAATGCACAGGCAGCCACTTACCAGCATGAGGATCTCTTCCTGTTGACGGGTGAAGATAGTGGGCGCCATCTTTAGTCTTCTTCCAGGCAGCAGATAAGTGAAACCCCAGCGGTTTCCTGGTTCCGCACGAACGTACGTCCGTACGAGCGCGTAGTCGTGCGCATAGGCGTCAGACGCTGGGCGCATGATTTAAAGGTCCCTGCACCCAAAGCTCATTCTCTTTGAGCTTTTGGACAAAATGGCACCAAAAAAGGCAGCAGCTAAACGCGGCCAGCAAAGCCAGACCTCTGAGGGCCCAACAACCAGGTCCCAGCAACGACCGAAGAAGCTAAGGTCCCAGAAGGCCCAGAAGGCAAGTACCACCTCGGCCCCACCAAGGGACACTGGACCCTCCGTTTCCCAAAAAAGGGCCCAAAAGGCACGTGCCCCTGCGGCCAAAAAACAGGCCACAGCAGCCACCACCACCTCTGCCCCCAGAAGAGGCCGCCCAAGGGAGCCCACACCAGCCATGCTTTCAAGCCGGGCACTTAGCCAACCCAGGCCCCACAGCAGTGCCCGAAGCACATCCAGCCCACACAGAAGGGCCCGAAGCCCCTCCAGCCCGCACAGAAGGGCCCGAAGCCCCTCCAGCCCGCACAGAAGGGCCCGAAGCCCCTCCAGCCCGCACAGAAGGGCCAGAAGCCCAGCCAGGGCCAGAAGCCCCTACAGGGCCCGAACCCCATCCAGGGCCAGAAGAACCCCATCCAGGGCCAGAAGCCCAGCCAGGGCCAGAAGCCCCTACAGGGCCCGAACACCATCCAGGGCCAGAAGAACCCCAACCAGGGCCAGAAGCCCAGCCAGGGCCAGAAGCCCCTACAGGGCCCGAACCCCATCCAGGGCCAGAAGAACCCCATCCAGGGCCAGAAGCCCAGCCAGGGCCAGAAGCCCCTACAGGGCCCGAACACCATCCAGGGCCAGAAGAACCCCAACCAGGGCCAGAAGCCCAGCCAGGGCCAGAAGCCCCTACAGGGCCCGAACCCCATCCAGGGCCAGAAGCCCCTACAGGGCCCGAACCCCATCCAGGGCCAGAAGAACCCCATCCAGGGCCAGAAGCCCAGCCAGGGCCAGAAGCCCCTACAGGGCCCGAACCCCATCCAGGGCCAGAAGAACCCCATCCAGGGCCAGAAGCCCCTACAGGGCCCGAACCCCATCCAGGGCCAGAAGAACCCCATCCAGGGCCAGAAGCCCCTACAGGGCCCGAACCCCATCCAGGGCCAGAAGCCCCCGACCTGGCACCAGCCGGGAACAGAGCCCCCGACCTGGCACCAGCCGGGAACCTAGCCCCCCAAGAGGGCCCCGAATTGCAACCATGACCACATCTACACCTGGAAGTTCGGTGGCCAGCCACGCCAGAACACCCAGTCCCTTGGCCAGTCCAGTCCAGTCATTGGGAAGCCACCAATCCGGCCATTCCCCTACCCAGCCCCAGGCCATAATGTCACCACATGTGTCTGCACACATGGAGGAGCAGCCAAGCCAACCATCTGGCCGCACATTGCGCCGCGGCCAGTTGAGTGGGAGATTCTCCCATGACCAAAATATGGCATTGGCTAGTGGCCTTACATTATACTATGACGAGCTATATGGGAGCAAATCCAAACACACCACCAAGCAGCGCAAGATGGCATTGTTTGAAACCATCCTCCGACAAGTAAATGCAGCGGGGGAAGAGAGGAAAGATGTGTCCCAAATTCAGAAGAAAATCTCTGATCTGAAGTATGCTGTACGGCAAAAAGAAATTAAAAGGCATAATTACAGGTAAATAAATGTTTTCGCTAAATATAATGTTTGGGATGTGCTGTATGCCCCTTTTCTGAATACCAAACGATTTTCTCTTTTCAGCATGAAAACTGGAGGTGGCTTCCCATCTAAATTGGAGTTTACCCCTGCTGAGGAGATTGTGCTTGGACTTCTCCATCCGGTCGCGGTCGGTGGACATGCTGGTCTAAGGGACACAGACTCCCCGACCCGTACCCACGGTGAGTACTATTAAATCTGCATGTTTGCCTGTTTGCTAAATAATCTACAGTTCACTAGTAACAAGATAACGGGATGCCCCTATGGTTTGCCTTGGTTGGCCTCGCACTACTGTGGCTGTTTGTGTCCTTTTTTGGTCCCTGTGAATCACACATTTAGGCCCACAGCCATTATGGCAAAGATCAAATGTCCAATTGTATTGTTAAAGTCATGAAGTTTCGCAAGATAAGTGAGATATTTAGAATCAATCACAAAACACACATCATTATGTATGGGTTGCCTTTTGGTTGTGTGAGTTGTGTTTGAGTTAACTATTTAATTAGCCACCCACAAACATATGTGACCAAGAGCAGCGAGACTCAACTGGCGGCCCGGGGTCCCAATGCGGACCTTGGCACCACATTCAAGGACCCCTGGCCAGACAGCCCTGCACTCAGTTACTTCTGTGTTGACGTGCTCAGAGCTGCCCCCTTGATCGGCCATGTAGTGGTTGGTCTCCTGCCCAATGTCATGGCTCCGTGAAACATAGCATTGCAATATGAAGTACTGCCCAGGAAGTGGCATTGCAAGGTACACAGTAACTTATTTAAATTTTCACTGGCCACAATCGTGTCCCGCTGCCCCTGCTCTGGCCCATGTGCCACAGTCCCCCCATGCCCCCCCCCCACATAAGCCCCATACATTTGTAACAGATTGGCTCCATCCATCACATCACCATCAATACGTTAACTCCCCCCTTTAGACATCCAATCCCTGTCCCCTCAGCTCTGGCCCATCCAGCCCAGCAAGGGCAAGCAGCCTTTATTAGTTTGCACTTTGAAAGCTCCAGCCCCTCCACCAGTGTCTTTATTTTTAACTAGACACCCCCTGCGTCAGCACCATGGCCAGACATTCACCTCTCACCACATACCTTGAAATGGGCGTTTCAAACAATTGTTTGAGTACCCCGGACCTAGCGAATGGTAGGCTAAATCCAAAAATGTGCCCTGAAAGTTGGATGCTGAATGGGTACACTTCATGACTTAGAACTGAGGTCACTTAGCAGTTGGTCCGAGCCATTGCACCTCTGTAAACTTGCGTGGGTTTGAACAAAGGTCACCATTGCTCTAGAGTTTATTAATATTCCAAATAGAGCTATATTTGATTACCTATCCAAAAAAAGGTTATGTGTGTGTGTTTACGTGGTATTTTTTTCTCTTCTTCAGCCCAGCATGATCCCTCAGCAAGGGTAAACTCACCCCCCAGTTTGGTTATGCCTACCAGGTCCGTACAGCATCGGAGCCCAGATCAGAGATTTTCGGTAAGTTTATTTAGTAGCATAAATAATAACAAGTGCTTAAGAATGTGTTAATCTGTTGAAATCCTACATTGGGACGCAAACTTAGCCTTTTTTTTTTTATATGTCCCTACAGACCCGCACACTCATGGAAGAGATCCAGGACATGGAGGAAGATGATGATGTCTCCGTACAGGGCACGTCGGATGAACTCCCCCTGGGTCCCAATTTGGAACTGCTCGATAATGTTTCTCTGGCCAATCCTCAGCAGCAGAGTGAATCTCCATCCATTGTGCTTGCACATGGGGAGACTGACACTACAGTCCCCAGTGTTCACTCTGCTGCTGAGGATTTGCAAAGCAGGCCGGTTGCTGTTGAGGGTACGACACCACGCGGCAGGGCACGCCCAAGAGCCAGGGTAATTGTGCGGCGGACGCCATTACGCCGCCCCACAATTTCCCAGGGGAGGCAGAGTGCCCTGCTTCAATTATGGACCCAACAAAGGGACTCTTATGACGCCCAGCTCGTAACAGAGCGTGAGCAAAGGCATGCAGACATGGTGAACATCCATACCAGTCTACAGGGCATCCTCGCGGAGTTGCGTACCCTCAACAGCAACGTGGCCAATTCAAGTAATGGCATCCAGTCAGCCATGGCTGAGATGACCAATATGCAGAGAAACATTGTGGAGCAGTTTCAAATTCACAATGCTGCCATGGCCCAGGCTAGGTCCCATTCCCATGGACCTCCACCTGGACCTCCACCTGGGTATTATGGGCAGCCACCCTATTAAGCCATGGGTGTGTGGGACATCTTTTCTCTTAACCCCCACTGTATTTACTTGTCCTTTGAGGTTTCAAACAATCCATTTTGTGTTGCTCTGGCAGGTTGTGTTTTGTATTTGCTCCCATATAGCTCCTTAGAGTAATGCTTAAGGCCACTAGCCAATGCCATAGGTCTATGTGGAGTTTATCTGGCCACTTATGGCTTAACCTATGTATTTGGTTGGTGCTCCTCCTGTTTGCAGACATGTTTGTGTGACATTATGGCCATGCCCAAATATCCCTGGGCACAGGCAATATTAATGACTGGACTAGGCTGGCCTTTGGACTGGGTGTCCTTGTTTGGTTGTGCCACTCACTTCCAGGTGTAGATGTGCTCGATGTTTTTTTAAATTTAATCCATTTGTTACCACAGATGTATGTGGACTGATTTCTGTTAACCACTATAATTTTTCATTTGCTAAGTAAAACAAAAAATTAACTTCCAATACTTGTGGCGTTTTTAGTGGGAAGACTTTTGTAACAGCTTGGCCTAAACCAGATAATTTTGGTTGGAAGAGGTGTAACAATGCACAGCGAAAGCTAAGGAAACTACATGAAATACATTAGGCAACAATTAAGGTCGAAATGTTTTACTTAGAGGTAATGCCACATTAGGGCAAAACAACATATGTTTCCAAAAGGATAACACAGACATACAGAATGGTGAGACAGGGAAAAAACTTAACTAAAATGCTGGCTGATCAGGTTGGCTCTAACAGATTGGCCAGACTCACTGGGGGGCCCCTCAAAATTCTCGGCTTCATCCTCGACGGCTGAAGAGGGCAGGCTGTCCACATAACGTGGGACACGTTCCAGGATGGCAAAATTGTGCAAAACAGCACATGCCATTATAATGTCGATCACTTTCTTGGGATCATATTGCAGGGCCCCCCCAGTATGGTCAAGGCAACGAAAACGTGTCTTCAGCAGACCAAAGGCCCTCTCCACAACAGCCCGGGTCTTGCGATGTGCACGGTTATACGCTTCCTGCGAGGCATCCTGGGGCCGCAGCACAGGCGTCATGAGCCAGGGTAGAAGTGGGTACCCGGAATCACCTTAAACAGAGAATTAAATGTAATCAAAATTAAAAAGGCAACACAACCAACACCAAAAAATTCACATATATCATAATGATGTAAGGTAAAGTGTCCCCAAGAAAAAACAGGGCACATTAGGGCCCCCAAATATTGCACTAAGGTATAACCTAAATAAAAATGGCACTTCTATATACCAATTAATTAACAAACATCTGCACGGCCAAGGGTATTTGTATTTTACATATATTTTTAGTTTTCAGACATGTTACAATTAGGATGCTGCTGAGGGCCTATCCACATTTCACTGGAAACTACAATGTATGCAGTTTAAGTCCACTTTGACATTTAACGACCAATAGTACAAAAGCAGCCAAATGTCAAAGATCCCTAGCCACATTTCACTGGAAACTACAATGTAGGCAGTTTAAGTCCACTTTGACATTTAACGACCAATAGTACAAAAGGAGCCAAATGTCAAAGATCCCTAGCCACATTTCACTGGAAACTACAATGTATGCAGTTTAAGTCCACTTTGACATTTAACGACCAATAGTACAAAAGGAGCCAAATGTCAAAGATCCCTAGCCACATTTCACTGGAAACTACAATGTAGGCAGTTTAAGTCCACTTTGACATTTAACGACCAATAGTACAAAAGGAGCCAAATGTCAAAGATCCCTAGCCACATTTCACTGGAAACTACAATGTAGGCAGTTTAAGTCCACTTTGACATTTAACGACCAATAGTACAAAAGCAGCCAAATGTCAAAGATCCCTAGCCACATTTCACTGGAAACTACAATGTATGCAGTTTAAGTCCACTTTGACATTTAACGACCAATAGTACAAAAGGAGCCAAATGTCAAAGATCCTTGGGTATAAACTCCAAACCAATATATTTAGCCACAAGGAACTTACAGACATCCTAACTAAAGGGAAAACATTCTGAAGGCCAAAGCGAGACAAGGATTTTTTGGGTAAGTTCCTAATATATGAGCCAAGAAAAAGGCAGTTGGACGCTTCTGTCAAGTTTTCCAAAACAAACAGATCAACAAATACAAGATTAATGCCACATTTAATAACACACAAATAGGACACACTTACCAAGCAGCCATGCCCCCGAAAATTCACCTGCCTCAAATCTCCGAAACAACCCAGATCGCCTGAGTATATAGGAGTCGTGGGACGATCCGGGGTAGCCGGCAAGGACACTCATAAACCGCATATCCGGACCAACCACGGCCTGGACATTAAGTGAGTGTCCCATTTTACGATTCCTTAAGGCAAAAACATACAAAAAGGGTAATTGATATTTGACCCAAAATAATAAATTAAACACAAAACATGTCGGCACTCTATTGGGAAATACTAATGAAAAGCCGAGATAAAGCAGCTACACAAATGAGGGATAAACAAATATGCTGCCGCAAAGGAAAACAGGTGACATGACACGTTGGGCAACATAATAACCAATCTCAATACCTATATATATACTCGTCGGCTGCCCTAGGTACGAGTGCCACATGTGTGCAGTCAATTGCACCAATAACGTTGGGCATGTCGGCCACATTATAAAACCCAAGCTTAATGGCGTTTCTGGCTGCCATATCATCAGGGAAATAAATATATTTTTGAGTTATGGCAGCCATGCCTTCCAAAAATTTAGATAGTGCGCGGCTCAGCGTAGGCTGTGACATCCCCACGGAGAGGGCACCCAGCCTCTGGAACGAGCCGTTCGCCAAAAATTGCAGGCAGCCAAGCATCTTGGTCATACCTGAAATTGCATGCCCCTTCCTTGTGGTGCGGGCTAACCATGGCCGCAGCTCACTATATAATTTATGGAGGGAAGCGCGATTAAGCCTGGTCAGCTCGAACAGCTCAACATCATTCATGCTATCGATGTTCATGCGACGACGCAGGGGCAATCTGCTCTCAGACATCTCGATCAACTCAATGCCAAAAAGCATAAGCCCTTGATGTGCCACAAACTCGCTCCGCTCCATCCTACTCCCGAGGCCAAATAGCTGCCGGCAAACATTTCGTAAAGCAGCTCTTTAATGGGCTTCAAAACAATTAGCAATCACCTCTCTGAATTGGGCGCAAGCCCATGTGAAGGACGTAAAAAATAGGATCGGACGCAAATAATACGATTTTGACGGGAAAAACACACGAACTAACGCAAATAATACGATTTGGACGGGAAAAACACACGAACTAACGCAAATTATACGATTCTCGTACGAAATGCGTATGTTCATATACGTCTATGCGCGAACGATCGTACGAATACGAAATGGCCAAAAAAACCAGAAAAAATGACAAACACCCACCCAAACTTACGATTCTCGATACGAAATCACTTAACTTTTGCTCTTTGAATCGAGGGGAATGACTGGTAAAGCTGTGGAACATATGGTTTAAAAGCAAAAATAACCATTTGTTTTTATATGAAAAAGACCCTGGTTTATACATACTTTTTTTTTTCCAGAGACTGCCCTGCGTGGAAATGAATGGCGCATGGATCAGCCAAGCTTTCCTCCCAACAATGCCTGATGTATTCCAGTAGATAGATGACGGGGCCAGACCAACACTAAAGAAAGATGGATCGTGCAAAACAGATTTAAGGCGCTGCTCTCCAGTTACAGACATTCCTCCGCATCGGACCACAAGTAAGTATTGATAAAAAATCCTTTACGTTACTCTTTTTATTAATATTCTTCGGATAAGACGGATCAGACATGATTCCAGATTAAAAATTCCAAGAATTTTTGAGGGCTAATTAGTCAGAGGCAATGATACCTTGTTGTTTCTGATTAAATTAAAAGGTGGAAACACACCCTCAAACAAAACTTCACTTTGGCAATACTTTTGCATTTTTTTATTCATAATTTTATGTAGATATTACTAACTAAGCTACTTTTTCTCCACATGACTCTCCACAGGGTGTGATTCATACAATTTTTGGGCTCCTGCTGGCAACTCCAGTGTCTCTTTAAAGTAATGTTTGGGCTCCTGCTGCTGCTGCCAACTCCAGGGTGTGAATCATCCAATTTTTGGGCTCCTGAAGCCAACCCCAGGGTCTCTTTAAAGTAATGTTTGGGCTCCTGCTGCTGCTGCTGCCAACTCCAGGGTGTGATTCATCCAATTTTTGGGCTCCTGAAGCCAACCCCAGTGTCTCTTTAAAGTAATATTTGGGCTCCTGCTGCTGCTGCCAACTCCAGGGTGTGATTCATCCAATTTTTGGGCTCCTGAAGCCAACCCCAGGGTCTCTTTAAAGTAATGTTTGGGCTCCTGCTGCTGCCAACTCCAGGGTGTGATTCACCCAATTTTTGGGCTCCTGAAGCCAACTCCAGTGTCTCTTTAAAGTAATATTTGGGCTCCTGCTGCTGCTGCTGCCAACTCCAGGGTGTGATTCATCCAATTTTGGGGCTCCTGAAGCCAACTCCAGTGTCTCTTTAAAGTAATATTTGGGCTCCTGCTGCTGCTGCTGCCAACTCCAGGGTGTGATTCATCCAATTTTTGGGCTCCTGAAGCCAACTCCAGTGTCTCTTTAAAGTAATATTTGGGCTCCTGCTGCTGCTGCTGCCAACTCCAGGGTGTGATTCATCCAATGTTTGGGCTCCTGAAGCCAACTCCAGTGTCTCTTTAAAGTAATATTTGGGCTCCTGCTGCTGCTGCTGCTAACTCCAGGGTGCGATTCATCCAATTTTTGGGCTCCTGAAGCCAACTCCAGTGTCTCTTTAAAGTAATATTTGGGCTCCTGCTGCTGCTGCTGCCAACTCCAGGGTGTGATTCATCCAATTTTTGGGCTCCTGAAGCCAACTCCAGTGTATATTTGGGCTCCTGCTGCTGCTGCCAACTCCAGGGTGTGATTCATCCAATTTTTGGGCTCCTGAAGCCAACCCCAGGGTCTCTTTAAAGTAATGTTTGGGCTCCTGCTGCTGCTGCTGCCAACTCCAGGGTGTGATTCATCCAATTTTTGGGCTCCTGCAGCCAACTCCAGTGTCTCTTTCAGCCAATGTTTGGGCTCCTGCTGCTGCTTGCAACTCCAGGGTGTGATTCATCCAATTTTTGGGCTCCTGCTGCTGCCAACTCCAGTGTCTCTTTAAAGCAATGTTTGGGCTCCTGCCCCTCATAGTGATGCCACTTCAACTCTCTGCAATTGTGCCGCTCTGCGATTCTATTAGCGATGCCTCTGATCTGCATGTGATATTTATTCAAAGTATTATTTAACTAACCCAGCACGCATCCTGTGCGTGTTACAGCAAGGCAGAATGGTTTACAACCCTATTGAGGCTCTAGGAGGCTCAGAAATAGCCGTTTTTAATAGCGATTCGTCGCGAATAAATTCGGGTCGAAACGATTTTTGTCGGAAAATTCGGCGAATCAGTCGAATCGAATTTTTCAAAAGTTCGCTCATCTCTAATAATGATAGTTACTAATACTGACAAACAGTGGGGGTACTTCTGTACATACTCAAAACTACTACTCAATCAGATATCACAGCCTCAGTTGGAATTCTTTGTAGACGTTTAAGCAAGCCTCGCCAAAGAGATTGGAATGCAATTAAGAGACTGCTACAATATCTTAAAGGCTAAATATTAAGATATCTGCATCAAGAGATTTGACTCCCAGAGGTTATGAAGATGCATACTGGGACTGGTTAATTGTTCAAGTTAGGAGAAACTTTCTTGGTCCAGCAGAAACAGGTGTCAGTTATTTTTAACAAAAGCAGAATATATGTCTGCTCTACATGTAGGTCAAGAAATAAGTTGGTTGAAACAACTTATGGAAGATTTTAGTAAACCACTAACTCAGCCAACCATTATCTATGAGAACAACCAAGGATGTACTGACCTTGCCAGAAGTGAGAAAATCAATGCAAGGACTAAGCACATTGATGTGAAACTGTGTGATGTAGTGGCACGTGGGACGCTTGAGTTTGTTTAATGTGAATCTGACAAGATGATAGCTAATGGCATGACAAAGTCACTAGCAAGAGCCACGTTTCATGAGTTCAGAACGCAATGGGACTAACAGCATTAGTTTTTGTTGAGTGGGGGTGTTGCAATAGTTTTAATGCAAAAACTGCATCATGTACGTGACTGTCTGCTATTGATAAAATTAGTTTAAAAGAAAACAGGAAGTCTTAGGCAGACCATGTGAATGTTGCATAGTCAGTTTACCCTGCTAACAGGAAGGAGCTGTTTCCTTTGTTTTGTATTAAGATGTGTTGCTAATGTATCCTGTTCACTTTTTTATTCTTGATTGTTGCTAAATAAACAGCCACTGTTCCAGCACACAAGAAGAGTGTCAAGTACAATCCGCTGCCCCTTCAGTGCTATAGCCTCATAGCCGGGAAAAAATATGTGGGTGTTTTCTATTATTAGCCTTTTACACCGCTGGAAGAATGAGTACCAGGTACTTTTGCACCTCTGGCCCACCGCAGCACAATATAATCTCTTAGTTCTGGGTCTCCTTGTCTTTGCACTTTTGGAGCCATGAAAGTGTACACAGGCCCTTGGTAGGTACCTGATGCCTAGATGGTTTTACACCAATGGCATATTGGACAGTATGGGTTGGTTACAGGGTGGTAAAATTCAGCCTCCTCACCTAGTCACCTGGCAATAGCTGGAGCAGAGCATAGCCAGTACTCTGCACTAGAAAGGCAGAGGACACGTTCAGTTCTGCAGCCTCCAAAAAATGTAAGCTTTGTAATATTGCCCTGTCCTTTTTTAATAGTTTAGTGCGGGGACTAAGCCAATATGAGGTCAGGTGAAACTGCAAATAGTAACAAGCTGTTTCTCAGTTCACCCAGCACGTGGCAACAGCAATCTCTGTCAGGCAGCATGCAGTAGTTTTTTTAACTGATTCAGTACTATTCAAACCCCATTCAAATTTGCTGTCACCTCAGTTTGTTATTCTACTGTTTTGTCTCCATATTTCTTTTTCCCCTCCATATTTCCATTTCCGTCACTGCTTTTTCAATTTCTCTTCCAAGCTAGTCCCTTTGCTGCTGTTCCTCTCACATTCTCTCTTTCTTTCTTTGTCTCTCCTTCATCTTGTCTCTTCTATTCCCTCTTTATTGCCTTTTTTCCACCATTCCTCTTTCCCATTCTCGCCATCCCATTCCTTTATTTTCCCCATATTCCCTCTTCCTTATTTTTATTTTCCACCTTTCTGCTTTCTCATTCTTACTTTCTTTCTCATTTGTTGTGCTTCTTATTCCCTTTTTTACCCTCCATTTTCTTGACATCCGATTTCCCTGCTTTTCCCCATATTTTACAGTGATGGGAGCAAGGGATAGTGCTTGGTGTTGCAGCTACACAGCGGAGGAGCATAGCTTATCCACGTATGCTCGGTGGAGCCTTGTATTTTGTTTCAATTTAGTGTCAGTGAAGTGAGTTTGTAAAAGGTCGGAAAAAGAGCAGGGGTCTTAGGCTTGTATAGGTAGGTTACTAAGTTACACCAAAGGGCCCCTTTGTCCGAATGAGTGGGTCCCAGTTAGATAGGGGAACCCTTACCTGATATGTGGGGTTCCTAAATGACAGCTGCTCTGTGAAGAAGGGTATTCAAAATTAGTTTGTTACCAGACTGCTTTGGGGTGGGGAGAACACTGACTGTGGCAAGGGGGGCATGTTGAGGTTCTTTTTGGGGTGGCAGGCATAAAGGCTGGAACAGGGGGAGCAAGCTGCATGGTTATTTGTTTTTTTTGTGGGGAAGACTAGGACAGGGGCAGCAGGAATAGGGAGACGGCTAAGGCAGGAGTAACAGCCTGAGTGGGGGCAAGGGAGTGGTGGAAGGCTGGGCAAGGTGAACTAGGGCTGCACGCATAAGCATCTGGAATTGTGCAACTGCGTGTCTGGGGGTTTACACCTGCCCATCTGGACATGCATGCTTCTGCGGTATCGTACATGTGTCTGGGAATGCGCTTTTGCACGTCCTGCTCCCCCTTGTCCTATCCTTTCTCCTGAATTCACTTTGGAGGGGACTATCACACTGAATGCATGGATGAGTTATCCTGTGCTTCTGAGGAGGCCCTGCAAAAGGGAGGGAGTTCACTGGGTCTTCAAAGAAATATAAAGCAGACTGAATAAAAGATGCAGCCCTCACATTCAGCATGGAGAGAGCAGAAAACAGGCTAATTTAACCCCTTTTCCTGGAATGTCCCTTTAATATTCCTGTCCAACCAATAACATAAAAAAGGCGTTATTCATCTGTTGTCCCCCACTTCTCCTACATGTAGCATCGGCATCTTCTTATTTACCAATGAGGGAAAATGAGCAATTCCATTCTCCATCACTGGGCAGACATGGTGGAATCTATCAATATGGCTTGATGTCCACTAGTACTCCAGCTCTATTTATTGCATTGGAGGGGCTGTTCAGAGGCCAGGTGTGCTGAAGCTTGGGGTGCCCCCTCCATTGCTATGAATGGAGTAGGCTTGTGGGGTTGGAAACAAAGCTCCATGGACACCTTCATGAGCAGTCACCAGCGCTGAAAGACAGAATTGCTGGCTCCCCCCAATGGTTATTATGAAGATGCCGCCATTGCATGGAGGAGCTGCAGGGGAACACTGGACCTGCACGGAGGAGCTGTAGATGAGTATAGACTTTGTGTTCCGGCCTGGACAATACTTTTAAATTCATGTAATTTTCAGGCATTGTAACTAAGCTCCTTTGGCAGCATGAATACACAAAGCTGCTTATCGCTTATAAGCAAGGGTCTTAGATTGAGAGAACATAAGATACCTTTATGATGAATGTTTCTAAACTTCTGATAAAAGTTTAATTCATAGTAAGAGATTTTCAGAACCCTGTTATACCCATTTGGCTAAAATAGGCCATAAATCCCTGATGGCGGTTATTACACTTGTCCTTTAATCCTGTAATCTTTAAGTTTATGTCCAAGTTTTGCCTGAGTACAGCTGGTCATTCTAAGCATTCTAGAAACCTGTATTATGCATCAGCTTTATTTATGGAAGATTTTCATGTTATTTTGAAAGATATGGTTCAAATGGTCCAGCAGTGAATAATTTTCCCTAGTGGCAATCATGTCTAGCCTCCTGTGTTGCATTACGGGCTCCAATGATTTGGTGGATAGAACGGCATACTTTAATTACTGAGTCATCCCAAATTACAGTACCCAGAGGTAGAGGGGGTGCAAGGTCCTATTTAAAAACATCTACTGATTAATACAGACAGGAGAGAAGAGGAGAAGATGGCTATGAAGTATCCGATGTCTGGTAAATAGAACAATATAGTACAGTTATGCTAATGAACTCTTGAATCTTGATGGCTGCTTGTTCAGGGCAAACTGGCAAACCACCCATGGGTGCAAAAGCTGAAGCACGTGCTGTGAATTAAAAGCAAAGACGTGGAGGCCGATTCATTACTAACGCCAGGTATCGGCAGATGAGCGTCTGTATAGCGGCCGCTAGTAGACGCTCGTGTGCGGGTATCAGGCACTGTAACACGGATGGGTTAAATGCGGAGGACGAATTCCTATGTGTGCGCAAGCATACAATGGCCATCTATGCATTAAAATAAAAAAAAAAAAAAAAAAAATAACAGAGCGCCTCAGTCACTGTGTGATTAAAGTCTGTTTTTGAGCACACGTACACCATTAACAAAGCAAAAACACATGGAATTACATTGTTGTAACATTGTGATATTAACAATTTAGTGACAGCCATGTAAATACAATGCTGCATAGAAAAGAAGAAAATCAAAAAGGTTTTCAAAAATGACTTTTTCTAGAGAGGTGACACAATTATTTGAGCGAAAAAAAAACCTTGTTTAAACAGAAGAAAAGGAACATCCATTGAAATGTATGGGAGAGCGACAGGTAGCTCTGGAAGCTAGATCGCCGGAGCTATACGCTGAGCTGCCTGTAATAATACATCGGATGCTACATGGCGCTGTTAGAGTCACCACCAAATTCGCTTTCATAAATGTACTTTTGCGTACAGCACCCGGCGTTCACCAGACGCTGCTTGTCGCTACGAGCCACTACCTGGCGCTATCCCTTGATGAATAACCCCCATAGTGCAACCATATAAATTAAGGAGGAGACACCTTCCAAAAAGCTTTTATTCTCCATTTCCAGATCCAGAAGACATGACCGGTTAATGATGCGCTTGCTCTCATGGACGTCGCTCAAGAGCATAGTTCTACGTTTATACAGTTGTACAGTTCCAGATCCAGAAGACATAATGGGTTAATGATGCGCTTGCTCTCATGGAGGTGGCTCAAGAGCATAGTTCTACGTTTATACAGTTGTACAGTTCCAGATCCAGAAGACATAATGGGTTAACAATCCGCTTGCTCTCATGGAGGTCGCTCAAGAGCATAGTTCTGTATTTATACAGCTGTACAGTTCCAGATCCAGAAGACATAACTGGTTAATGATGCGCTTGCTCTCATGGAGGTGGCTCAAGAGCATAGTTCTATATTTATACAGCTGTACAGTTCCAGGTCCAGAAGACATAATGGGTTAATGATGTGCTTGCTCTCATGGAGGTCGCTCAAGAGCATAGTTCTATATTTATACAGCTGTACAGTTCCAGATCCAGAAGACATAACTGGTTAATGATGCGCTTGCTCTCATGGAGGTCGCTCAAGAGCATAGTTCTATATTTATACAGTTGTACAGTTCCAGATCCAGAAGACATAACGGGTTAATGATGCGCTTGCTCTCATGGAGGTCGCTCAAGAGCATAGTTCTAAGTTTATACAGTTGTACATTTCCAGATCCAGAAGACATAATGGGTGTCAGGAACCGCTTACCTGATCCCCGTTCCAGCGACGTCTCCAGGCGGCCAGCTGCAGCTGTCACTGTGCGGCGGCCGCGCCGGGCGGCGGCGGCTCGAGCAGCGTCGGCTCGAGCGGCGCCCAGCTCAGCCACGCCCCCCGCTTCCTCCTCCAGTAGACGTGTCTGTTATGCCCTCCGGCGGCGCTGTGCTGCGCGCACCCGCCGGAGGATCAATTAAAGGGTTAATGAGTCCTAGGGGATTGAGGGCTTCGCCCGCTTCTGCTCTGCAGGCCAATCAGCCCCATTGATATCTTGGCCTTACCTCCTCCCTTGTTGCCAGCCAATTACCCTTGGAATCCTACGTGCTCCAATCAGTACACTGCTTCCCTCAGACCTGTCCCTATAAAGGCAATTCCCTCTCAGTTGTGAATTGCCTGTGATAGCGCTCAGAACCCTGTGTACTCTATTCCTGTGAAGTTTAGCCTGTTGCCGACTTGATTGTACTGACCATTCTCGATCCTGAATCCTTGTTGCCGACCTCTGCCTGTATTGATGCCTCTTGATCCTGAACCCTTGTTGCCGACCCTAGCCTGTACCCCGACTACGTCTTGCCTGATCCTTGGTGCCGCTACGATCTCTGCCTTCCTGTTATCGACCTATTGCCTGTCCCTGGACTTCCGTCACTCACGTTCCAGTTATTGGTTCTCCAGATCTCTCCATATAAGCTAGCATCCTTTGAGCCAATAAGTCCTAGGGGGCAACCGATCCCGGGTAGGTGTACTTGCGTCCCGGCAAGCGGGGGCTCCTATAGGTGAAGCTGGCTGCGGAGATTGGGGGTTGCGAGCTCATTAAGAGGTCTGGAGTTACCCCCTAGCGTGACATTATCACAGGCCCAAAAAGATGGATGACCTGGTACAGCAGGTGCAAGCTATGGCCACAGCGATCAACCAACTCGCTCAAAGGGTGGCCACTCAGGAGTCTCGTCAGGTACCGGCTACCTCTGTATCACCTCATATCACTGAACCCAAGATTCCACTGCCTGAAAAATTTTTTGGAGAGCGAGCAAAATTTTCCAATTTCAAGAATGCCTGTGAACTGTATTTCAAGCTGAGACCTATCTCCTCTGACACTGAGACCCAACGAGTAGGCCTAGTCATTTCTCTGCTTCAAGGAGACCCGCAGTCCTGGGCCTTTAGTTTGCCGAGTCATGATATTGGCTTACAATCAGTAACTGCATTCTTCAACGCTATGGGCGTTCTATACGCGGATCCTGATTTACAGTCTACTGCTGAGAATAGGCTTCGGGCCTTAAAACAAGGGCGGAATTCGGCTGAAGATTACAGTGCTGAATTCCGCCGCTGGGCTATCGAAGCTAGGTGGAACGACCCCGCTCTGTGTAGTCAGTTCAGGGTGGGGCTGTCGGAAAGCATCAAGGATGCCTTAGTCAATTTTCCCCCGCCAGCGGACCTAGATCAATTAATGCAGGTCTCCATTAAAATAGACCGACGTCTTAGAGAAAGGGCCAGGGAGAGAGTCAGGGTTGCCACGTCCTTCAGACCAGTCCAGAGTCTTAGATCCCCGGTTCCCCGTGGAGAAAATACCTCATCATCTTCCCAGGAAGAACCTATGCAATTAGGGAGAACCCGCTTATCCCAAGAGGAGAAACAGCGTAGGCGATCCGAGGGGTTATGCCTGTATTGCGGGAATTCTGGTCATTTTGCAGAGTCCTGTCCCAACAAGTGGAAACCGGCGGAAAACTTCCGCACCCAGACCAGGTAGAGAGTACTGATCTGGGTGAGTCAGTTTGTTACTCTCGCCAGAATAAGATGCTTGTACCTATCGATTTGTCTTGGGGGTCCTCTAAGCAGACAGTTTCCGCCTTTATAGACAGTGGTGCGGCTGGAAACTTTTTGGACAGGAGCATGATCTCCACCTTAGGGATCCCTGTAGTTCCTCTTGAAAGATCCCTACAAGTTTTAGCTATCAATGGGAAGGCAATCCAGGGAGGTCCTATAAATACCAAGACCCCACCTCTCAGACTAATTGTCGGCTCTTCCCACTCTGAATTCTTAGAATTCTTTATTTTTGATTGTCCGGAAACTCCGGTGGTTTTGGGATACCCCTGGTTGCAACTCCATAACCCGGTGTTAGATTGGCGGGCTGGGGAGTTGGTCAAGTGGAGTGACCACTGTAAAGGTCACTGCTTTAATACAGGCCTCAGAAGCGTTCAAGTCTTACCACAGGAATTACCTCAGCCATACGCTGATTGGATCGATGTATTCTCTGAACGCTCTGCTGATACTCTTCCTCCACATCGGTCCTATGACTGCCCCATTGACTTGCTGCCTGGCACTATTCCCCCGAGGGGAAAGATCTTTAACCTTACCCTGCCCGAGGAGCAAGCAATGAGGGAGTATATTACCGAAAATCTTAGGAAAGGATTTATCCGTCCCTCTACCTCGCCTGCTGGGGCCGGGTTCTTTTTTGTAGAGAAAAAAGATGGTGGCTTGAGACCGTGCATAGATTATCGAGCCTTGAATAAGATCACTGTAAAAAATCGATACCCCTTACCCTTGATTGGGGATCTGTTCAATCAAGTCACAGGAGCTCGAATTTTCTCCAAATTGGATTTGAGAGGGGCTTACAATCTGATTCGCATCCGACAGGGGGACGAGTGGAAAACTGCATTTAATGTGAAGGATGGGCACTATGAGTACCTGGTCATGCCCTTCGGTCTTTGTAATGCGCCAGCCGTTTTCCAAGATTTTGTTAATGATATATTCAGGGAATATCTCGGTAGATTTGTAGTCATCTACTTGGATGATATTCTCATTTTTTCTAATTCTTTACCGGAGCACAGACACCATGTTAAGTTGGTGTTACAAAAATTAAGAGAGAACAACTTATTTGCTAAACTGTCTAAGTGTGTGTTTGAAGTCACTACAGTTCCCTTCCTAGGGTATGTTATTACCAACCAGGGTTTGGAGATGGACGCGGGGAAGGTTTCAGCAGTTCAGGATTGGGTCCAACCCAAAACTTTAAAGGAATTGCAACGTTTTCTAGGTTTTGCAAATTTTTATCGGCGTTTCATAAAAGGGTTTTCCCATGTTGTTGCACCCCTTACCAACCTTACCCGCAAGGGGGCTTTTACTGCTAACTGGTCCCCCTCTGCCTGTGAGGCCTTTCTAACCTTGAAACAGGCCTTTACTTTGGCACCTGTGTTAATTCATCCAGATATTCATAAAGCCTTCGTTATAGAAGTAGATGCTTCTGAGCTGGGAGTGGGTGCAGTTTTGTCACAATATTCTGGTAACCCTGAGCGTCTCCATCCATGCGCTTATTTTTCGCGTAAATTCAGTACCGCGGAACAAAATTATGATGTTGGCAATAGGGAACTATTAGCTATTAAACTGGCATTTGATGAATGGCGACACTGGTTGGAGGGTTCATTACATCCTATAACTGTGTATACCGATCATAAAAATCTCTAATACATAGGTTCTGCCAAGAGGCTGAACTCTCGTCAGGCACGTTGGGCATTATTCTTCTCGCGCTTTAATTGTATTATTACTTTCAAGCCGGGTGTAAAAAATACTAAAGCTGATGCACTATCTTGCATGTTCGGTGAATGTAAGGATCGGGGTGATTCTGGTGAACCAATTTTACCCACAGGTTGTGTGGTCGGGGCGTTACTTCCTGATCTCTCCAATACCTTGGCGACGTTTCAAGATGAATCTGCTAGTGATGTACCCTTGGGGTGCCAGTTTGTTCCGCCGAACCTGCGTTTGGATGTAATTCGCGAATTTCACGATGCCAAAACTGCTGGTCATTTGGGTAACCGTAAGACGTTTATGCTTGCCCGTCGTCATGTATGGTGGCCTACCATGAGACGCGATATGACTGCCTTTATCGACGCTTGTGCTATTTGTGCTCGAAGTAAAGGAGTTCACAAGGTTCCTAATGGCGGTTTGGTTCCTCTTGAAATTCCTGCTGAGCCATGGACCCATATTTCTATGGATTTTATTGTAGATTTGCCTCTCTCACATGGTAATACTGTAATTTGGGTGGTCGTAGATCGTTTCAGTAAGATGGCACATTTTGTTCCTTTGGCCAAACTTCCTTCTGCACCTGAGCTTTCGCGGCTGTTTACTTCGCATATTTTTCGTATTCATGGTATTCCGTCCAATATAGTCTTTGATCGGGGTGTTCAATTTACTTCCCGTTTTTGGAAACACTTCTGTTCGCGGTTGGGAATACAGATCTCTCTTTCTTCTGCCTACCATCCCCAGACTAATGGGCAGACAGAAAGAACTAATCAAACTTTGGAACAATACTTAAGGTGTTATGTTTCTGATGCCCAAGAACAATGGGCGGAATTTATTGATTTAGCCGAATTTGCTTACAATAACGCGCCTAGTGAGAGTACCAAGGTATCTCCTTTTTATTGTAACTTAGAAACGTAAAAATCCTAGAGCTTCTTCCCTTTCAGGGTCACCTTCCAATCTGCCGGCGTTGGAGGAGTGGCTTCAAGAACGGAAGAATATCTGGACACACGTTCAGGAGATTCTTAAGACCAATGGTTTGAGGTATAAGAAATTTGGCGACCGCCGCAGATCAAAGGAACCTACTCTTTGAGTAGGCGATCTAGTTTGGGTCTCCACTAAAAATATTGCGCTCCGTCAGCCATCTAGCAAATTAGGTCCAAAATTTATTGGTCCTTTTCCGATCATCAAGAAGTTGAATAATGTGACTATGAAAATACCTAATTCCTTTCACGTTTCACTGTTAAAACCGGCGAAGAATGCTCCTCTTGCTGGTCCTGCACCAATTCTTCTTGATAATGAGCCCGAGTATGAAGTGAATAAGATCTTGGATTCACGTAAAGTGCGTAATTCTTTACAGTATTTGGTGGATTGGGTTGGCTATGGTCCGGAGGAAAGATGCTGGGTGGCAGCGAGGAATGTTCATGCCAAGGCTCTTGTAAGAAGGTTCCATCGTGACAATCCAGGGAAACCGGGTGAGGGTCCGGAGGCCCCTCGTGAAGGGGGGGGTAGTGTCAGGAACCGCTTACCTGATCCCCGTTCCAGCGACATCTCCAGGCGGCCAGCTGCAGCTGTCACTGTGCGGCGGCCGCGCCGGGCGGCGGAGGCTCGAGCAGCGTCGGCTCGAGCAGCGCCCAGCTCAGCCACGCCCCCCGCTTCCTCCTCCAGTAGACGTGCTCGCGCGCGGCCGCGAGCACGTGTCTGTTATGCCCTCCGGCGGCGCTGTGCTGCGCGCACCCGCCGGAGGATCAATTAAAGGGTTAATGAGTCCTAGGGGATTGAGGGCTTCGCCCTCTTCTGCTCTGCAGGCCAATCAGCCCCATTGATATCTTGGCCTTACCTCCTCCCTTGTTGCCAGCCAATTACCCTTGGAATCCTACGTGCTCCAATCAGTACACTGCTTCCCTCAGACCTGTCCCTATAAAGGCAATTCCCTCTCAGTTGTGAATTGCCTGTGATAGCGCTCAGAACCCTGTGTACTCTATTCCTGTGAAGTTTAGCCTGTTGCCGACTTGATTGTACTGACCATTCTCGATCCTGAATCCTTGTTGCCGACCTCTGCCTGTATTGACGCCTCTTGATCCTGAACCCTTGTTGCCGACCTCAGCCTGTACCCCGACTACGTCTTGCCTGATCCTTGGTGCCGCTACGATCTCTGCCTTTCTGTTATCGACCTATTGCCTGTCCCTGGACTTCCGTCACTCACGTTCCAGTTATTGGTTCTCCAGATCTCTCCATATAAGCTAGCATCCTTTGAGCCAATAAGTCCTAGGGGGCAACCGATCCCGGGTAGGCGTACTTGCGTCCCGGCAAGCGGGGGCTCCTATAGGTGAAGCTGGCTGCGGAGATTGGGGGTTGCGAGCTCATTAAGAGGTCTGGAGTTACCCCCTAGCGTGACAATGGGTTAAGGATACACTTGCTCTCACGGAGGTCGCTCAAGAGCATAGTTCTACGTTTATACAGTTGTACAGTTCCAGATCCAGAAGACATAACGGGTTAATGATGCGCTTGCTCTCATGGAGGTGGCTCAAGAGCATAGTTCTATATTTATACAGTTGTACAGTTCCAGATCCAGAAGACATAACGGGTTAATGATGCGCTTGCTCTCATGGAGGTCGCTCAAGAGCATAGTTCTACGTTTATACAGTTGTACATTTCCAGATCCAGAAGACATAACGGGTTAATGATGCGCTTGCTCTCATGTGTGGCTCAGGAGCATAGTTCTACGTTTATACAGTTGTACATTTGACACTTGCCATTCCTTTATAGAAAACAGATCCTGGGCATGTCCTCTGGGCAGCCTGACATTGTGTGAGCAGAAAGCATAGCATAGAGAATGCTTTGATGAAACTATTAGCAGCATTCTTCTTGGCAATTACCTGTGTGGGAGCCAGCTGTGTGTCCTCCCTCTAAAGCCTTTATTTGAACACTAACTTCTGTCCAATAAGACAGACAAAAATCATTACAGCCAAATTACAGTAGGCGCATTACACTGCTTCTATTACCTATCACAGTACCACACTTTCCAGCCATCCTAGGGACCGCTGTACTAACTCTTAGGCCCCCTAAGGCCCCACCCCACCCCAATATCTCTATAGTGGTATTTATCACCATTCATCTTCCTATCAGTTCCAATCTGCCTCCAAGTCCCTGCTGAAGAAGGATCCTCACAGCATCCTCACAGTATGTTGCCACCACCGTATATCATGGTGGAGGAGTCTTCTGAAGGCAATTGGTCACAATGGAATTTATTTAGGGGTATCAGAGTACAGGGGGGTTAATACATATGCACGTCACACTTTTCAGTGTTTTATTTATTATTTTTGTAATTTGGTGTGTATCATTTTATGCTTTAAAATGTTCTAGTATCTCTTTGGAGCATCTTTAACTTTGATGACGGCACGCATTTGCTGTAGCTTCTGTAATATCACACGTGGAGGCTGATTCACTACTAACGCTAGGTATCGGCAGATGAGCGTCTGTATAGCGACGCTTAGAGCGACCGCTAGTAGATGCTCGTGTGTGGGTATCGGGCTCTGTAACAGAGCGCCTCAGTCGCTGTAGTAACCTGGCCAGCATTGATGAATGTGATGTGTGTTGGGCGCTCTAACAACAGTACAGCTCTGCAGCGAGCGAAAGGTAGCGCCAGCTCAGCTCGGCGCTCTATACCATACATCAAAAAATCACACACACTCACACACACACAGCGTTGGTGCTCTAAATCTGGTCGCTATAGCATAGAGTGCCAGACACTGTGTGATTAAAGTCTGTTTTTGAACACATATCCACCAGTAATAAAGCAAAAACACATGGAATTACATTGTTTTAACACTGTGATATTAACACTTTAGTGGCAGACATGTAATGACAATTCTGCATAAAAATATAAAAAGTCAAAAAGTGTTTGTTTGCAGCTATGAGAGGTCACACAATGATTTGAGCAAAAAAAAAAACAAGCAAAAAGAGTGTGAAACACACTGTTTAAACACAAGCAAATGAACAACTATTGAAATGTATGGGAGAGCGACACTGAGCGAAAGGTAATACCTGGCGCTCTGGAAGCTAGAGCGCCGGCTATATATGCTGAGCCTCCTGTAATAATACATGTGACGCTACATGACGCTGTTAAAGTCGCTCACCAGATTCGCTTTCATAAATCTGGTTTTATGTACAGCGCCCGGCACTCACCAGACCCTGCCTGTCGCTACGAGGCTCTACCTGCAGCTATCCCCTTCTTAAATAATCCCCTTATTTCTGGCGAGAGTTGCATTCATTTTCCCCAACATCTTATATCGCTGAAGGGACATTTGGAGCACTGCACAAAATCTTCTACAGCAATGATTGTTAATGGGGGCTAGTTCTGGAGCCTGGGGTGGACAATCGATGTGTGAAAATTGTGTCTCCTGCTCCCTGAACCACTTGTTTACAATTTGAGCCTGATTGTCATTTTGAAATATGCCCAATGTGTAGAGATGAGTGAACTCGCTGACGTTTGGGTTGGAAAAAGTTTGGTTTAGGTCCATGGACTCGTTACAAACCCCATGGGGACCGAATTTAGGGACAACAAAAATGGCTTTAAAATCAGGGTGAATGCACTGCACAAACATTAGAACATTAGTTTTTTATGGATTTCAGAGGCCAAATCAGGGGGTAGCAGCTGAGCCATTGCCCTGCACAAAATGGAATAGGGAAAATACTCAAAATAAAACTATACATAAAACAACTAAATTAAAGTAATACATACATAAATTAAAAATAGATTAAAAATAAAATATTAATTTTTTCACAGGTGTCACACTCAAAGGCCAGTTTGGGATTGCCCTGTACAAAATGGGGAAGGGAAAGTTCTCAAAATAATAACAGATAAAATAATAACAATTAAAGAAATACACACATCAATAAATTAAAACTAAATAAAAATAGTAAAATAAATCTAAATTTTTTAAAAGGTGTCAGAGGTCAAGGTGGTGGGGGGTAGAAGTAGGTGGATGTGGTGGTGTAAATGGAAGAAGGTCAGAAGAGGTGGATGTGTAGGTGGAAGAGGTGGAGGTGGATGTGGCAGTGTAGGTGGAAGAGGCGGAAGTAGCCAACACTGAAGCAGCTCACTCAGGCGCTGACACACCCATGTCCTGTGGGACCCACACCTGGTATATCTTAAGGAATGTAAGGATGTCCACATTGGCTGTGAACAGGCGGATCCTCTGGTCGCGATGACACCCTGAACACACTGATAGGACACCAGACACAGTGAAGGTAAGCACCTCCAAAGCATAGAGGGCAAGCTCTGGCCACATGTCCAGTTTAGCGAATGGGGAGGTCCCGCCGCTCAGATCCAGAAGACGTGTCGACAGAGTCATCCACCATGCGAGTCGGGGAGGCCGATTCATTAATAGCGCCAGGTAGCGACAGATGAGCGACTGTAGCGTGATTTTTTCAGCGCCAGCCAGTATTCGCTGTGCTTGGCCGGCGTTAGCTTGATGACAGCGACTCAGTCGGTGTGCGGTAATGTTGAATACGGGCTGGGGGGTCGCTGTTTCACAGGTCCAGCGTTGTATGTGAGCGCCTGACAACGAATGGCCAGAGCGAACGGCTAGCTTCATATTCATCAACAAATCACGCTCCGAATGTGCTGTCGCTGTCCATTCCTTGTTTAAACCCCAGAGCGCTGGCGGCGATGTGTATTAACTAGTTTTTAACCCCTAAACAACCATATTTTTTAAATGTAACATTATACATGTTTTTAGAATCATTTTGTAATATGAATACATTAATCTCAGACCTGTTAGATCAATTCTGCACATATTTTTTTATTTTTATTTTTTTTACTTAAAAATAAATCCTAACATTGCAGAAGTGGTCTCCGATTTTTTGACATTAAAAAAATATAAAAAAAAAATAATACCAATTAATTATGATTAATTATAGATTGCTCCATTGAAATGCATTGGACATCGCCAGGGAGCGACAGCTTATACCTGGCGCAGTGAGGGAATTTGCAGCGGCGCTGTTCGGTCCAGGCGGCTTCATGATGAATGCCGCGCTAGCAGTCGCTCTCGCCGGCGCTAGCCTAATTTTGCTTGATAAATGCGTCATTGTGACCGCCGCCGGGCGTACTTGAGTCGGTAGTCGCCGTTAGCTGCCGCTACCTGGCGCTCGTCAGACACTACCTGGCGCTATCGCTTGATGAATAAGGGCCAAAGTCTGCCTCCTCGTACTATGGGCAGTATCCAATAGCAGTGGATATGGCAGACAATGAAGTAAGACCACATTTTTCTACCCCCCATTAAGTAGAATGCAAGGGGTGCTAACAAGTGAGTATTTTTATTTAACCCTAAGTAAGTCCAAGTGTATTAAATAACTAGCACATCATCAGCAAGTTAAAATTCCGATGTATTAAGAATCCAATGATTATAAACGGAACAGTCCATATAACCAATAGGTCCCGGCCAACGTTTCGGGGGATCGGGGTCTCCCTTCTTCAGGGCCAGCTTGCAAAAAGAATACCATTATACAAGGGGTTAAAAAGAGTTAAAGAGAAGACAAATTCCCGCTTGACGTCATTGATGATGTCATAATGTTAAATAACAATTACTCAAAATACTTGAACATAGTTATGTATAACATTATACATTAACATTATGTTCAAAAAGCATATGCAAAAACAAAAATACGCATAAAAATTCTCACCCCCAGGGTCATGCCGAGGCACAACCGTGTCCCTGTCATCCCCCCACCGTCGCCGTCGGGTTTGCGTGCTTGGTAACCAAGCAACAAGTCCCTGCCTGCTAAGGAGGACGCCCTGGGTGGGGCTAAAAGTCTGCCCCGCAACGAGTGATGCCGGTGGGGTCTGCTCTCTGATGGGAGGACGGGCCTCACAGGGCCACAGCACAGTGCAGGCTGCTCTTGCCATCTATGAAGACTACTGTGTGTCCAGTGGCAACTAGCGGTGGGTCAGATTGCGGGTATTGCGGGAATCCATAACAAAAATAATGACAAAGAAAAGTCGGAGTAGCGAAAAGAAAAAATAGGACAGCAAAAAGAGGGATAAATGGCAAGGGAAAGTTATAAAACATAAGGACAATGAAAGAGGAATGGACAGAAAGGGGAGGAAAAGAATCGGGAAAGCAAAAAGAGAGGGATATAATAGCAACCAGAAATGAAAAGAATAATGGTGGCAGGGGGAAAGGGCAAAAGCGGGGACATGAGAAGGGGGATATGTTAAAGAAGGGATGAATGATTGAGGTGTACAAAAAGAGGGATATATAAGAGAAAGGAGGGTAGGGAGGACAAAAATAGGGATATGCAAAAAAGGAATAGAAAAACGGGGACCGAGGCAGAGAAGAAGAAACAGAGGAAATAGGATAGGGACGTGAAAAAAGGGGGTATATAAGAATAGGGATATTTGAAGAAAGGGAAGGAAGAATAAGAGGGGGTGGGGGGAAAGGCCAAAGAGGAAGGATGTATAAAAGGTGGAATAATTGAAAACGAGAGATGAGAATGGGAACATGAAAGGAGGGATATATGGCAAGAGGGATGTATAAAGAGAGGGATATATACAAAGATAAATAAGTAAACAAAAAAAGGAAGCCTAAAAAACAGACAAGAGGGATGTATAAAAAGAGGGATATATACAAAGAGGGATATGTTAAGAAAGAACATAGAGAGGCTAAAAAACAGCAGCATAAGAATAAGTAATATAAACATTTGAGGACTAATTGCACGTAAGTACAATTAGCGTCGGCCTAGAAAATGTGTGGCCATTTCAAGTATACACAAAAATCAGTGAGGCAATTGTAAACCGCCTCCATTTTGAGCCTCTGTCCTGTGTGTAGATGGGTGAACTGCTTTCCCACAATAAGGGAGTTACACACGTTACAGTTGTTACATAGAAAACATCCTGTTTTATTAGATATTTTAATTGAGGGTTTCATATATTTCCTCCAGCAGTCACCTGTGAGTCACGCAGGGAACTATTCTTGTTGTACACCCTCAGAATTGTGTTTCTTAAAGCCGGCACCAGGCTGTTATCTGCTAATAGCATGTTCTGGTGTTTACGTGTTATATGTTCTATTGCAGGTGAGAGGCTTTTAAGTGTTTGTACAAATGGGACCCGTTCGCCTTTGGGATTAGTTGCATCTTGTTTCCAGATCATTTTGGCCTATAACTTGGCTTGTTCTAGGATCTTGTTTGGGATACTCCCGTGCACAGAATTTGTCATACATCATATTGAGTTGATTATTCCTTTTTTGCGGATCAGAGTTTATTCTCAAAACTCTTGTGAAATAGGGAGGTTATCGATAAGATGTTTAGAGTGGGCACTCTCATATCTTAATAAGAGTGTTTCTTTCTGTCGGTTTAGATAACAGACCAGTCGCAATGGACTCATCTATTTTCTTCTCAATAGCAATGTCCAGAAAGGTCACATAGGATTCAGAGACCTCCGGATTGACAATGACAGTCGGAAAAATGGAGAAACTACAAACATCACAAATTCGGCAAATCACCATAATATTGTCAATGTACCACCCCCAAAATAACACATTTCTTCCAAGAATCCCACAAAGGGATTCGCCAAGGCTGGTTTTATCTAATAAAACAGGATGTTTTCTGTGTAACAATAGTAACATGTGTAACTCCCTTATCGTGGGAAAGCAGTCACTGATTTTTGTGTATGCTTGAAATGCCTGTGCAGACTAGTTTATGTGGACCATTCAAGAAACGCTTCCAACATAGAAGCGATGTCAGAACTAGCCTAGAGGGAAGGTGAACAACCCGATTATGATAAACCCGTAGCCTTACACTTTGTGGCAGCGAAACATCAAGTGCACAAGTTCAGAGGCATGGTGATTGAACAAGTCAGGATACCCCAGCGGGGGGTGACCAGAACCTCCACCTATTATAGCGAGAAACGTTTTGGATTCATAAATTGGACACTGTACAGCCTAAAGGACTAAATACCTCATTTGGGTTCACAAATTTACACTTATGTGCAATAAGTCTTAGAGGCTGATTCATCATTAGCGGCAGGTAGCGAAAGATGAGCGTCTGTAGCAGGCATTTTCAGAGCGCCCGCTAGTAGTCACTGTGCTCAGCCGTGGGTCGCTACTTTATAGCGACTCGGTCGCTGTTCAGTAATGTTGAATACATTGTGAGGAGTCGCTATTTGACCAGTACAGCGCTGTATGAGAGAGCATGTTAGCGACTGCTCATAGCGACCGACTCACACTATATTCAGGAAAAAAACAGCCTCACAAATCTCTGGCGCTGAAAAATACTTGTTTGAAGCCCAGAGCGCAGGAGGCGGTGTGTTTAAAGTGTGTTTTGCAGCATCTTTCCACTAGTAACAAAGCGAAAACATATGGAATTACATTGTAACAACATTGTAACATGAACACTTTAATGCCAGACCTGTAATGTAATTTCTAAGAAATATTTAAAAAATGTAAAAAATGTGAAAAAAATGCTTTTTCAATGCCAGAAGAGGTCATAGAATTATTTGTGATTTTTGGAAAAAAAAAAAAAAACAACCCCATTTAAAGAGAAGAAAAGGTTCGTCCATTGAAATGTATGGGGGAGCGACAGGTAGCGAGAGGTCATACCTGGCGCTGTGCAAGGCTGAACGCTGGCGCTGTTCGCAGAGGCTTTGAAAATGATGAATCAGATGCTACATGCCGCTATCCCAGTCGCTAAACAGATTCTGCTTGATAAATGTGGAATTGCGTGCCGTGTCCGGCGTTGACCAGTCGCTATCTATCTCTACCTCTCATTAACCAGGCGCTACCTGACGTTATCCTTTCTTAAATAACCCCCTCATGCTGCTGTTTTTAGGCTCTCTACGTTTTTTCCTCACTTATCCCTCTTTGTATATATCTCTTTCTATACATCCCTCTTGTCTGTTTTTTTAGGCTCTCACTGTTTTTTCTTGACTTATCCCTCTTTGTATATATATCCCTTTCGTTATACATTGCTCTTGCCATATAACCCTCCTTTCATGTTCCCATTTTAGTCTATCTTTATCAATTATTCCACCTTTTATACATCCTTCCGCTCTCCCCCCCCCCCTCTTATTCTTCCTTCCCTTTCTTGAAATATCCATTCTCCTATATACTCCTTTTTTTTAATGTCCTGATCTTTTTCCTCTCTTTCCTCTTCTTTGCCTCGGTCCCCGTTTTTCTATCCCTTTTTTGCATATCCCTATTTTTGTCCTCCCTACCCTACACTTATATATCCCTCTTTTTGTACATCTCAGTTCATTCATCTCTTCTTTAACATATCCCCCTTCTCATGTCCCCGCTTTTGCCCTTTCCTTCCCCCCTTTCCCCCTGCCGCCATTATTCTTTTCATTTCTGGTTGCTATTATATCCCTCTCTTTTTGCTGTCCCGATTCTTTTCTTCACCTTTTTCTCCGTCCTCTCTTTCCATGTCCTTATGCTTTATAACTTACCCTTGCCATATGTCCCTCTTTTGCTGTCCCGTTTTTTCACTTCGTTACTCCAACTTTTCTTTGTCCTTACTTTTATTATGGATTCCGGCAATACCCGCAATTGGACCCACCACCCTGGGCACTTTGTACCCACATTGCCACTGGACGCATAGTGGTGCACAGTGCGCCCGTCTGGTGCTGACTCTATCTGCTCTTCATAGACGGCAAGAGCCGTCTGCACTGTGCTGTTGCCCTGTGAGGCCCGTCCTCCAATCGCAGAGCGGACCCCAGTGGCGTCACTCGTTGCGGGGCAGACTTTTAGCCCCGTCCACTGGGAGTCCTCCCTAGCCAGGACTCGGGCCCATGGCTTGGTTATCAAGCACGCAGACCCGACGGCGGGGGATGACCCCGGGGGTGAGTATTTATGCGTTTTTTTTTGTCTTTGCATATTTTTTTTACTATAATGTTATACATAACTATGTGCAAGTATTTTGAGTGATTGTTATTTAACGTTATGATGTCATTGATGAGGAAGGGGGACCCCTGATCCCCCGAAACGTTGGCCAGGACCTATTGGTTATATGGACTGTTCCGTTTATAATCATTGGATTCTTAATACATTGGAACTTTAACTTGCTGACGGTGTGCTGGTTATTTAATACATTTCGATGAACTGTGGCGCCTCCGCTAATCTGGCCCCCACAAATTGTGTGGTAAGTGTGCAACTGACACTTTGGAACTGGTTAAACCTCAGTAAGTAGAATGCAAGGGGTGCTAACAAGTGAGTAGTTTTATCTAACCCCCAGTAAGCACTATGCAGGAGGTGCCAACAAGTGAGTCGTTTTTTTCTAACCCCTCAGTAAGTACAATGCAAGAGGTGCCAGCAGGGGAGTAGTTTTTTCTAACCCCCAGTACGTATTATGCAGGTGGTGCCAACAGGAGAGTAGTTTTTTCTAACCCCCAGTACGTACTATGCAGGAGGTGCCAACAGGGGAGTAGTTTTTTCTAACCCCCAGTACGTATTATGCAGGAGGTGCCAGCAGGGGAGTAGTTTTTTCTAACCCCCAGTACGTATTATGCAGGAGGTGCCAACAGGGGAGTAGTTTTTTCTAACCCCCAGTACGTATTATGCAGGTGGAGCCAACAGGGGAGTAGTTTTTTCTAACCCCCAGTACGTATTATGCAGGTGGTGCCAACAGGGGAGTAGTTTTTTCTAACCCCCAGTACGTATTATGCAGGAGGTGCCAACAGGGGAGTAGTTTATTCTAACCCCCAGTACGTATTATGCAGGTGGAGCCAACAGGGGAGTCGTTTTTTCTAACCCCCAGTACGTATTATGCAGGAGGTGCCAACAGGGGAGTAGTTTATTCTAACCCCCAGTACGTATTATGCAGGTGGAGCCAACAGGGGAGTAGTTTTTTCTAACCCCCAGTACGTATTATGCAGGTGGTGCCAACAGGGGAGTAGTTTTATCTAACCCCCAGTACGTATTATGCAGGAGGTGCCAACAGGGGAGTAGTTTTTTCTAACCCCCAGTACATATTATGCAGGTGGTGCCAACAGGAGAGTAGTTTATTCTAACCCCCAGTACGTATTATGCAGGTGGAGCCAACAGGGGAGTAGTTTTTTCTAACCCCCAGTACGTATTATGCAGGTGGAGCCAACAGGGGAGTAGTTTTTTCTAACCCCCAGTACGTATTATGCAGGAGGTGCCAACAGGGGAGTAGTTTTTTCTAACCCCCAGTACGTATTATGCAGGAGGTGCCAACAGGGGAGTGGTTTTTTCTAACCCCCAGTACGTATTATGCAGGAGGTGCCAACAGGGGAGTAGTTTTTTCTAACCCCCAGTACGTATTATGCAGGAGGTGCCAACAGGGGAGTAGTTTTTTCTAACCCCCAGTACGTATTATGCAGGAGGTGCCAACAGGGGAGTAGTTTTTTCTAACCCCCAGTACGTATTATGCAGGAGGTGCCAACAGGGGAGTAGTTTTATCTAACCCCCAGTACGTATTATGCAGGAGGTGCCAACAGGGGAGTAGTTTTTTCTAACCCCCAGTACGTATTATGCAGGAGGTGCCAACAGGGGAGTAGTTTATTCTAACCCCCAGTACGTATTATGCAGGAGGTGCCAACAGGGGAGTAGTTTATTCTAACCCCCAGTACGTATTATGCAGAAGGTGCCAACAGGGGAGTAGTTTTTTCTAACCCCCAGTACGTATTATGCAGGAGGTGCCAACAGGGGAGTAGTTTTTTCTAACCCCCAGTACGTATTATGCAGGTGGTGCCAACAGGGGAGTAGTTTTTTCTAACCCCCAGTACGTATTATGCAGGAGGTGCCAACAGGGGAGTAGTTTTTTCTAACCCCCAGTACGTATTATGCAGGAGGTGCCAACAGGGGAGTAGTTTTTTCTAACCCCCAGTACGTATTATGCAGGTGGTGCCAACAGGAGAGTAGTTTATTCTAACCCCCAGTACGTATTATGCAGGTGGTGCCAACAGGGGAGTAGTTTTTTCTAACCCCCAGTACGTATTATGCAGGTGGTGCCAACAGGGGAGTAGTTTTTTCTAACCCCCAGTACGTATTATGCAGGAGGTGCCAACAGGGGAGTAGTTTTTTCTAACCCCCAGTACGTATTATGCAGGTGGTGCCAACAGGGGAGTAGTTTATTCTAACCCCCAGTACGTATTATGCAGGAGGTGCCAACAGGGGAGTAGTTTATTCTAACCCCCAGTACGTATTATGCAGGAGGTGCCAACAGGGGAGTAGTTTTTTATAACCCCCAGTGCGTATTATGCAGGAGGTGCCAACAGGGGAGTAGTTTATTCTAACCCCCAGTACGTATTATGCAGGAGGTGCCAACAGGGGAGTAGTTTATTCTAACCCCCAGTACGTATTATGCAGGAGGTGCCAACAGGGGAGTAGTTTTTTCTAACCCCCAGTACGTATTATGCAGGAGGTGCCAACAGGGGAGTAGTTTATTCTAACCCCCAGTACGTATTATGCAGGAGGTGCCAACAGGGGAGTAGTTTTTTCTAACCCCCAGTACGTATTATGCAGGAGGTGCCAACAGGGGAGTAGTTTTTTCTAACCCCCAGTACGTATTATGCAGGTGGTGCCAACAGGGGAGTAGTTTTTTCTAACCCCCAGTACGTATTATGCAGGAGGTGCCAACAGGGGAGTAGTTTTTTCTAACCCCCAGTACGTATTATGCAGGTGGTGCCAACAGGGGAGTAGTTTTTTCTAACCCCCAGTACGTATTATGCAGGTGGTGCCAACAGGAGAGTAGTTTATTCTAACCCCCAGTACGTATTATGCAGGTGGTGCCAACAGGGGAGTAGTTTTTTCTAACCCCCAGTACGTATTATGCAGGTGGTGCCAACAGGGGAGTAGTTTTTTCTAACCCCCAGTACATATTATGCAGGAGGTGCCAACAGGGGAGTAGTTTTTTCTAACCCCCAGTACGTATTATGCAGGTGGTGCCAACAGGGGAGTAGTTTTTTCTAACCCCCAGTACGTATTATGCAGGTGATGACAACAGGAGAGTAGTTTATTCTAACCCCCAGTACGTATTATGCAGGTGGTGCCAACAGGGGAGTAGTTTTTTCTAACCCCCAGTACGTATTATGCAGGTGGTGCCAACAGGGGAGTAGTTTTTTCTAACCCCCAGTACGTATTATGCAGGAGGTGCCAACAGGGGAGTAGTTTTTTCTAACCCCCAGTACGTATTATGCAGGAGGTGCCAACAGGGGAGTAGTTTTTTCTAACCCCCAGTACGTATTATGCAGGAGGTGCCAACAGGGGAGTAGTTTTTTCTAACCCCCAGTACGTATTATGCAGGTGGTGCCAACAGGGGAGTAGTTTTTTCTAACCCCCAGTACGTATTATGCAGGAGGTGCCAACAGGGGAGTAGTTTATTCTAACCCCCAGTACGTATTATGCAGGTGGTGCCAACAGGGGAGTAGTTTATTCTAACCCCCAGTACGTATTATGCAGGAGGTGCCAACAGGGGAGTAGTTTTTTATAACCCCCAGTGCGTATTATGCAGGAGGTGCCAACAGGGGAGTCGTTTTTTCTAACCCCCAGTACGTATTATGCAGGAGGTGCCAACAGGGGAGTAGTTTATTCTAACCCCCAGTACGTATTATGCAGGAGGTGCCAACAGGGGAGTAGTTTTTTCTAACCCCCAGTACGTATTATGCAGGAGGTGCCAACAGGGGAGTAGTTTTTTCTAACCCCCAGTACGTATTATGCAGGTGGTGCCAACAGGGGAGTAGTTTTTTCTAACCCCCAGTACGTATTATGCAGGAGGTGCCAACAGGGGAGTAGTTTTTTCTAACCCCCAGTACGTATTATGCAGGTGGTGCCAACAGGGGAGTCGTTTTTTTCTAACCCCCAGTACGTATTATGCAGGTGGTGCCAACAGGGGAGTCGTTTTTTTCTAACCCCCAGTACGTATTATGCAGGTGATGCCCACCTGTGCTGTATTAAAATACCCCCAGAAGCTGCCCGTCCTCAGGATGCAATGAGAACAAGCAGATATTCCTTCCTAGCTGTCCCTCACTGACACCGTCCACTCTTCATAGCTAGGTGCCTTGAAAAGAACAGAGCCTTCTGTCCCCTTCTATAAGTCCTGAAATGGAGCTCCGCAGCCTTATCGGTCCCTTACTCAGCAGCAGCAACCTCGCCCTAACTACTCAGTGCTGAAATGGCGATGACGACATGTGACCCCACCTTTTATACAGCGGGGTCACGTGTACCATTAGCCAATAACAGCCACACCTACCATGGTCATGGCTGTGGTTTCTAAATGTAAAAAGCTGGTGGATTGGCTGCTTATCACTAATGAAATATTGTGGTCTTCCAGGTAGTCAGCTGACATCATTCTTTGGGCACATAACATTGCTGAACCTAGACCTGACCAAATGCAGCAACCCCAAATCATTGCCCACTCAGACTTGTAGAATCTTGCACTAGGTATGATGGGGTGCATATCCTCAGCCACCTCCATTCTTATCGTGATGGGCCCAACATTCTGGAACAGGGTAAATATGTACTCATCAGGCCATATGACCTTCTTCCATTGTTCCAGAGTCCAATATATATATTTCCCTAACATTCCTCCCTTGAAGTTTCCCCCCTGTGCTTCCACTCTTTAAAAATGTGTTGGACAGTTCTTAACCCGATTTTAGTCATTTCACCAATTTTTTTAAGAGGGTTCTCTGCTTGATGTATGCCAATAATATGACCTTTGTAAAAGTCTTTTCTACAGCCAGAATCACTTTTATTTGCCAAATAAACAAAAAAAATATACAAGGAAATCACATTGGATAGAGACAGTTTAGGGTTCAGGGTGAGCAGTGGGCAGGGGCGGGGGGGGAGCAGAACACATAGTCACAATGTTCAGTAGTCATGCTGTCAGTAGTGACATGCTGTTAAAGCAGATGATTGTTAAAGGCTCTAATGGCCCTAGGGAAGAAGCTTTTTTGGAACCTGCTTGTTTTGCAAGCTGTATATCTGGAATGGCGTCCAGAAGCTAGGAGATGCCATTCCTGGGGTGAAAGGGGTTGTCAAAATCCTCCTAACCCTTGATTTAATCCTACATGCATGCAGTTCTTTGATGGATGGAAGAGGGAGCTCGGAAGGATATGTGCTTTGACATGGTATCATACTTTTCACGTGTGTGTGTGGGGGGGGGGGCGAAGGGGGAAACAACTTACATGTTCCTGCAGTCCTGGTTCTTGTGGGTGGGGGTGGCCTGTATACAGCCGGCATCCACTGACAATGGTGCCTGAAAAAAACAATGTGGTTCTTAACACAGTGAAGAAAAATCCAAGAGCTGCACCTCCCATCTAGAAAAGTCTCTTTCTGAGTGCCACTGTAACAAACAATCTGGGATACTCATCTACTGTACTTGCCAAACAATTAACTGATTACTGGCTACTGATTCTGGGTTAAGGCTATATTCACACCATATCACCTCTCTCCGTTGCAGCCAAAAGTTTTCAAACTCATTTCATTTGTAAAAAAGTCCCACTTTCTGCATCCCAGCTGGAATGTGATGCCTGCGGAGCCCTGCTGCAGCTCCATGGAGATTTACTTTACAAGAAAATGCATGTAAAACACAGATTTCATATTGCATGCATTTGTATCTGCATTGTGTGTTCTTCATTTTTTTAATAATGACATCGGTTTTCCCCTCCCGGAGACTACCAACCATGTACCAGGTATAGGGTCTGGAATCCCTATTGCTCAGACCATGGCAGGGTAACAGCCTCCCTTCCTCCCCTCCTCAGGGATGCCAGGCTGTATGGACAGGGGACCTTAAAGGAACTCTATCGCGAAATTATAAAAATCCAAATAAGAACATCGGCTAATGAAAGGAGGGGTCACTTATACACCTGAACTGAATAGAACCTCCGCCAAGCTTGTGGTTTATTCTCTCATGGTAGGAATAAAATCCAGGGTTGACAGGCTTAATCTATCAGAGGTGACAGAACCTGTCACCCGAGACCTCCTCTTCCTTCCATTAAAATTGAGAAAACAAGCCTGGCTGGATATTTCTTGATGTCAGGTGTATAAGTGACCCCTCCTCCCACGGTCCAACATATTTATATGGATTTTTGTCATTGAGCCATTTTTTCGCGATAGTGCTCCTTTAAGCTTAGATGGCAATGATTCAAAACAGCAACTTTAACCTCCCTTACAGTACAGTAAGTTTGTTTATAACACTGACCAAACAGCCATCTTCTGGCTATGCCAGGACACTAGCCACTATGCCATTTGCCAGAGGTCCCACTACCCCTTGAACTGGTGAGGAATCTATTACAAATGTTATGAGGTCTTGGGATTTGTAGCTGGAAACCAGAGAAGATTGGTCTGAGTAGTGCAATAATGTTACTCCATTATTTTAGGAAGTTAAATAAAACGTGCAGTTCAGGTCTCCACCCTTCCTCATTATGTATGGATGGTTTATACATCCTGCCCTGACATGCACAGCACAATTACCTGTCATAGACCAGGAAAGCTGAGCTGTTTTCTGTATAATTGCCAGCATTTAGCAACAAACATTTCACTTCTGTTCTATTGCTACATCTGTTTGGAAAAAAAGTGTGCTTTTCAACCCCAAGCCAATTGGCGATTATGAAAGGTGCCTGGGGACATGGCCTTGGTGGTGGCCATTTTATTTCAAAAACTGCAGATATTCGGGAGGGGAGGGCAAAAAAATGGGTTTTGATCTACTTTAAGTGATTGGGCACTTAAAAATTTAACTGTGGATTTATCTTTCATTAAGAATAAAAAAAAAATCAAAATTGAACAAAAAGGGTACAATCATTTAAAATTTGAATAGCTTGAATTCGGAAAGAATACTTAGGGGTGGGCCACCGGTGGTGCTCACAGTGGACATTCCAGCAGTAAGTTTTCCTCAGCCAGTTCTTGACTTGCCAGTAACACTTCGGGAAGGGGCAATTAGAAGCAGCCCACAAGGGTTACTGTGTGATTTTAACTGACTTTCTGCTGAAAAATTAGGCAATGTAGTGGTTTTTCACAGACATAAGCTCCCTCAGAAGGTTGTCATTTAATCTCCAGTCCCATCTAGTGGGATAGAAACTCGGGAGCTCAAATGGCAGGAAAGGTACCATACATTAGCTTAAGAGGCCAAACTGTGTACAAGCAATCCCTAGAGAAGGGGTGTCAAACTCATTTTCAATGAGGGCCACATCAACATTCTGGTAGCCTTTAATATCAGTAACGGTTAATAACAGACAAAAAACAAAGATGCAAACATGGCCATTCAAATGTATTGTTAAAGACACAGACTTAATTTGCCCAGGAAAGATGCAGACAGGCACTGAAATATCTTGCCCCGCACAGATGCAGAATTATTTTGCCCAGGAAAGATGCAGAATAAATTTGTGCAGGACAGATGCAGAATTATTTTACCCAGGACAGATGCAGAATTATTTTAGCCAAGCAAGATGCAGAATTATTTTAGCCAAGCCAGATGCAGAATTATTTTACCCAGGGCAGATGCAGAATTATTTTACCCAGGACAGATGCAGAATTATTTTACCCAGGACAGATGCAGAATTATTTTACCCAGGACAGATGCAGAATTATTTTACCCAGGACAGATGCTGAATTATTTTACCAAGGACAGATGCAGAATTATTTTACCCAGGACAGATGCAGAATTATTTTACCCAGGACAGATGCAGAATTATTTTACCCAGGACAGATGCAGAATTATTTTACCCAGGACAGATGCAGAATTATTTTACCCAAGACAGATGCAGAATTATTTTACCCAAGACAGATGCAGAATTATTTTACCCAGGACAGATGCAGAATTATTTTGGCCAAGCCAAATGCAGTTTTTTTTGGCCAAGACAGATGCAGAATGATGTTACCCAGATCAGATGCAGAATTATTTTACCCAGGACAGATGCAGAATTATTTTACCCAGGACAGATGCAGAATTATTTTACCCAGGACAGATGCAGAATTATTTTAGCCAAGCCAGATGCAGAACTATTTTACCCAAGACAGATGCAGAATTATTTTACCCTGGACAGATGCTGTATTAGTTTACCTAAACCACATGCAGAATTATTTTGGTCAAGCCAGATGCAGAATTTTTTGGCCCAAGCCAGATGCAGAATTATTTTACCCAGGACAGATGCAGAATTATTTTACCCTGGACAGGTGCTGTATTAGTTTACCTAAACCACATGCAGAATTATTTTGGTCAAGCCAGATGCAGAATTTTTTGGCCCAAGCCAGATGCAGAATTATTTTACCCAAGCCAGATGCAGAATTATTTTGGCCAAGCCAAATGCAGTTTTTTTGGCCAAGACAGATGCAGAATTATGTTACCCAAGACAGATGCAGAATTATGTTATCCAAGACAGATGCAGAATTATTTTATCCAGGCAGATGCAGAATTCATTTACCCAGGACAGATGTAGAATTATTTTACCCAAGACAGATGCAGAATTAGTTTACCCAAGACAGATGCAGAATTAGTTTACCCAGGACAGATGCTGAATTATTTTACCCAGGACAGGTGCTGAATTATTTTACCCAGGACAGATGCTGTATTATTTTACCTAAGCCAGATGCAGAATTTTTTTGCCCAAGCCAGATGCAGAAATATTTTACCCAGGACAGATGCAGAATTATTTTAGCCAAGCCAGATGCAGAACTCTTTTAGCCAAGCCAGATGCAGAACTCTTTTAGCCAAGCCAGATGCAGAACTATTTTAGCCAAGCCAGATGCAGAACTATTTTAGTCAAGCCAGATGCAGAATTATTTTACCCAGGACAGATCCAGAATTTTTTTACCAGCACAGATGCAGAATTATTTACCCAAGACAGATGCAGAACTGATTTACCCAGGACAGATTCAGAATTATTTTACCCAAGACAGATGCAGAATTATTTTACCCAGGACAGATGCAGAATTATTTTACCCAGTATGGATGTAGAATGATTTTGCTCAGCACTACCAAAATATTACCCTATTTGACAATAGCTAGCAAGAATCCCTGCTGCAGATGTTACACCCCTGCTCGGGAAGTTAGTATGGTGGGTTAGACCCCCTTTTGTGTGGTGAGAGCTGGTTACACATAAACACAGAACATTTGCAGACACTACTCTCTTCTCCCCCAAAATATTAAAAAGACACACACCAGCTGCTTTTATATGCACTTTGGTCCTATACTCCACAGTGTAGTTCAGCGTACCAGTGCATCAATCAGCAGCACCTCACACAGACGCGAGGAAAGTCTGCTGATGACATGGGGTGAGAAGGGGGCCCCACTCTACCCGTCAAAGGGTCACATAAAAGGCTTGGAGGGCTGCATATGCCCCCCAGGCCTTGAGTTTGACACATGTTCTCTAGAGGATTTCGTAAAAAAGCATATTTTTATTCCAAAACAGATGTTGCAATAGAACAGAAGTGACATGTTTGCTGCAGAAAAGCTGGCAATTATACAAAAAACAGCTCAGCTTTCCTGGTCCATGACAGGTAATTGTGCTGTGCATGTCGGGGCAGGAGGTACAAGCCATCCATACATAATGAGAAAGGGTGGGGACCTGAACTGCATGGTTTATTTAAGTTTCTAAGAAAATGGAGCAACATTATTACACTACTCAGACCTATCTGGTTTTCAGCTACAAATCTCCAGACCTCATAACATTTGTTATGGATTCCTCATCAGAAGTTTGGGTATGTAGAGAGGTGCTGACTTGGGAATTAGGAGGCAGGGTACTACATTTTGGATGCCCCAGGCGGAGCGGCCCAGGAAGTTTATAGATTCCAGAGCCAATGGTCATGGGTTTCGGTCCACTTTAATATAGCTGAAGGGTGAGATCCCCAAATGAATTCCTCTGGTGGGCCCAAGGTACTCCAGCCCAACCCTGTAGCCATCTGTAACCTTTCCCATCGTTGGCAGTTTCTGCTTATTCGCAGAGGTGCCATTTATCCAATGATACATTTGCATCTGAGCAGCAGACAAACAGATCACAAAATGCAGCTGCTCAGAAGCCAATAAATATCTTATTTTTCCATGGCAGCAATGAGGATTATGGGCCTTTTTCATGAAGGGATAGCGTCAGGTAGTGCCTTATAAACGACAGGTAGCGACAGGTAGCGGCAGGTGAACACTGGACATGGCATGCAATATCACATTTATCAAGCGGATTCTGTTTAGCGACTGGGATAACGCCATGTAGCATCCGATTCATCATTATCCCAGGCTCAGCGTACAGTGCCGGCGTTCAGCCTTGCAGAGCGCCACGTCTCACTACCTGGCGCTCTCCCATACATTTCAATGGACGTTCTTTAACTTGTTTAAGCAGGAGGTTTTTATTTATTTTATTTTTTTTTATTCTCAAATAATGTTGTGACCTCTCCTGGCCTAGAAAACAACATTTTTGAAAAATGTTTCCATTCTTTATATATTTATGCAGAATTGACATTACAGGTCTGGCATTAATGTGTTCATGTCACAATGTTATAACAATGTAATTCCATATGTTTTTGCTTTGTTACTGGTGGATACATGTTCAAAAACAGCCTCCGGAGCTCTGGGCTACAGCAAAGCATTTTTGAGCGCTGGTGGTGTGTGAGGCTGTTTTTTGGATGAATATGGTGTGAGTCGGTCGCAATGACCAGTCGCTACCATTCGCTCCCATACAGCTCTTTACTTCTCATATAGCGACTCCCCACAACGTATTCAACAATGCTGCACTGCGACTGAGGCGCTTTGACCTAGCGATCCACGGCCAAGCACACTACTAGCGGGCGCTCTGAAATGCCTGCTAGAGACGCTCATCTGTCACTACCTGCCGCTAGTAATGAAGCAGCCTGTATGTGTGCAGATAGCCTATCGCACAACTTATATACCCACCAAGCCAGCTCACAACACGCAACTGATGAGCTTTGCACTGCCAATTATAAAAGTAGAAATAATTAAATACACAATAGTTCAGCACGCGAGTGTAAATCCTACAATGACCAAGAAATGTTGTCAGGTGCTACAGCCTTATATAAGGGGTATCCACCAGAATCCCTTCTCATAAACATCACAATATGTCAATTAAGGTGCGCACACAATAATTTTAAAGTATAATAAAACTCTTTTATTTACAGCGGTCCTTCACTCTCAATAAGATTCTATCTTATATGTTTCCCACACCCTGTACATACAAATTGCCCACATTAAAATCATCCTACCTGCATCTACTGCATGATATGAGCCTTTAAACATCCAAGATGGCGGCTCATGGAACATCAGGCAGCCTGCAAACAGGAAGTGCCTTCTGACTGTGCTGCTCTGCATTCTGGGATTGCTGACCTTTTCCTGACCCCAGGTCTGCTCTCTCTGAGCAAAGCACAGCTATATCCCACCCCCCTGTATTTTATCTCACTCTCCTCTCCTCAGTAAGTGTGATGCTTCTGAGTCAAGATGGCGGCGCCCATATCCTAGAGTCCTGAACAGAGTTGCAGCTCAGTGGGGGAAAGAATGATAAGTAAGTGACTAAAAACTTAAAATATATTAATTATAGATGCTGGGGAATAGTTTTTTAAGGGTTTGGGCTTTTCAATGAATCATGCTGAAGGTCCGATTTAATTGAAAAGATCATTTTAAAATATTTTGTTCCATCACATATAGACAGAATTCAACATATACATACTCAAAAATCCATTAATGTGACTAGAGATTTCCTATTTAAAGTATGCTTTAGTGCATGAAGATCAAATCCTCGGGCAGGCTGATTCATTACTAGCACCAGGTAGCGACAGATGAGCGTCTGTAGCGAGGCTTTGAGAGTGACCGCTAGTAGTCGCTGTGCTCGGCCATGGATCGCTATTTCAGAGCGTCTCAGTCGTTGCCCCGCATTGATAAATATATTGTGTGAGTCGCTCTAACACCTGTACAGCACTGTATGGGAGCGTACGGTAGCGCCAGCTCAGTCTGACCGACTCACACCATATTCATTAAAAAAATAGCCCCACACAGCGCTCAAAATCGGGTAGTTGTAGCCCAGAGCGCCAGACGCTGTGTGATTAAAGTCTGCTTTTGAACATGTATCCACTAGTAACAAAGCCAAAACATATGGAATTACATAGTTATTATATTGTAACATGAACACTTTAATACCAGACATGTAAGGACAATTCTGCATAAAAATATTAAAAATCAAAAAAGTTTTCAAAAATTACTTTAAATAGGCCAGGAGAGGTCACACAATTATTTGATCATTATAGAAAAAAAAACCCTGTTTAACAGAGAATAAAAGGATCGTGCATTGAAATGTATGGGAGAGCGATAGGTAATACCAGGCTCTCTGGAAGCCACAGCACCGGCGGTATACGGTGAGCCATCTGTGGTGATGAATCAGTCGCTACGTGTTGCTGTTAGAGTCGCTCACCATATTCACTATGATAAATTTGGTATTGCGTACAGCGCCCGGCGTTTACCGTTCGCTACCTGTCGTTACCTGTGGCTGTCAGTCGTTACCTGTCGCTATGGCTTGATGAATAAAGCCCTATCTCTATTTCAGTGCTTTTATAGCGTTAATATAAATTTGGAGTTAGTCAATACATCACTAAAGTGACCAGTGCAAATATTATCAAGAATGACTATTGGCTTGATGCAGAGCCTCCCCGTTCAGCTATCCCGTGCGTTTTCCCGTTGGTTTTGGGCTGTGATCGGGTCAGGAAAGGGTGCTACGTTTATTTTAGTGTGCGTTTATGCGTTCAGGTGTGCGCTCAACCGCCTTTCCGATTGTCAGCTCGCAAGAGGCTGTTTCCCGTGAAAACGGACGGGTCGTTCATTGGTCCGTTTTTTCAGTGATGCAAAGCCTTGATTTCCGATTGGAATCAGCCTAATAAAACGGGGCCGTCGAGCCTTCACTTACGGCCAGTCTGACCAGCCGTATTTGAGCTCCGTGCTTTTTGGGAATGCATTTCTCTGTGGGCCAACATCAAAGGCGCCAGCAATATATACACCGGAGCAGGACGACATCATCATGGATGTGAGTAGGCGAGCGTGCGTTTATGTGCGCGCATACACTACATGTAATAAAAAAAAAAACAAAGCGCAAGATTAGTGAGGAACAACTTACTTTGTAACCTAAAATACAAGCCCACCTTAGTTTAAGACATGTACGCAGCGACAAACTAGCCTACATGCAGATAGCAGAACTAGGCCAATGTGAGTAAGAAAGAGGTTCAGAAAGTGACTTTAGGTAGGGCAAGAAACTTGGACATGTATTTTGGCCATTAATACTGGGTTATTGTGTATTTTGCAAACAGATGATGCAGAGGAATCTCTACGACTTCCTGCTGTCAGATTACGAGAAGAGGACGTTGTCGCTGGCTGTGGTGGACGCGATAGCCAGAAGGACCCAAACCACCTATACCTTCACCCAGATCGCCCAACACTGGTCCGATTTAAAGAGGAGGCATAGGCCCCGGGTGAGGCGGTACTTCGCCAAACATTTTCCAGGTAAGTGTATATACTTCACATGCCAGAATCACACTGGCCTTGGCTGGGCGTGTATGGATGAATGTGTTTCTATTTCAGCCCATGAATGGAAGATGCGGTTCCGCCCCACCCGGACAAGAACACGCAGCCCAGTGTTAGGTGAATCAGGTGAAGGAATAGGTGGTTCACCGCCAGTGACAATGCCCACCCCCTCCTCTGCCAGTGAGTATGAGGAGCCACTGGACCTCAGCATGCAGGGGAGGGGGGAATCTGACGGCAGGGAGTCCAGCTTCACAGATCCACAACCTCACTCCGGTAAGGGGAAGAAAGTTAGATATGTGTTAATACATGCATTAAATACATATACTCATGTGCACTATTGTTAGTTGTAGATTCAGACGTCGCTGGGCCATCCCAAGGGGGAGTCGAGGAAGGGGGCCAAGAGGAAGAGGTGGCTGGGGAAGGTGAGTGATTTGATGCCTCGAAGCATAACTTAATCTGACATTCTGGAGGCACAAAGAGTAACTAATATACTTGTGTTTTGGATCCAAACAGCTTCAGAGCCGGACGTACTGGTTGACCCAGGGAGGAGCCGGCGCACCAGACGCCCTGTTGGCCAAAAGCAATGTAAGTTTAAGTTTAATTGTGGCCAACTAGTTTAAACTCATGTCCCCGCAACTAACAAAAAACACATAAAAAAAACACTACAAATGATGATGGATTTCTTTCACAGATCAAAGAACACGGCCACGCTAAGCAAGGAGCTAACCATTTAGGCTACAATTTAAAATTTGTTACATTTGTACAGTTTTGTATAAATTTTACAGTTAAAACCAAAAAACATAACAGTAAAAAACAAAAAAAAAACAAAGAAGTGTGATGTGTTTTCTTTCGTGACAATGTACGTTATCACAACAACATCATACTGTTACATGTCCCAAAAGGTAAGGATATGGAACAAGGAATAGCAATAAGAAGGAGAAGAAAACACAGATTCCGAAAAGAGATTCAGGTAAGCATTAAAGGCAAGGAAAAATAAACCAAAAATAATTTACGCTTACCGTATTTTTCGCCCTATAAGACGCACTTATTTTTCCCCAAAAGTGGGGAAAAATGTCCGTGCGCCTTATTGAGTGAATGTAAAAAAAAAAAAAAAAATAAATTAAAAAAAAAACCTCACCCGTCCCCGGCGCTCCCGCGTTGTCTGCCACACTGCGAGAGGCCAGAGGAGCGGCGGGGGCTCTGTCCCGGCCCCGCCGCTGCGATCGCTGTCTTTTCAGGCAGCGATGACAGCGGCGGGGCCAGAGACAGAGCCCCTGCCGCTCTTCCATCTGCTGCCTCTTCCGGGCTCAGAACATGCGAGCACGAAGGTCCGGGCAGCGGGTGGGCGTGGCCTGCACCGGCCACGCCCACCCGCTGCCCGGACCTTTGTGCTTGCATGTGCACAGGAAGCAGATGGAGGAGAGGCAGGGGCTCTGTCTCTGGCCCCGCCACTGTCATCGCTGCCTGAAAAGACAGCGATCGCAGCAGCGGGGCCGGGACAGAGCCAGCTCGTGAATGGGGTGGGCGTGGCCTGCGCCGACGCTGCGGTGCAGGCCACGCCCACCCCATTCACGGAGGCGGCCGCTCAGAGCAGCGGTGTCAGCGGACAGGTGAGTTTAACTTTTTTTTTTTTTTTTTACATGGCGCCTGCCTATACTAATGGGGGGAGGGGGTGGGAATTGGGGGAGAGGGGCCACACTGCCTATTCTAATGGGGGGAGAGGGGCCACACAGCCTATACTAATGGGGGGAGGGGGGTGGGAATGGGGGGAGAGGGGCCACACAGCCTATGGGAATGGGGGGAGAGGGGCCACACTGCCTATGGGAATGGGGGGAGAGGGGCCACACTGCCTATGGGAATGGGGGGAGAGGGGTCACACAGCCTATACTAATGGGGGGAGGGGGATGCCACACAGCCTATGGCAATGGGGAGAGGGGGATGCCACACAGCCTATGGGAATGGGGGGAGAGGGATGCCACACAGCCTATGGGAATGGGGAGAGGGGGATGCCACACAGCCTATGGGAATGGGGGAAGAGGGATGCCACACAGCCTATGGGAATGGGAAGAGGGGGATGCCACATAGCCTATGGGAATGGGGGGGAGAGGGATTCCACACAGCCTATACTAATGGGGGGAGAGGGATGCCACACAGCCTATGGGAATGGGGAGAGAGGGATGCCACACAGTCTATACTAATGTGGGGAGGGGGATGCCACACAGCCTATGGGAATGGGGAGAGAGGGATGCCACACAGCCTATTCTAATGGGGGGAGGGGGATGCCACACAGCCTATGGGAATGGGGGTAGAGGAATGCCACACAGCCTATGGGAATGGGGAGAGGGGGATGCCACACAGCCTATGGGAATGGGGAGAGGGGGATGCCACACAGCCTATGGGAATGGGGAGAGAGGGATGCCACACAGCCTATACTAATGGGGGAGGGGGATGCCACACAGCCTATGGGAATGGGGAGAGAGGGATGCCACACAGCCTATTCTAATGGGGGGAGGGGGATGCCACACAGCCTATGGGAATGGGGAGAGAGGGATGCCACACAGCCTATACTAATGGGGGGAGGGGGATGCCACACAGCCTATGCTAATGGGGGGAGGGGGATGCCACACTGCCTATGGGAATGGGGAGAGAGGGATGCCACACTGCCTATACTAATGGGGGGAGGGGGGATGCCACACAGCCAATGGGAATGGGGGGAGAGGTGGATGCCACACAGCCTATGGGAATGGGGGAAGAGGGATGCCACACAGCCTATACAAATGGGGGGGAGAGGGGGATGCCACACAGCCTATATTAATGGGGGGAGAGGGGGATGCCACACAGCCAATGGGTATATGGGGAATGGGAGGGGGGGATGCCACACTGTCTATGGAATGGGGGCATCCCACACGGCCTATGGGAATGGGATAGGGGAATGCCACAATGTCTGTAATGGTGCGTTTTTGGTTAAAAATATTTTTTTTCTTATTTTCTTCCCCCAAATCCTAGGTGCGTCTTATGGGCAGGTGCGTCTTGTAGGGCGAAAAATATGGTAAATTTAGGTATGTGTCAAAGTGCCAGTTTGTGGCATATGTACATTTACATGGAGGTTTAGAGATGTGCGCTTGCGTGGACCCAATTGACAACAGGAAATCCATGGAGATGTAAGTATACTTGGCAAAAACTACAAAATTGGTGTGAAAAATGAGACGGAAGGCAAGCAGGTACGTTAAAAAACCAAGGAAAAAGGAGGAAAAAAACGGAACGCCCGTGTGAACGTGAACGGAAGCCACGATCAAATTGCATGCTCCCGAGAGAGAAAAAAAGAACTTCCCGAGTGAAGATAAATTTACGGATCAGTTAGGGAGCCATTCCGACGGAGGCTCTGCATCACATTTGAGCCACGATTCAAACGGGACCCCGGACAATCGGAAGGTTTTAAGGTCAGTTCAGGGGAGGCTCTGCATCAGGCCATATATATATATATATATATATATATATATATATATATATATATACATACACAATTGGGTTGATTCAAAGAAACATGTAACAGCTTGGATTTGGCTCACGATCATCCTATTTTTCACGTCCGCTCGTGCGTTCGTATGAACTTGCGAGTGATTCAATAAGCAAATACGTTTCTATCCTAAAAGATACGTCCGTTCGTATGATATCTCCCGAACTTGCCTCAGTCAGTTGCCAATCGTAAAAATCACGTTCATGTGCTCACCTGTTGCGGCGGCAGCCTGTTTTTTGGCCTGCTTCCATCGTCCACCTCTTCCAATTACTTGCGTTTGCCTCTGGTTTTCATTGGTTTTTGGCCTCTTAGATTCGTGCGTTCGTATGTTTATAAGATCTTGCGCATGCGCACCCTCAACCAGAAACTTACCTAAATCCCTTAGCGCTTTCATCCTTCTTCATTTCTCGGTCCCTAAAACTTACCTAAACCCCTTAGCGCTTTCATCCTTCTTCATTTCTCGGTCCCTAAAACTTACCTAAACCTCTTAGCGCCTGCATCCAACTTCATTTCTCGGTCCCTCAAACTTACCTAAACCTCTTAGCGCCTGCATCCAACTTCATTTCTCGGTCCCTCAAACTTACCTAAACCCCTTGGCGCTTGCATCCTTCTTCATGTTGACGACCCTAAAACTTACCTAAACCCCTTAGCGCTTGCATCCAACTTCATTTCTCGGTCCCTAAAACTTACCTAAACCCCTTAGCGCTTGCATCCAACTTCATTTCTCGGTCCCTCAAACTTACCCAAACCCCTTAGCGGCTGCATCCAACTTCATTTCTCGGTCCCTCAAACTTACCTAAACCCCTTGGCGCTTGCATCCTTCTTCATGTTGACGACCCTAAAACTTACCTAAACCCCTTAGCGCCTGCATCCAACTTCATTTCTCGGTCCCTAAAACTTACCTAAACCTCTTAGCGCCTGCATCCAACTTCATTTCTCGGTCCCTCAAACTTACCTAAACCCCTTGGCGCTTGCATCCTTCTTCATGTTGACGACCCTAAAACTTACCCAAACCACATAATGTACATATGTCTATATGTTTCTAACCGTGTTTTTTCTGGTTTGTGTAATTGTTTGTGTTTGCGCATATTAGAAAAGACACATTTATGAAGTATTAAAAGATAATTTATTTTAAATTTTTTGGGTGATTTGGGATATTTTTTTGGGAAAATTTTTTGTTTTTATTGTGGTGTTTGTTTTCAAACCCCTTTTTTTTTATTTTTAATTTTTTTTAAATACAAACATATTAAAATTTTTGGTGGATTGCCTTAAAAACAGATTAAAATTTTTTTTTTTTTTACAAAAAGGCAAAACTTTAAAAACTTTAAAACTCTAACAAAGTTGGTAAAACTTTGAACCAAAGTAGCCAGGACCAAGGGCACTAATCCTCCTCGTCTTCTTCATCTGTTGGCCCCAACGTCGCCTGTATGGCCAGCAGCTCGGCCACCAACTCCTTCATTCTTTTTTTTTTTTCTCCGCCAATGTTTTGGGGATCATCCCTGTAACCAATAGAGAAAGAAACATAAATAGGAGTCCCAGACCGGTTTGTATGCTGGAAATAGATTTGGGGTTAATCAAATACATGTAAATGCATGACATATGTCATTCTTCCAAGGGATACAGTTAATGCATTTCCCACAGGTAAGTCTTTAAACTCCTTAAACCGGACCTTCAACATTATTTAATGAAAACCACTAACTATTCCCAAATGATTCTGCACCAGATCAAACTAAATTTGGGTTTTTTTTGGATTACAGCGCCGCCATCTGGACTCTGAAGCATAACACTTAATGAGGAGTGGAGAGTTGGATAAAGTACAGGGGAGTAGGTTACAGTGGTGCGTTGGGAATCCAGAGCATAGCTGGGTTGAGGGAAAGGTCATCACTCACACAATGCATGGCAGCACCTTCCTTTTTTCAATCTGTATCCCATGCTGCCTGTAAATATTGCGCATTCCATATTCCGCAATATTGGTTTTGTTCAGTCTAATAACATGCATTAGATGGCTGAAGGGTGTTTTTCCATGTTTCTAATCTGTAGGTACAGTGTGTTGGCTAATTCTTAGGTTCTTAATACAAGTTACGGTCCTCTTTAAGCTAACGAAGTGCCCACATGAAAGTGTGAACTACACATTGGCTACGCCTTTAGTTATGTGTGTGTTATTAGCTAACCAAACATTAATATGAATAATGGCATGGAGACTTACGGAGTTGGTGGCCGACAGATGGCTGGTTGGGGCCAACAGGCTGCCCTTGGTCCTGGCTATGCTGTGAAGAAGTCCCTGGAGAAACATGTGACATTTGGTTAGTACTTGTATAGAGTCACTATTCCCAACATATCTGCCTCCCAGTCTGGCTGACATCACTCACCTTCGCCAGGATCGACTTCCAGCATCTCTGCTGCCTCCTCCTCCACTATTTCACCCGCACCAGAAGCTTCTACAAATACATAATAAAGGATAACTTAGTTTTTGGCCTGCCATGTATATCTTTGTGCCTATACATGAAGAGTGACATACCAGAGCCTTCCCCATGCCTGGCCAGGTATGACTCCACGCCCACGCGGTTGTGCCCCTCCTCTGTGGTAAGGTCCAGGGGCTGGTCTGAGGAGGCCACAGAGGAGGGGTAGGTCCGTCGCCCGGGAGATCCACCACCTTCACTCACAGATGCAGACTCATGCAGCACTGGTCGGCCTGTACGCCTCCGGGTGCGGCGAATTCTGAAATCCATTTCCAACACTACCAAAGAAAAGTCATTATAAATAAAGGCATAACTTATACATTTGGAACATATACCATGCAATTGCTTGGTACTTACTTGGGAAATGGATTCCAAAAAACCTCCGCACCCGGGGCATGTGCAGACGTTTCAGGTCCGACCAATGCTGCATTATCTGGGTGTGAGTGAAGGTGGTGCTGGTGACACGGTGTATCTCGGCGATGATCTCCCGGGCGATGTCCCTTTTCTCGCACACATTGGGCGCGAAGTCATACCGGCACTGAAGCATGATCTGAAAAACATAATGGACACAGAGATTTTACTTTTACACACACACCCATATGTGTTGCATCACAAGTTGAGAATTTCATGTCATTAACACACACATTTAGAGTGGCAGCCATTTTTGGGGAGTGCCTTAAAGAGGACGTTGACTGTGAATGAGAGTCTGGTCTTATGTTATATGTATCACACACCATGTACATACAGATAATAGCCAACATCAAGAATCAGGCCACCTGCATCTAGGGCATGTTAGGATGGTTTAAACATCCAAGATGTAGGCTAATGCTTAGGCTTTTGGACCACGTGTGTGGCTTCCCGTTTTGTTTTTATGGCTTAGGAAAACAGTGTTCCTCAAACATCCGCATCAAGGTCCGAGACAGGCCAGGTTTGCCAGCTAGCCCCGCTACTCCACAGGTTAATTAACTGTTGCTAAGCCGGAGCAATTGGCCGAATTAGGACATCAGCATAGACAGGTGAAAACGTGGCCAGGCTCGGCCCTTGAGGATGAAGTGTGAGGAGCCAGTTATTAAACATTAAGAGACCCCAAAATAGTTCCAAACGCATCATTTACATTTAGGCCATCATTGACTATTAGATTAAAATGCACAGGCAGCCACTTACCAGCATGAGGATCTCTTCCTGTTGACGGGTGAAGATAGTGGGCGCCATCTTTATGCTTCTTCAAGGCAGCAGATAAGTGAAACCCCAGCGGTTTCCTGGTTCCGCTCGAACGTACGTTCGTACGAGCGCGTAGTCGTGCGCATAGGCGTCACACGCTGGGCTCATTATTTAAAGGTCCCTGCACCCAAAGCTCATTCTCTTTGAGCATTTGTGGAAGATGGCACCTAAAAAGCCTATGACCAAGCGACCCCAGCAAAGCCAGACCGCGGAGGGCCCAACAACAAGGTCCCAGCAAGGTAGGAGAAAGCTGAGAGGCAAGACTACTACCTCGGCCCCACCAAGGGACACTGGACCCTCAGGAACCCAAAAAAGGGGCCCCAAGCCACGTGCCCCTGCAGCCAAAAAGCAGCCAACTGCAGCACCCACCACCTCTGCCCCCAGAAGAGGCCGCACAAGGGAGCCCACACCGGCCATGGGTTCAAGTAGGGCAGTTCGGCAACCCAGGCCCCGCAGCAGGGCCCGAACCCCATCCAGGGCCAGAAGCCCATCCAGGGCCCGCCGAACCCCATCCAGGGCCAGAAGCCCAGCCAGAGGCCGCCGAACCCCATCCAGGGCCAGAAGCCCAGCCAGAGGCCGCCGAACCCCATCCAGGGCCAGAAGCCCAGCCAGAGGCCGCCGAACCCCATCCAGGGCCAGAAGCCCATCCAGGGCCCGCCGAACCCCATCCAGGGCCAGAAGCCCAGCCAGGGCCCGCCGAACCCCATCCAGGGCCAGAAGCCCAGCCAGAGGCCGCCGAACCCCATCCAGGGCCAGAAGCCCAGCCAGAGGCCGCCGAACCCCATCCAGGGCCAGAAGCCCAGCCAGAGGCCGCCGAACCCCATCCAGGGCCAGAAGCCCAGCCAGAGGCCGCCGAACCCCATCCAGGGCCAGAAGCCCAGCCAGAGGCCGCCGAACCCCATCCAGGGCCAGAAGCCCAGCCAGAGGCCGCCGAACCCCATCCAGGGCCAGAAGCCCAGCCAGAGGCCGCCGAACCCCATCCAGGGCCAGAAGCCCAGCCAGGGCCCGCCGAACCCCATCCAGGGCCAGAAGCCCCTACAGGGCCCGAAGAACCCCATCCAGGGCCAGAAGCCCCTACAGGGCCCGAAGAACCCCATCCAGGGCCAGAAGCCCCCGACCTGGCACCAGCCGGGAACAGAGCCCCCGACCTGGCACCAGCCGGGAACATAGCCCCCCAAGAGGGCCCAGAATTTCAACCATGACCACATCTACACCTGGAAGTTCGGTGGCCAGCCACGCAAGAACACCCAGTCCCTTGGCCAGTCCAGTCCAGTCATTGGGAAGCCACCAATCCGGCCATTCCCCTACCCAGCCCCAGGCCATAATGTCACCACATGTGTCTGCACACATGGAGGAGCAGCCAAGCCAACCATCTGGCCGCACATTGCGCCGCGGCCAGTTGAGTGGGAGATTCTCCCATGACCAAAATATGGCATTGGCTAGTGGCCTTACATTATACTATGACGAGCTCTATGGGAGCAAATCAAAACACACCACAAAGCAGCGCAAGATGGAATTGTTTGAAACCATCCTACGACAAGTAAATGCAGCGGGGGAAGAGAGGAAAGATGTGTCCCAAATTCAGAAGAAAATCTCTGATCTGAAGTATGCTGTACGGCAAAAAGAAATTAAAAGGCATAATTACAGGTAAATAAATGTTTTCTCCAAATATAATGTTTAGGATGTACTGTATGCACCTTTTCTGAGTACCAAATGATTTTCTCTTTTCAGCCTGAAAACTGGAGGTGGCTTTCCTTCTAAATTGGAGTTTACCCCTGCTGAGGAGATTGTGCTGGGACTTCTCCATCCGGTCGCGGTCGGTGGACATGCTGGTCTAAGGGACACAGACTCACCGACCCGTACCCACGGTGAGTACTCTTAAATCTGCATGTTTGCCTGTTTGCTAAATAATCTAAAGTTCACTAGTAACAAGATAACGGGATGCCCCTATGGTTTGCCTTGCTTGGCCTCGCACTACTGTGCCTGTTTGTGTCCTCTTTTGGTCCCTGTGAATCACCCATTTAGGCCCACATCCATTATGGCAAAGATCAAATTTCAAATTGTATTGGTAAAGTCATGAAGTTTCTCCTGAAAAGTGATATATTTTGAATCAATCACAAAACACACATCATTATGGATGGGTTGCCTATTTGTTGTGTGAGTTGTGTTTGAGTTAACAATTTAATTACCCACCCCCAAACATATCTGACCTAGAGCAGCGAGACTCAACTGGCGGGCCGAGGTACCAATGCGGACCTTGGCACCAGATTCCAGGACCCCTGCCCAGACAGCCCTGCACTCAGTTACTTCTGTGTTGACATGCTCAGAGCTGCCCCCTTGATCGGCGATGTAGTGGTTGTTCTCCTGCCCAATGTCATGGCTCCCTGAAACATAGCATTGCAATATGAAGTACTGCACAGGAAGTGGCATTGCAAGGTACACAGTAACTTGGTACCTCTTTCTCTTGGCACAATCGTGTCCCGCTGCCCCTGCTCTGCCCCATCTGCCACAGTCCCCCCATGCCCCCCCCCCCCCCACATAAGCCCCATACATTTGTAACAGATTTGCTCCATCCATCCCATCACCATCAATTCGTTAACTCCCCCCTTTAGCCATCCAATCCCTGTCCCCTCAGCTCTGCCCCATCCAGCCCAGCAAGGGCAAGCAGCCTTTATTAGTTTGCACTTTGAAATCTCAAGCCCCTCCACCAGTGTGTTTATTTCTAACTAGACACCCCCTGCGTCAGCCCCATGGCCAGACATTCACCTCTCACCACATACCTTTAAATGGACCTTTACAACAATTGTTTGAGTACCCCGGACCTAGCGAATGGTAGGCTAAATCCAAAAATGTGCGTTGCAAGTTGTATGCTGACTGGGTACACTTCCTGACTTAGAACTGAGGTCAGTTAGCAGTTTTCTCGAGGCATTGCACCTATCTAAACTTGCGTGTCTTTTAACAAATGTCCCCATTGCTCTAGAGTTGCTTAATATTACAAATAGAGGTTTATTTGATTACCTATCCCAAAAATGGTTATGTGTGTGTTTACGTGGTTTGTTTTTCTCTTCTTCAGCCCAGCATGATCCCTCAGCAAGGGTAAACTCACCCCCCAGTTTGGTTATGCCTACCAGGTCCGTACAGCATAGGAGCCCAGATCCGAGATTTCCGGTAAGTTAATTTATTACCATAAATACTACCAAGTGCTTAAGAATGTGTTAAACTGTGGGAATCCCAAATTTGGACGCCAACTTACACTTTTTTTTTTATATGTCCCTACAGACCCGCACACTCATGGACGAGATCCAGGAAATGGAGGAAGATGATGATGTCTCCATGCAGGGCACGTCGGATGACCTCCCCCTGGGTCCCAATTTGGAACTGCTCCATAATGTTTCTCTGGCCAATCCTCAGCAGCAGAGTGAATCTCCATCCATTGTGCATGCACATGGGGAGACTGACACTACAGTCCCCAGTGTTCACTCTGCTGCTGAGGATTTGCAAAGCAGGCCTGTTGCTGTTGAGGGGACGACACCACGCGGCAGGGCACGCCCAAGAGCCAGGGTAATTGTGCGGCGGACACCATTACGCCGCCCCACAATTTCCCAGGGGAGGCAGAGTGCCCTGCTTCAATTATGGACCCAAGAAAGGGACTCTTATGAGGCACAGCTCGTTACAGAGCGTGAGGAAAGGCATGCCGACATGGTCACCATCAATACCAGTCTACAGGGCATCCTCGCGGAGTTGCGTACCCTCAACAGCAACGTGGTCACTGCTAGTAATGGCATCCAGTCAGCCATGGCTGAGATGACCAATATGCAGAGAAACATTGTGGAGCAGTTTCAAATTCACAATGCTGCCATGGCCCAGGCTAGGTCCCATTCACATGGACCTCCACCTGGACCTCCACCTGGGTATTATGGGCAGCCACCCTATTAAGCCATGGGTGTGTGGGACATCTTTTCTCTTAACCCCCACTGTATTTACTTGTCCTTTGAGGTTTCAAACAATCCATTTTGTGTTGCTCATGCAGGTTGTGTTTTGTATTTGCTCCCATATAGCTCCTTAGAGTAATGCTTAAGGCCACTAGCCAATGCCATAGGTCTATGGGGAGTGTATCTGGCCACTTATGGCTTTAAATATGTATTTGGTTGGTGCTCCTCCTGTTTGCAGACGTGTTTGTGTGACATTATGGCCATGCCCAAATATCCCTGGGCACAGGCAATATTAATGACTGGACTAGGCTGGCCTTTGGACTGGGTGTCCTTGTTTGGTTGTGCCACTCACTTCCAGGTGTAGATGTGCTCGATGTTTTTTTTGTTATGTCATCCATTTGTAACCACAGATGTATGTGGAATATTTTCTGTTAAGCACTATAATTTTTACTTTTCTAAGTAAAAAAATATTCTCACTTACAATACTTGTGGCGTTTTTAGTGGGAACACATTTTAAACAGCTTGGGCTAAACCAGATAATTTGGGTTGGAAGAGGTGTAACAATGCAAATCTAAAGCTAAGGAAACTACATGAAATACATTAGGCAACAATTAAGGTAAAAATGTTTTACTTTGAGGTAATGCCACATTACGGCAAAACAACATATTTAACAAAAAGCATAACACAGACACACAGAATGTTGAGACACGAAATAAAATTAACTAAAATGCTGCAAGATCAAGTTGGCTCTAACTGATTGGGCAGACTCACTGGGTGGCCCAACAAAATCCTCTACATCATCCTCTACGGCTGAAGAGGGCAGGCTATCCACATAACGTGGGACACGTTCCAGGATGGCAAAATTGTGCAAAACAGCACATGCCATGATTATGTCGATCACTTTCTTGGGATCATATTGCAGGGCGCCCCCAGTATGGTCCAGGCAACGAAAACGTGTCTTCAACAGCCCAAAGGCCCTCTCCACAACAGCCCGGGTCTTGCGGTGCGCACGGTTGTACGCTTCCTGAGAGGCATCCTGGGGCCGCAGCACAGGCGTCATGAGCCAGGGTAGAAGTGGGTACCCGGAATCACCTTAAACAGACAATTAAATGTAATCAAAATTAAAAAGGCAACACAACAAACACAAATAATTTTACAAATATCATAATGATGTAAGGTAAAGGGCAAAAAAAAACACCCAGGGCACATTAGCAAAATAAATATTGCCACTAATGTAGTACATAATTAAAAATGGCACTTCAATATACCAATTAATTAACAAACATCTGCACGGCCAAGGGTATTTGGAATTTAAATATATTTTTAGTTTTCAGACATGTTACAATTAGGATGCTGCTGAGGGGCTATCCACATTTAGATGAAAACTACAATGTATGCAGTTTAAGTCCACTTTGACATTTAAAGACCAATAGTACAAAAGGAGCCAAAGCTCACAGATCCTTGGGTATAAACTCCCAACCAATATATTTAGGGACATGGAACTTACAGACATCCTAACTAAAGGGAAAACATTCTGAAGGACAAAGCGAGGCAAGCATTTTTTTTGGAAGTTCATAATATATGACCCAAGAAAAAGGCAGTTTCTGGCTTATGTAAAGAATTCAAATACTAACATATCAACAAATACAAGATTAATCCCACATTTAATAGCACACAAATAGGACACACTTACCAAGCAGCCATGCCCCCGAAAATTCACCTGCCTCAAATCTCCGAAACAACCCAGATCGCCTGAGGATATATGAGTCGTGGGACGATCCTGGGTAGCCGGCAAGGACACTCATAAAACGCATGTCCGGACCAACCACGGCCTGGACATTAAGGGAGTGTCCCATTTTTCGATTCCTTAAGGCAAAAACATACAAAAAGGGTAATTGATATTTGACCCAAAATAAAAAAAAAAAAAAAAAAACATGTCTGCACTCTATTGGGAAATACTAATGAAAAGCCTAGATAAAGCAGCTACACAAATGAGGGATAAAAAAATATGCTGCCGCAAAGGAAAACAGGTTACATTACACGTTGGCCAACATAATAACCAATCTCAATACCTATATATATACTCGTCGGCAGCCCTAGGTACGAGTGCCACATGTGTGCAGTCAATAGCACCAATAACGTTGGGCATGTCGGCCACATTATAAAAACCAAGCTTAATGGCGTTTCTGGCTGCCATATCATCCGGAAAATAAATATATTTTGGAGTTATGGCAGCCATGCCTTCCAAAAATTTAGATAGTGCGCGGCTCAGCGTAGGCTGTGACATCCCCACGGAGAGGGCACCCAGCCTCTGGAACGAGCCGTTCGCCAAAAATTGCAGGCAGCCAAGCATCTTGGTCATACCTGAAATTGCATGCCCCTTCCTTGTGGTGCGGGCTAACCATGGCCGCAGCTCACTATATAATTTATGGAGGGAAGCGCGATTAAGCCTGGTCAGCTCGAACAGCTCAACATCATTCATGCTATCGATGTTCATGCGACGACGCAGGGGCAATCTGCTCTCAGACATCTCGATCAACTCAATGCCAAAAAGCATAAGCCCTTGATGTGCCACAAACTCGCTCCGCTCCATCCTACTCCCGAGGCCAAATAGCTGCCGGCAAACATTTCGTAAAGCAGCTCTTTAATGGGCTTCAAAACAATTAGCAATCACCTCTCTGAATTGGTCGCAAGCCCATGTGAAGGACGTAAAAAATAGGATCGGACGCAAATAATACGATTTGGACGGGAAAAACACACGAACTAACGCAAATTATACGATTCTCGTACGAAATGCGTATGTTCATATACGTCTATGCGCGAACGATCGTGCGAATACGAAATGGGCAAAAAAACAAGAAAAAATGACAAACACCCACCCAAACTTACGATTCTCGATACGAAATCAATTAACTTTGGCTCTTTGAATCGAGGGGAATATATTGCAGAAAAAGCTCATCAAGTTCAATTCAACATCTATTGCACAAGCCCCGCAGTAGCATATTGCACAGGCTCCTATTTGTAAACTATTGCACACAATGTAACAGGACAACTCAATGTTGCAATGTAGATTAACCATTAATAGCCCTTATACGTCACAGATACATAAACACAACACTTAACAATAACAATTACCAATCAGACCCGCACGTTACATGAGTCCTTCAGATGTAAGTCATAACCTGACGGCCTTTCCTCAGAGGTCTGCTCAAAAGTAGAAATAGCAATTTGACTCTGTGTTTGCATTGGATATAAAAAGTCTAAACTCCCGGTGGTGAAATGGCAAGTTGTTGCAATGTAAAAGAATCAGACCAAGAAGACTCATTTACAGGCAATTTCCACATTAACCATGTATGAAAAAATGACATCCGCTCTGTAACTTTTTGACAGGGCTGAGCAGATAGGGAGGAGGATGGCAGAATGTGTCTGCTCACAAAGTTTGTAAGCAAAGTGCATTATCTTCAGACACACAAATCACAAGCCCTGACCACAACATCATATGTTTTTTCTTGTGCTTTTGTGCCTGTAAAACGCACCGCTCCTCATCCAACGCCATGTTTGCGGCCTGTCGTCCAATGAGCTTCTCTGGGTGAGCAAATTAACCCTAAGTACCAGCCTACCTAGAGATTTAGTCACCCTCTTTTGCCAGACCATGTTGCACTATTTTGCGCTATACATATTTACCTGTGATTTTTGAAGAGTATTCATATATTCAGCAGTCTGGGCTTTAACATGCCTTGCTTGTAATATTTGTTAGTGTATTCTCAATATTTTTGGGTGAAATATGTGCAAAAAATGTTTTAAAAAATATTTTTTACAATATGTAGTGTTCTTTTGTATTAAAAAATGTAAGAGACAGTGCTTTTACACCCAAACAAGAAAAAAAAGCTGAAAGTGCAAAGTCTCCCAAACAGAAAAATACCCTATCCCCTCGATTCAAAGAGCAAAAGTTAAGTGATTTCGTATCGAGAATCGTAAGTTTGGGTGGGTGTTTGTCATTTTTTCTTGTTTTTTTGCCCATTTCGTATTCGCACGATCGTTCGCGCATAGACGTATATGAACATACGCATTTCGTACGAGAATCGTATAATTTGCGTTAGTTCGTGTGTTTTTCCCGTCCAAATCGTATTATTTGCGTCCGATCCTATTTTTTACGTCCTTCACATGGGCTTGCGCCCAATTCAGAGAGGTGATTGCTAATTGTTTTGAAGCCCATTAAAGAGCTGCTTTACGAAATGTTTGCCGGCAGCTATTTGGCCTCGGGAGTAGGATGGAGCGGAGCGAGTTTGTGGCACATCAAGGGCTTATGCTTTTTGGCATTGAGTTGATCGAGATGTCTGAGAGCAGATTGCCCCTGCGTCGTCGCATGAACATCGATAGCATGAATGATGTTGAGCTGTTCGAGCTGACCAGGCTTAATCGCGCTTCCCTCCATAAATTATATAGTGAGCTGCGGCCATGGTTAGCCCGCACCACAAGGAAGGGGCATGCAATTTCAGGTATGACCAAGATGCTTGGCTGCCTGCAATTTTTGGCGAACGGCTCGTTCCAGAGGCTGGGTGCCCTCTCTGTGGGGATGTCACAGCCTACGCTGAGCCGCGCACTGTCTAAATTTTTGGAAGGCATGGCTGCCATAACTCAAAAATATATTTATTTTCCTGATGATATGGCAGCCAGAAACGCCATTAAGCTTGGGTTTTATAATGTGGCCGACATGCCCAACGTTATTGGTGCAATTGACTGCACACATGTGGCACTCGTACCTAGGGCAGCCGACGAGTATATATATAGGTATTGAGATTGGTTATTATGTTGCCCAACGTGTCATGTAACCTGTTTTCCTTTGCGGCAGCATATTTGTTTATCCCTCATTTGTGTAGCTGCTTTATCTCGGCTTTTCATTAGTCTTTCCCAATAGAGTGCAGACATGTTTTGTGGTTAATTTATTAGTTTGGGTCAAATATCAATTACCCTTTTTGTATGTTTTTTCCTTAAGGAATCGTAAAATGGGACACTCACTTAATGTCCAGGCCGTGGTTGGTCCGGATATGCGGTTTATGAGTGTCCTTGCCGGCTACCCCGGATCGTCCCACGACTCCTATATCCTCCGGCGATCTGGGTTGTTTCGGAGATTTGAGGCAGGTGAATTTTCGGGGGCATGGCTGCTTGGTAAGTGTGTCCTATTTGTGTGTTATTAAATGTGGCATTAATCTTGTATTTGTTGATATGTTTTTTAAGGATAAATTTACAGAAGCGTACAACTGCCTTTTTCTTGGCTCATATATTAGGAACTTACCCAAAAAATCCTTGTCTCGCTGTGGCCTTCAGAATGTTTTCCCTTTAGTTAGGATGTCTGTAAGTTCCTTGTGCCTAAATATATTGGTTTGGAGTTTATACCCAAGGATCTTTGACCTTTGGCTCCTTTGGGACTATTGGTCTTTAAATGTCAAAGTGGACTTAAACTGCATACATTGTATTTTCCAGTGAAATGTGGATAGGGATCTTTGACCTTTGGCTCCTTTGGTACTATTGGTCGTTAAATGTCAAAGTGGACTTAAACTGCATACATTGTAGTTTCCAGAGAAATGTGGATAGGCCCTCCGCAGCATCCTAATTGTAACATGTCTGAAAACTACAAATATATGTAAAATACAAATACCCTTGGCCGTGCAGATGTTTGTTAATTAATTGGTATATAGAAGTGCCATTTTTATTTAGGTGATACCTTAGTGCAATTTTTGTGGGCCCTAATGTGCCCTGTTTTTTTTTGGGAACACTTTACCTTACATCATTATGATATCTGTGAAATTTTTGGTGTTGGTTGTGTTGCCTTTTTAATTTTGATTACATTTAATTCTCTGTTTAAGGTGATTCCGGGTACCCACTTCTACCCTGGCTCATGACGCCTGTGCTGCGGCCCCAGGATGCCTCTCAGGAAGCGTATAACCGTGCGCATCGCAAGACCCGGGCTGTTGTGGAGAGGGCCTTTGGTCTGCTGAAGACACGTTTTCGTTGCCTTGACCATACTGGGGGGGCCCTGCAATATGATCCCAAGAAAGTGATCGACATTATAATGGCATGTGCTGTTTTGCACAATTTTGCCATCATGGAACGTGTCCCACGTTATGTGGACAGCCTGCCCTCTTCAGCCGTCGAGGATGAAGCCGAGAATTTTGAGGGGCCCCCCAGTGAGTCTGGCCAATCTGTTCGAGCCAACCTGATCAGCCAGCATTTTAGTTAACTTTTTTCCCTGTCTCACCATTCTGTATGTCTGTGTTATCCTTTTTGAAACATATGTTGTTTTGCCGTAATGTGGCATTACCTCTAAGTAAAACATTTAGACCTTAATTGTTGCCTAATGTATTTCATGTAGTTTCCTTAGCTTTCGCTTTGCATTGTTACACCTCTTCAAACCAAAATTATCTGGTTTAGGCCAAGCTGTTAAAAATGTCTTCCCACTAAAAACGCCACAAGTATTGGAAGTGAAATTTTTGTTTTACTTTGAAAATGAAAAATTATAGTGGTTAACAGAAATCAGTCCACATACATCTGTGGTAACAAATGGATAACATTAAAAAAAAAACATCGAGCACATCTACACCTGGAAGTGAGTGGCACAACCAAACAAGGACACCCAGTCCAAAGGCCAGCCTAGTCCAGTCATTAATATTGCCTGTGCCCAGGGATATTTGGGCATGGCCATAATGTCACACAAACATGTCTGCAAACAGGAGGAGCACCAACCAAATACATAGGTAAAGCCATAAGTGGCCAGATAAACTCCACATAGACCTATGGCATTGGCTAGTGGCCTTAAGCATTACTCTAAGGAGCTATATGGGAGCAAATACAAAACACAACCTGCCAGAGCAACACAAAATGGATTGTTTGAAACCTCAAAGGACAAGTAAATACAGTGGGGGTTAAGAGAAAAGATGTCCCACACACCCATGGCTTAATAGGGTGGCTGCCCATAATACCCAGGTGGAGGTCCAGGTGGAGGTCCATGGGAATGGGACCTAGCCTGGGCCATGGCAGCATTGTGAATTTGAAACTGCTCCACAATGTTTCTCTGCATATTGGTCATCTCAGCCATGGCTGACTGGATGCCATTACTTGCATTGGCCACGTTGCTGTTGAGGGTACGCAACTCCGCGAGGATGCCCTGTAGACTGGTATGGATGTTCACCATGTCGGCATGCCTTTGCTCACGCTCTGTAACGAGCTGGGCGTCATAAGAGTCCCTTTGTTGGGTCCATAATTGAAGCAGGGCACTCTGCCTCCCCTGGGAAATTGTGGGGCGGCGTAATGGCGTCCGCCGCACAATTACCCTGGCTCTTGGGCGTGCCCTGCCGCGTGGTGTCGTACCCTCAACAGCAACCGGCCTGCTTTGCAAATCCTCAGCAGCAGAGTGAACACTGGGGACTGTAGTGTCAGTCTCCCCATGTGCAAGCACAATGGATGGAGATTCACTCTGCTGCTGAGGATTGGCCAGAGAAACATTATGGAGCAGTTCCAAATTGGGACCCAGGGGGAGTTCATCCGACGTGCCCTGTACGGAGACATCATCATCTTCCTCCATGTCCTGGATCTCTTCCATGAGTGTGCGGGTCTGTAGGGACATATCAAAAAAAAAAGGCTAAGTTTGCGTCCCAATTTTGGATTTCAACAGTTTAACACATTCTTAAGCACTTGTTAGTATTTATGCTACTAAATTAACTTACCGAAAATCTCTGATCTGGGCTCCGATGCTGTACGGACCTGGTAGGCATAACCAAACTGGGGGGTGAGTTTACCCTTGCTGAGGGATCATGCTGGGCTGAAGAAGAGAAAAAAAAACCACGTAAACACACACACATAACCTTTTTTTGGATAGGTAATCAAATATAGCTCTATTTGTAATATTATTCAACTCTAGAGCAATGGTGACCTTTGTTCAAACCCACGCAAGTTTACATAGGTGCAATGGCTCGGACAAACTGCTAAGTGACCTCAGTTCTAAGTCATGAAGTGTACCCAGTCAGCATCCAACTTTCAAGGCACATTTTTGGATTTAGCCTACCATTCGCTAGGTCCGGGGTACTCAAACAATTGTTTGAAACGCCCATTTAAAGGTATGTGGTGAGAGGTGAATGTCTGGCCATGGTGCTGACGCAGGGGGTGTCTAGTTAAAAATAAAGACACTGGTGGAGGGGCTGGAGATTTCTAAGTGCCAACTAATAAAGGCTGCTTGCCCTTGCTGGGCTGGATGGGCCAGAGCTGAGGGGACAGGGATTGGATGGCTAAAGGGGGGAGTTAACGTATTGATGGTGATGGGATGGATGGAGCCAATCTGTTACAAATGTATGGGGCTTATGTGGGGGGGGGCATGGGGGGACTGTGGCACATGGGCCAGAGCAGGGGCAGCGGGACACGATTGTGGCCAGTGAAAATTTAAATAAGTTACTGTGTACCTTGCAATGCCACTTCCTGGGCAGTACTTCATATTGCAATGCTATGTTTCACGGAGCCATGACATTGGGCAGGAGACCAACCACTACATGGCCGATCAAGGGGGCAGCTCTGAGCACGTCAACACAGAAGTAACTGAGTGCAGGGCTGTCTGGGCAGGGGTCCTTGAATGTGGTGGCAAGGTCCGCATTGGGACCCCGGGCCGCCAGTTGAGTCTCGCTGCTCTTGGTCACATATGTTTGTGGGTGGCTAATTAAATTGTTAACTCAAACACAACTCACACAAGCAAAAGGCAACCCATACATAATGATGTGTGTTTTGTGATTGATTCCAAATATCTCACTTATCTTGCGAAACTTCATGACTTTAACAATACAATTGGACATTTGAACTTTGCCATAATGGCTGTGGGCCTAAATGTGTGATTCCCAGGGCCAAAAAGAGGACACAAACAGCCACAGTAGTGCGAGGCCAAGCAAGGCAAACCATAGGGGCATCCCGTTAGCTTGTTACTAGTGAACTGTCGATTATTTAGCAAACAGGCAAACATGCAGATTTAAGAGTACTCACCGTGGGTACGGGTCGGTGAGTCTGTGTCCCTTAGACCAGCATGTCCACCGACCGCGACCGGATGGAGAAGTCCAAGCACAATCTCCTCAGCAGGGGTAAACTCCAATTTAGATGGAAAGCCACCGCCAGTTTTCAGGCTGAAAAGAGAAAATTGTTTGGTACTCAGAAAAGGTGCATACAGTACATCCAAAACATTAGATTTAGCGTAAACATTTAGTTACCTGTAATTATGCCTTTTAATTTCTTTTTGCCGTACAGCATACTTCAGATCAGAGATTTTCTTCTGAATTTGGGACACATCTTTCCTCTCTTCCCCCGCTGCATTTACTTGTCGGAGGATGGTTTCAAACAATTCCATCTTGCGCTGCTTGGTGGTGTGTTTGGATTTGCTCCCATATAGCTCGTCATAGTATAATGTAAGGCCACTAGCCAATGCCATATTTTGGTCATGGGAGAATCTCCCACTCAACTGGCCGCGGCGCAATGTGCGGCCACATGGTTGGCTTGGCTGCTCCTCCATGTGTGCAGACACATGTGGTGACATTATGGCCTGGGGCTGGGTAGGGGAATGGCCGGATTGGTGGCTTCCCAATGACTGGACTGGACTGGCCAAGGGACTGGGTGTTCTTGCGTGGCTGGCCACCGAACTTCCAGGTGTAGATGTGGTCATGGGGGCAATTCGGGGCCCTCTTGGGGGGCTAGGTTCCCGGCTGGTGCCAGGTCGTGGGCTCTGTTCCCGGCTGGTGCCAGGTCGGGGGCTTCTGGCCCTGGATTGGGTTCGTCGGGCCCTGTAGGGGCTTCTGGCCCTGGATTGTGTTCTTCTGGGCCTGTCGGGGCTTCTGGCCCTGGATTGGGATCTGCGGGCCATGTAGGGGCTTCTGGCCCTGGATTGGGTTCGTCGGGCCCTGTAGGGGCTTCTGGCCCTGGATTGGGTTCGTCGGGCCCTGTAGGGGCTTCTGGCCCTGGATTGTGTTCTTCTGGGCCTGTCGGGGCTTCTGGCCCTGGATTGGGATCTGCGGGCCATGTAGGGGCTTCTGGCCCTGGTTTGGGATCTGCGGGCCCTGTAGGGGCTTCTGGCCCTGGATTGTGTTCTTCTGGGCCTGTCGGGGCTTCTGGCCCTGGATTGGGATCTGCGGGCCATGTAGGGGCTTCTGGCCCTGGATTGGGATCTGCGGGCCATGTAGGGGCTTCTGGCCCTGGATTGGGTTCGTCGGGCCCTGTAGGGGCTTCTGGCCCTGGATTGTGTTCTTCTGGGCCTGTCGGGGCTTCTGGCCCTGGATTGGGATCTGCGGGCCATGTAGGGGCTTCTGGCCCTGGATTGGGTTCGTCGGGCCCTGTAGGGGCTTCTGGCCCTGGATTGTGTTCTTCTGGGCCTGTCGGGGCTTCTGGCCCTGGATTGGGATCTGCGGGCCATGTAGGGGCTTCTGGCCCTGGTTTGGGATCTGCGGGCCCTGTCGGGGCTTCTGGCCCTGGATTGTGTTCTTCTGGGCCTGTCGGGGCTTCTGGCCCTGGATTGGGATCTGCGGGCCCTGTAGGGGCTTCTGGCCCTGGTTTTGGATCTGCGGCCTCTGGATGGGCTTCGGGGCCTGGATGGGGTTCGGGCCCTGGATGGGGTTCGGGCCCTGCTGCGGGGCATGGGTTTCCGAACTGCCCTACTTGAAGGCATGGCCGGTGTGGGCTCACTGGTGCTGCCTGTTCTGGGGGCAGAGGTGGTGGGTGCTGCAGTTGCCAGCTTTTTGGCTGCAGGAGGGGCACGAGGCTTGGGGCCCCTTTTTTGGGTACCTGAGGGTCCAGGGTCCCTTGGTGGGGCCGAGGTGGGAGTCTTGGATCTCAGTTTTCGGCCAGCTTGCTGGGACCTTGTGGTGGGGCCCTCCGCGGTCTTGCTTGCCTGGGGTCGCTTGCTCATCGCCTTTTTTGGTGCCATCGTACACAAATGCTCAAAGAGAATGAGCTTGGGGGGAAGGGACCTTTAAATAATGAGCCCAGCGTGTGACGCCTATGCGCACGACTACGCGCTCGTACGAACGTACGTTCGAGCGGAACCAGGAAACCGCTGGGGTTTCACTTATCTGCTGCCTGGAAGAAGACTAAAGATGGCGCCCACTATCTTCACCCGTCAACAGGAAGAGATCCTCATGCTGGTAAGTGGCTGCCTGTGCATTTTAATAGAATAGTCAATGATGGCCTAAATGTAAATGATGCGTTGGGAACTAGTTTGGGGTCTCTTAATGTTTAATCACTGGCTCCTCACACTTCATCCTCAAGGGCCGAGCCTGGCCACGTTTTCACCTGTCTATGCTGATGTCCTAATTCGGCCAATTGCTCCGGCTTAGCAACAGTTAATTAACCTGTGGAGTAGCGGGGCGAGCTGTCAAACCTGGCCTGTCTCGGACCTTGATGCGGATGTTTGCGGAACACTGTTTTCCTAAGCCATAAAAACACAACGGGAAGCCACACACGTGGTCCAAAAGCCTAAGCATTAGGCTACATCTTGGATGTTTAAACCATCCTAACATGCCATAGATGCAGGTGGCCTGATTCTTGATGTTGGCTATTATCTGTATGTACATGGTGTGTGATACATATAACATAAGACCAGACTGTCAATCACAGTCAACGTCCTCTTTAAGGCACTCCCCAAAAATGGCGGCCATTCGAAATGTGTGTGTTAATGACATTAAATACTCAACTTGTGATGCAACACATATGGGTCTGTGTGTAAAAGTAAAAGCTCTGTGTCCATTATGTTTTTCAGATCATGCTTCAGCGCCGGTATGACTTCGCGCCCAATGTGTGCGAGAAAAGGGACATCGCCCGGGAGATCATCGCCGAGATCCACCGTGTGACCAGCACCACCTTCACTCACACCCAGATAATGCAGCATTGGTCGGACCTGAAGCGTCTGCACATGCCCCGGGTGCGGAGGTTTTTTGGGATCCATTTCCCAAGTAAGTACAAAGCAATTGCATGGTATATGTTCCAAATGTCTAAGTTATGCCTTTATTTATAATGACTTTTCTTTGGTAGTGTTGGAAATGGATTTCAGAATTCGCCGCACCCGGAGACGTACAGGCCGACCAGTGCTGCATGACTCTGCATCTGTGAGTGAAGGTGGTGGATCTCCCGGGCGACGGACCTACCCCTCCTCTGTGGCCTCCTCAGACCAGCCCCTGGACCTTACCACAGAGGAGGGGCCAAGGCGCGTGGGCGTGGAGTCATACCTGGCCACGCATGGGGAAGGCTCTGGTATGTCACTCTTCATGTATAGGCACAAAGATATACATGGCAGGCCAAAAACTAAGTTATCCTTTATTATGTATTTGTAGAAGCTTCAGGAGCGGGTGAGATAGTGGAGGAGGAGGCAGCAGAGATGCTTGAAGTCGATCCTGGCGAAGGTGAGTGATGTCAGCCAGACTGGGAGCCAGATATGTTGGGGATAGTGACTCTCTACAAATACTAACCAAATGTCACATGTTTCTCCAGGGACTTCTTCACAGCAGAGCCAGGACCAAGGGCAGCCTGTTGGCCCCAACCAGCCATCTGTCGGCCACCAACTCCGTAAGTCTCCATGCCATTATTCATATTAATGTTTGCTTAGCTAATAACACACACATAACTAAAGGCGTAGCCAATGTGTAGTTCACACTTTCATGTGGGCACTTCGTTAGCTTAAAGAGGACCCAAACTAGTATTAAGAACCAAAGACTTAGCCATCACACTGTACCTACAGATTAGAAACATGGAAAAACACCCTTCACCCATCTAATGCATGTTATTAGACAGAACAAAACCAATATTGGGGAATATGGAATGCACAATATTTACAGGCAGCATGGGATACAGATTGAAAAAAGGAAGGTGCTGCCATGCATTGTGTGAGTGATGACCTTTCCCTCAACCCAGCTATGCTCTGGATTCCCAACGCACCACTGTAACCTACTCCCCTGTACTTTATCCAACTCTCCACTCCTCATTAAGTGTTATGCTTCAGAGTCCAGATGGCGGCGCTGTAATCCCAAAAAAGCCCTAAATAACTTTGAGGTGGTGCAGAATCATTTGTGAATAGTTTTTGGTTTTCATTAAATAATGTTGAAGGTCCGGTTTAAGGAGTTTAAACACTTACCTGTGGGAAATGCATTAACTGTATCCCTTTGAAGAAGGACATATGTCATGCATTTACATGTATTTGATTAACCCTAAATCTATTTCCAGCATACAAACCGGTCTGGGAGTCCTATTTATGTTTCTTTCTCTATTGGTTACAGGGATGATCCCCCAAACCTTGGCGGGAAAAAAAAAAAGAATGAAGGAGTTGGTGGCCGAGCTGCTGGCCATACAGGCGACGTTGGGGCCAACAGATGAAGAAGAGGATGATGAATAGTGCCCTTGGTCCTGGCTCCTTTCTTTAACTTGTTTTTAAAGTTGTTCACATTTGAGAAAGTGTTTTATAGTTTTTTAAAAAAAAAAAAAAATTTTTTTAAACCAAAAAAACCCACCAAAAAAAAAAAAAGGGTTTTACTGTTAAAAACAAAAAAAAAAATTATATATGTTTTACCGAGGCCAAAAAAAAAAAAAGGTTTTACAAAAAAAAAACAAACAATATACAAAAAATTTGGAATTTGATTCCAAACAAAACAAAGAAAATATTTTAAATAAATTATATTTTAAGCCTTCCTAAATGTGTCTTTTCTAATATGCACACACCCAAAAAATTACACAAACCAGAAACAACACACTTAGAAACATATAGACATATGTAAATTATGTGATTTTCTTACGTTTTATGGACCGAGAAATGAAGTGGGATGCAGCCGCTACGGGGTTTAGGTAAGTTTGAGGGACCGAGAAATGAAGTTGGATGCAAGCGCTAAAGGGTTTAGGTAAGTTTGAGGGACCGAGAAATGAAGTTGGATGCAGCCGCTAAAGGGTTTAGGTAAGTTTGAGGGACCGAGAAATGAAGTTGGATGCAAGCGCTAAGGGGTTTAGGTAAGTTTGAGGGACCGAGAAATGAAGTTGGATGCAAGCGCTAAGGGGTTTAGGTAAGTTTGAGGGACCGAGAAATGAAGTTGGATGCAAGCGCTAAGGGGTTTAGGTAAGTTTGAGGGACCGAGAAATGAAGTTGGATGCAAGCGCTAAGGGGTTTAGGTAAGTTTGAGGGACCGAGAAATGAAGTTGGATGCAAGCGCTAAAGGGTTTAGGTAAGTTTGAGGGACCGAGAAATGAAGTTGGATGCAGCCGCTAAAGGGTTTAGGTAAGTTTGAGGGACCGAGATATGAAGTTGGATGCAAGCGCTAAGGGGTTTAGGTAAGTTTGAGGGACCGAGAAATGAAGTTGGATGCAGCCACTAAAGGGTTTAGGTAAGTTTGAGGGACCGAGATATGAAGTTGGATGCAAGCGCTAAGGGGTTTAGGTAAGTTTGAGGGACCGAGAAATGAAGTTGGATGCAAGCGCTAAGGGGTTTAGGTAAGTTTGAGGGACCGAGAAATGAAGTTGGATGCAGCCGCTAAAGGGTTTAGGTAAGTTTGAGGGACCGAGAAATGAAGTTGGATGCAGCCGCTAAAGGGTTTAGGTAAGTTTGAGGGACCGAGAAATGAAGTTGGATGCAAGCGCTAAGGGGTTTAGGTAAGTTTGAGGGACCGAGAAATGAAGTTGGATGCAAGCGCTAAAGGGTTTAGGTACGTTAGAGGGACCGAGAAATGAAGTTGGATGCAAGCGCTAAGGGGTTTAGGTAAGTTTGAGGGACCGAGAAATGAAGTTGGATGCAGCCGCTAAAGGGTTTAGGTAAGTTTGAGGGACCGAGAAATGAAGTTGGATGCAGCCGCTAAAGGGTTTAGGTAAGTTTGAGGGACCGAGAAATGAAGTTGGATGCAAGCGCTAAGGGGTTTAGGTAAGTTTGAGGGACCGAGAAATGAAGTTGGATGCAAGCGCTAAAGGGTTTAGGTACGTTAGAGGGACCGAGAAATGAAGTTGGATGCAGCCGCTACGGGGTTTATGTAAGTTTCTGGTTGAGGGTGCGCATGCGCAAGATCTTATAAACATACGAACGCACGAATCTAAGAGGCCAAAAACCAATGAAAACCAGAGGCAAACGCAAGTAATTGGAAGAGCTGGACGATGGAAGCAGCCGAAAAAACAGGCTGCCGCCGCAACAGGTGAGCACATGAACGTGATTTTTACGATTGCCAACTGACTGAGGCAAGTTCGGGAGATATCATACGAACGGACGTATCTTTTAGGATAGAAACGTATTTGCTTATTGAATCACTCGCAAGTTCATACGAACGCACGAGCGGACGTAAAAAATAGGATGATCGTGAGCCAAATCCAAGCTGTTACATGTTTCTTTGAATCAACCCAAATATGTATAACATCTTTTAACTGCCTGCCAACTCAAGTTTTTTCACCCTCTGTTGACAGGTCATTTTTCACCATTTTGTGCATGTTTCCAGGAAAATTTAACTTGAAATGTCTTGTTTGTCATTTTCTCAGTGTTTTTTTTTAATACTTTTGAGTGAGAAAGGTAAAAAATATACATGTTTTGTCAAATTTGTCTTGTTTATTTTAAATAAAAAATGTATTTTATTCAAGAAAGCCATATTGTATGTAAAAGTCCCATATATATATATATATATATATATATATATATATATTACTATATAACTATAATAGGCACTATAAAAGGACCACATGCTTATTTTTAATTTTTAAGGGTTAAAAAAAATGGCTTGGGCCCCCCCTTCCTAGTAAAACCAGCCTGGGCACCAGCTATGCCAGGCTTGTAGACTAGGGCATAGAGGCCAGCCTACAAGCCTTCGTAGCCTTAATTTTCTTGTGCCCCTGGGCTTTGTTGAGACAGATAATGGGGGGCTGGGCTTGCCGCAGGGGACTTGCCAACCCGCCAAGCCTTATGAACTGGTATAGGGGTCTCATGAATCCCTTACTAGTTCACAAAGGGTTACCTGTAAAAATAAACACAGACACTGCTAGGAAAAATTTTTTCTCACCTCTGACTGTGTGTCCTGCGCCGACCGGTCCTGTTCCCCACTGATCCGATGCCAGATCCCCTCCACTGCCACCCACTCTGCACCCATACTACAGCCATATGTTGGCACCGGAGATCCCCATACAAAAAGGCAGGGCCAGAAGCAGCATCTGGATCAATCGCGGATAGAGGTGAGTTTCTATTTTTTACTTTTTACTTTTTTTTTATTACAGGTTAAAGACAGCTATGTGAGTCTCACAGCTTAATGGGGGGAGGGGGATGCCACACAGCCTATGGGAATGGGGAGAGAGGGATGCCACACAGCCTATACTAATGGGGGGAGGGGGATGCCACACAGCCTATGCTAATGGGGGGAGGGGGATGCCACACTGCCTATGGGAATGGGGAGAGAGGGATGCCACACTGCCTATACTAATGGGGGGAGGGGGGATGCCACACAGCCAATGGGAATGGGGGGAGAGGTGGATGCCACACAGCCTATGGGAATGGGGGAAGAGGGATGCCACACAGTCTATACTAATGGGGGGAGAGGGGGATGCCACACAGCCTATATTAATGGGGGGAGAGGGGGATGCCACACAGCCAATGGGTATATGGGGAATGGGAGGGGGGATGCCACACTGTCTATGGAATGGGGGCATCCCACACGGCCTATGGGAATGGGATAGGGGAATGCCACACTGTCTGTAATGGTGCGTTTTTGGTTAAAAATATTTTTTTTCTTATTTTCTTCCCCCAAATCCTAGGTGCGTCTTATGGGCAGGTGCGTCTTGTAGGGCGAAAAATATGGTAAATTTAGGTATGTGTCAAAGTGCCAGTTTGTGGCATATGTACATTTACATAGAGGTTTAGAGATGTGCGCTTGCGTGGACCCAATTGACAACAGGAAATCCATGGAGATGTAAGTATACTTGGCAAAAACTACAAAATTGGTGTGAAAAATGAGACGGAAGGCAAGCAGGTACATTAAAAAACCAAGGAAAAAGGAGGAAAAAAACGGAACGCCCATGTGAACGTGAACGGAAGCCACGATCAAATTGCATGCTCCCGAGAGAGAAAAAAAGAACTTCCCGAGTGAAGATAAATTTACGGATCAGTTAGGGAGCCATTCCGACGGAGGCTCTGCATCACATTTGAGCCACGATTCAAACGGGACCCCGGACAATCGGAAGGTTTTAAGGTCAGTTCAGGGGAGGCTCTGCATCAGGCCATATATATATATATATATATATATATATATATATATATATACACAATATATTGCAGAAAAAGCTCATCAAGTTCAATTCAACATCTATTGCACAAGCCCCGCAGTAGCATATTGCACAGGCTCCTATTTGTAAACTATTGCACACAATGTAACAGGACAACTCAATGTTGCAATGTAGATTAACCATTAATAGCCCTTATACGTCACAGATACATAAACACAACACTTAACAATAACAATTACCAATCAGACCCGCACGTTACATGAGTCCTTCAGATGTAAGTCATAACCTGACGGCCTTTCCTCAGAGGTCTGCTCAAAAGTAGAAATAGCAATTTGACTCTGTGTTTGCATTGGATATAAAAAGTCTAAACTCCCGGTGGTGAAATGGCAAGTTGTTGCAATGTAAAAGAATCAGACCAAGAAGACTCATTTACAGGCAATTTCCACATTAACCATGTATGAAAAAATGACATCCGCTCTGTAACTTTTTGACAGGGCTGAGCAGATAGGGAGGAGGATGGCAGAATGTGTCTGCTCACAAAGTTTGTAAGCAAAGTGCATTATCTTCAGACACACAAATCACAAGCCCTGACCACAACATCATATGTTTTTTCTTGTGCTTTTGTGCCTGTAAAACGCACCGCTCCTCATCCAACGCCATGTTTGCGGCCTGTCGTCCAATGAGCTTCTCTGGGTGAGCAAATTAACCCTAAGTACCAGCCTACCTAGAGATTTAGTCACCCTCTTTTGCCAGACCATGTTGCACTATTTTGCGCTATACATATTTACCTGTGATTTTTGAAGAGTATTCATATATTCAGCAGTCTGGGCTTTAACATGCCTTGCTTGTAATATTTGTTAGTGTATTCTCAATATTTTTGGGTGAAATATGTGCAAAAAATGTTTTAAAAAATATTTTTTACAATATGTAGTGTTCTTTTGTATTAAAAAATGTAAGAGACAGTGCTTTTACACCCAAACAAGAAAAAAAAGCTGAAAGTGCAAAGTCTCCCAAACAGAAAAATACCCAATATGTATAACATCTTTTAACTGCCTGCCAACTCAAGTTTTTTCACCCTCTGTTGACAGGTCATTTTTCACCATTTTGTGCATGTTTCCAGGAAAATTTAACTTGAAATGTCTTGTTTGTCATTTTCTCAGTGTTTTTTTTTAATACTTTTGAGTGAGAAAGGTAAAAAATATACATGTTTTGTCAAATTTGTCTTGTTTATTTTAAATAAAAAATGTATTTTATTCAAGAAAGCCATATTGTATGTAAAAGTCCCATATATATATATATATATATATATATATATATATATATATATATTACTATATAACTATAATAGGCACTATAAAAGGACCACATGCTTATTTTTAATTTTTAAGGGTTAAAAAAAATGGCTTGGGCCCCCCCTTCCTAGTAAAACCAGCCTGGGCACCAGCTATGCCAGGCTTGTAGACTAGGGCATAGAGGCCAGCCTACAAGCCTTCGTAGCCTTAATTTTCTTGTGCCCCTGGGCTTTGTTGAGACAGATAATGGGGGGCTGGGCTTGCCGCAGGGGACTTGCCAACCCGCCAAGCCTTATGAACTGGTATAGGGGTCTCATGAATCCCTTACTAGTTCACAAAGGGTTACCTGTAAAAATAAACACAGACACTGCTAGGAAAAATTTTTTCTCACCTCTGACTGTGTGTCCTGCGCCGACCGGTCCTGTTCCCCACTGATCCGATGCCAGATCCCCTCCACTGCCACCCACTCTGCACCCATACTACAGCCATATGTTGGCACCGGAGATCCCCATACAAAAAGGCAGGGCCAGAAGCAGCATCTGGATCAATCGCGGATAGAGGTGAGTTTCTATTTTTTACTTTTTACTTTTTTTTTATTACAGGTTAAAGACAGCTATGTGAGTCTCACAGCTTAATGGGGGGAGGGGGATGCCACACAGCCTATGGGAATGGGGAGAGAGGGATGCCACACAGCCTATACTAATGGGGGGAGGGGGATGCCACACAGCCTATGCTAATGGGGGGAGGGGGATGCCACACTGCCTATGGGAATGGGGAGAGAGGGATGCCACACTGCCTATACTAATGGGGGGAGGGGGGATGCCACACAGCCAATGGGAATGGGGGGAGAGGTGGATGCCACACAGCCTATGGGAATGGGGGAAGAGGGATGCCACACAGTCTATACTAATGGGGGGAGAGGGGGATGCCACACAGCCTATATTAATGGGGGGAGAGGGGGATGCCACACAGCCAATGGGTATATGGGGAATGGGAGGGGGGATGCCACACTGTCTATGGAATGGGGGCATCCCACACGGCCTATGGGAATGGGATAGGGGAATGCCACACTGTCTGTAATGGTGCGTTTTTGGTTAAAAATATTTTTTTTCTTATTTTCTTCCCCCAAATCCTAGGTGCGTCTTATGGGCAGGTGCGTCTTGTAGGGCGAAAAATATGGTAAATTTAGGTATGTGTCAAAGTGCCAGTTTGTGGCATATGTACATTTACATGGAGGTTTAGAGATGTGCGCTTGCGTGGACCCAATTGACAACAGGAAATCCATGGAGATGTAAGTATACTTGGCAAAAACTACAAAATTGGTGTGAAAAATGAGACGGAAGGCAAGCAGGTACATTAAAAAACCAAGGAAAAAGGAGGAAAAAAACGGAACGCCCATGTGAACGTGAACGGAAGCCACGATCAAATTGCATGCTCCCGAGAGAGAAAAAAAGAACTTCCCGAGTGAAGATAAATTTACGGATCAGTTAGGGAGCCATTCCGACGGAGGCTCTGCATCACATTTGAGCCACGATTCAAACGGGACCCCGGACAATCGGAAGGTTTTAAGGTCAGTTCAGGGGAGGCTCTGCATCAGGCCATATATATATATATATATATATATATATATATATATATACACAATATATTGCAGAAAAAGCTCATCAAGTTCAATTCAACATCTATTGCACAAGCCCCGCAGTAGCATATTGCACAGGCTCCTATTTGTAAACTATTGCACACAATGTAACAGGACAACTCAATGTTGCAATGTAGATTAACCATTAATAGCCCTTATACGTCACAGATACATAAACACAACACTTAACAATAACAATTACCAATCAGACCCGCACGTTACATGAGTCCTTCAGATGTAAGTCATAACCTGACGGCCTTTCCTCAGAGGTCTGCTCAAAAGTAGAAATAGCAATTTGACTCTGTGTTTGCATTGGATATAAAAAGTCTAAACTCCCGGTGGTGAAATGGCAAGTTGTTGCAATGTAAAAGAATCAGACCAAGAAGACTCATTTACAGGCAATTTCCACATTAACCATGTATGAAAAAATGACATCCGCTCTGTAACTTTTTGACAGGGCTGAGCAGATAGGGAGGAGGATGGCAGAATGTGTCTGCTCACAAAGTTTGTAAGCAAAGTGCATTATCTTCAGACACACAAATCACAAGCCCTGACCACAACATCATATGTTTTTTCTTGTGCTTTTGTGCCTGTAAAACGCACCGCTCCTCATCCAACGCCATGTTTGCGGCCTGTCGTCCAATGAGCTTCTCTGGGTGAGCAAATTAACCCTAAGTACCAGCCTACCTAGAGATTTAGTCACCCTCTTTTGCCAGACCATGTTGCACTATTTTGCGCTATACATATTTACCTGTGATTTTTGAAGAGTATTCATATATTCAGCAGTCTGGGCTTTAACATGCCTTGCTTGTAATATTTGTTAGTGTATTCTCAATATTTTTGGGTGAAATATGTGCAAAAAATGTTTTAAAAAATATTTTTTACAATATGTAGTGTTCTTTTGTATTAAAAAATGTAAGAGACAGTGCTTTTACACCCAAACAAGAAAAAAAAGCTGAAAGTGCAAAGTCTCCCAAACAGAAAAATACCCAATATGTATAACATCTTTTAACTGCCTGCCAACTCAAGTTTTTTCACCCTCTGTTGACAGGTCATTTTTCACCATTTTGTGCATGTTTCCAGGAAAATTTAACTTGAAATGTCTTGTTTGTCATTTTCTCAGTGTTTTTTTTTAATACTTTTGAGTGAGAAAGGTAAAAAATATACATGTTTTGTCAAATTTGTCTTGTTTATTTTAAATAAAAAATGTATTTTATTCAAGAAAGCCATATTGTATGTAAAAGTCCCATATATATATATATATATATATATATATATATATATATATATATATTACTATATAACTATAATAGGCACTATAAAAGGACCACATGCTTATTTTTAATTTTTAAGGGTTAAAAAAAATGGCTTGGGCCCCCCCTTCCTAGTAAAACCAGCCTGGGCACCAGCTATGCCAGGCTTGTAGACTAGGGCATAGAGGCCAGCCTACAAGCCTTCGTAGCCTTAATTTTCTTGTGCCCCTGGGCTTTGTTGAGACAGATAATGGGGGGCTGGGCTTGCCGCAGGGGACTTGCCAACCCGCCAAGCCTTATGAACTGGTATAGGGGTCTCATGAATCCCTTACTAGTTCACAAAGGGTTACCTGTAAAAATAAACACAGACACTGCTAGGAAAAATTTTTTCTCACCTCTGACTGTGTGTCCTGCGCCGACCGGTCCTGTTCCCCACTGATCCGATGCCAGATCCCCTCCACTGCCACCCACTCTGCACCCATACTACAGCCATATGTTGGCACCGGAGATCCCCATACAAAAAGGCAGGGCCAGAAGCAGCATCTGGATCAATCGCGGATAGAGGTGAGTTTCTATTTTTTACTTTTTACTTTTTTTTTATTACAGGTTAAAGACAGCTATGTGAGTCTCACAGCTTAATGGGGGGAGGGGGATGCCACACAGCCTATGGGAATGGGGAGAGAGGGATGCCACACAGCCTATACTAATGGGGGGAGGGGGATGCCACACAGCCTATGCTAATGGGGGGAGGGGGATGCCACACTGCCTATGGGAATGGGGAGAGAGGGATGCCACACTGCCTATACTAATGGGGGGAGGGGGGATGCCACACAGCCAATGGGAATAGGGGGAGAGGTGGATGCCACACAGCCTATGGGAATGGGGGAAGAGGGATGCCACACAGTCTATACTAATGGGGGGAGAGGGGGATGCCACACAGCCTATATTAATGGGGGGAGAGGGGGATGCCACACAGCCAATGGGTATATGGGGAATGGGAGGGGGGATGCCACACTGTCTATGGAATGGGGGCATCCCACACGGCCTATGGGAATGGGATAGGGGAATGCCACACTGTCTGTAATGGTGCGTTTTTGGTTAAAAATATTTTTTTTCTTATTTTCTTCCCCCAAATCCTAGGTGCGTCTTATGGGCAGGTGCGTCTTGTAGGGCGAAAAATATGGTAAATTTAGGTATGTGTCAAAGTGCCAGTTTGTGGCATATGTACATTTACATGGAGGTTTAGAGATGTGCGCTTGCGTGGACCCAATTGACAACAGGAAATCCATGGAGATGTAAGTATACTTGGCAAAAACTACAAAATTGGTGTGAAAAATGAGACGGAAGGCAAGCAGGTACATTAAAAAACCAAGGAAAAAGGAGGAAAAAAACGGAACGCCCATGTGAACGTGAACGGAAGCCACGATCAAATTGCATGCTCCCGAGAGAGAAAAAAAGAACTTCCCGAGTGAAGATAAATTTACGGATCAGTTAGGGAGCCATTCCGACGGAGGCTCTGCATCACATTTGAGCCACGATTCAAACGGGACCCCGGACAATCGGAAGGTTTTAAGGTCAGTTCAGGGGAGGCTCTGCATCAGGCCATATATATATATATATATATATATATATATATATATATATATACACAATATATTGCAGAAAAAGCTCATCAAGTTCAATTCAACATCTATTGCACAAGCCCCGCAGTAGCATATTGCACAGGCTCCTATTTGTAAACTATTGCACACAATGTAACAGGACAACTCAATGTTGCAATGTAGATTAACCATTAATAGCCCTTATACGTCACAGATACATAAACACAACACTTAACAATAACAATTACCAATCAGACCCGCACGTTACATGAGTCCTTCAGATGTAAGTCATAACCTGACGGCCTTTCCTCAGAGGTCTGCTCAAAAGTAGAAATAGCAATTTGACTCTGTGTTTGCATTGGATATAAAAAGTCTAAACTCCCGGTGGTGAAATGGCAAGTTGTTGCAATGTAAAAGAATCAGACCAAGAAGACTCATTTACAGGCAATTTCCACATTAACCATGTATGAAAAAATGACATCCGCTCTGTAACTTTTTGACAGGGCTGAGCAGATAGGGAGGAGGATGGCAGAATGTGTCTGCTCACAAAGTTTGTAAGCAAAGTGCATTATCTTCAGACACACAAATCACAAGCCCTGACCACAACATCATATGTTTTTTCTTGTGCTTTTGTGCCTGTAAAACGCACCGCTCCTCATCCAACGCCATGTTTGCGGCCTGTCGTCCAATGAGCTTCTCTGGGTGAGCAAATTAACCCTAAGTACCAGCCTACCTAGAGATTTAGTCACCCTCTTTTGCCAGACCATGTTGCACTATTTTGCGCTATACATATTTACCTGTGATTTTTGAAGAGTATTCATATATTCAGCAGTCTGGGCTTTAACATGCCTTGCTTGTAATATTTGTTAGTGTATTCTCAATATTTTTGGGTGAAATATGTGCAAAAAATGTTTTAAAAAATATTTTTTACAATATGTAGTGTTCTTTTGTATTAAAAAATGTAAGAGACAGTGCTTTTACACCCAAACAAGAAAAAAAAGCTGAAAGTGCAAAGTCTCCCAAACAGAAAAATACCCAATATGTATAACATCTTTTAACTGCCTGCCAACTCAAGTTTTTTCACCCTCTGTTGACAGGTCATTTTTCACCATTTTGTGCATGTTTCCAGGAAAATTTAACTTGAAATGTCTTGTTTGTCATTTTCTCAGTGTTTTTTTTTAATACTTTTGAGTGAGAAAGGTAAAAAATATACATGTTTTGTCAAATTTGTCTTGTTTATTTTAAATAAAAAATGTATTTTATTCAAGAAAGCCATATTGTATGTAAAAGTCCCATATATATATATATATATATATATATATATATATATATATATATTACTATATAACTATAATAGGCACTATAAAAGGACCACATGCTTATTTTTAATTTTTAAGGGTTAAAAAAAATGGCTTGGGCCCCCCCTTCCTAGTAAAACCAGCCTGGGCACCAGCTATGCCAGGCTTGTAGACTAGGGCATAGAGGCCAGCCTACAAGCCTTCGTAGCCTTAATTTTCTTGTGCCCCTGGGCTTTGTTGAGACAGATAATGGGGGGCTGGGCTTGCCGCAGGGGACTTGCCAACCCGCCAAGCCTTATGAACTGGTATAGGGGTCTCATGAATCCCTTACTAGTTCACAAAGGGTTACCTGTAAAAATAAACACAGACACTGCTAGGAAAAATTTTTTCTCACCTCTGACTGTGTGTCCTGCGCCGACCGGTCCTGTTCCCCACTGATCCGATGCCAGATCCCCTCCACTGCCACCCACTCTGCACCCATACTACAGCCATATGTTGGCACCGGAGATCCCCATACAAAAAGGCAGGGCCAGAAGCAGCATCTGGATCAATCGCGGATAGAGGTGAGTTTCTATTTTTTACTTTTTACTTTTTTTTTATTACAGGTTAAAGACAGCTATGTGAGTCTCACAGCTTAATGGGGGGAGGGGGATGCCACACAGCCTATGGGAATGGGGAGAGAGGGATGCCACACAGCCTATACTAATGGGGGGAGGGGGATGCCACACAGCCTATGCTAATGGGGGGAGGGGGATGCCACACTGCCTATGGGAATGGGGAGAGAGGGATGCCACACTGCCTATACTAATGGGGGGAGGGGGGATGCCACACAGCCAATGGGAATGGGGGGAGAGGTGGATGCCACACAGCCTATGGGAATGGGGGAAGAGGGATGCCACACAGTCTATACTAATGGGGGGAGAGGGGGATGCCACACAGCCTATATTAATGGGGGGAGAGGGGGATGCCACACAGCCAATGGGTATATGGGGAATGGGAGGGGGGATGCCACACTGTGTATGGAATGGGGGCATCCCACACGGCCTATGGGAATGGGATAGGGGAATGCCACACTGTCTGTAATGGTGCGTTTTTGGTTAAAAATATTTTTTTTCTTATTTTCTTCCCCCAAATCCTAGGTGCGTCTTATGGGCAGGTGCGTCTTGTAGGGCGAAAAATATGGTAAATTTAGGTATGTGTCAAAGTGCCAGTTTGTGGCATATGTACATTTACATGGAGGTTTAGAGATGTGCGCTTGCGTGGACCCAATTGACAACAGGAAATCCATGGAGATGTAAGTATACTTGGCAAAAACTACAAAATTGGTGTGAAAAATGAGACGGAAGGCAAGCAGGTACATTAAAAAACCAAGGAAAAAGGAGGAAAAAAACGGAACGCCCATGTGAACGTGAACGGAAGCCACGATCAAATTGCATGCTCCCGAGAGAGAAAAAAAGAACTTCCCGAGTGAAGATAAATTTACGGATCAGTTAGGGAGCCATTCCGACGGAGGCTCTGCATCACATTTGAGCCACGATTCAAACGGGACCCCGGACAATCGGAAGGTTTTAAGGTCAGTTCAGGGGAGGCTCTGCATCAGGCCATATATATATATATATATATATATATATATATATATATATATACACAATATATTGCAGAAAAAGCTCATCAAGTTCAATTCAACATCTATTGCACAAGCCCCGCAGTAGCATATTGCACAGGCTCCTATTTGTAAACTATTGCACACAATGTAACAGGACAACTCAATGTTGCAATGTAGATTAACCATTAATAGCCCTTATACGTCACAGATACATAAACACAACACTTAACAATAACAATTACCAATCAGACCCGCACGTTACATGAGTCCTTCAGATGTAAGTCATAACCTGACGGCCTTTCCTCAGAGGTCTGCTCAAAAGTAGAAATAGCAATTTGACTCTGTGTTTGCATTGGATATAAAAAGTCTAAACTCCCGGTGGTGAAATGGCAAGTTGTTGCAATGTAAAAGAATCAGACCAAGAAGACTCATTTACAGGCAATTTCCACATTAACCATGTATGAAAAAATGACATCCGCTCTGTAACTTTTTGACAGGGCTGAGCAGATAGGGAGGAGGATGGCAGAATGTGTCTGCTCACAAAGTTTGTAAGCAAAGTGCATTATCTTCAGACACACAAATCACAAGCCCTGACCACAACATCATATGTTTTTTCTTGTGCTTTTGTGCCTGTAAAACGCACCGCTCCTCATCCAACGCCATGTTTGCGGCCTGTCGTCCAATGAGCTTCTCTGGGTGAGCAAATTAACCCTAAGTACCAGCCTACCTAGAGATTTAGTCACCCTCTTTTGCCAGACCATGTTGCACTATTTTGCGCTATACATATTTACCTGTGATTTTTGAAGAGTATTCATATATTCAGCAGTCTGGGCTTTAACATGCCTTGCTTGTAATATTTGTTAGTGTATTCTCAATATTTTTGGGTGAAATATGTGCAAAAAATGTTTTAAAAAATATTTTTTACAATATGTAGTGTTCTTTTGTATTAAAAAATGTAAGAGACAGTGCTTTTACACCCAAACAAGAAAAAAAAGCTGAAAGTGCTGTTAGGGCGAGCGCTGCGCCTTCCCCGCGCAGCGCCTCCCTCCGTGCCTCTCCTCGGGCGAGCGCTGCGTCCCCTTCCTGCAGCGCTCCCCGCTCTACCGCCATCTGGGCGTCCGCTGCTGGCCCCCCAGGCTGCGTTGTCCCCTTACCTGGTCCCCGCGCTTCCTCCTCTGACCGGCATGGCCGCCGGCTTCCTCCTTCTGCTGCAGTTCCGCCTTCCGTGCGCGCACGTCCCCGGCCACTAGGGGGCGCGCGCGTCAACCTTCATAGATTTAAAGGGCCAAGGTCCTGATTATTGGTTTCTGGCCATCCAATCCCTTTTCGGCTCTTCCCATAAATTGAACCCTGCCTTCCTTCCTGTGCCGGATCTTCGGTGTTCTTCCGTGAATGACAGACTCTGTATCGCTTGATTCCTCGTGTATGACCTCGGCTCTCCCATTGACCTTCGAACCTGTGCTGCCCGTCCCGACCTCGGCTTGTTTCTCCGCTATTGAACCCGCGCTGCCAGTCCTGACCTCGGCCTTCTCCTTCGACCACTGTTTGTCTCTACTGCACGTCACCTCAGCAGTTTGTGGAACTGTGCCGCTGTTGGGGGGTAGCGACCTGGGAGTCACCTGCCGCACAAGACCATCCCGCCTTGCGGTGGGCTCTGGTGAAAACCAGTGGCTCCTTAGACTCCGCTCCCCTGACGCGGTATCTGCCAAACAGTTCTGCAGACCCTGCGGGTCCACTTCTTCGCACCCGGTGCGTAACAGTAAGATCCGGCCATGGATCCCGCTGAGGTGCCCTTGCCGGAGACTTCCGAACTCCCAGCGCTGGTGGCTTTGCAGTCCCGGCAGATTAATCAGCTTACCGCTATGATGCAGCAACTCTTGACCCAGCAGCAGTCGCCTTCTCCACCGCCACCGGTGCCGCCACCGCAGTCTCCAGCAGCTTCCTCATCCAGAATCCGCCTCTCCTTACCAGCAAAATATGAGGGGGACGCGAAGTTGTGCAGAGGCTTTCTAGCCCAGTGTTCTATGCACCTGGAATTATTGTTCGATCAATTCCCCACCGAACGCTCTAAAGTGGCCTTCATCATTAGTCTGCTCTCCGGAAAAGCCTTGGCTTGGGCCACTCCCTTGTGGGACCGTAATGATCCTCTCACCTTCACCGTCCAGGCCTTTGTTACAGAATTCCGTCAGGTTTTTGAAGAACCCGCTCGAGCCTCATCTGCCGAGTCCGCTCTATTGAATTTAACGCAAGGCGATCTTTCTGTTGGTGAATATGCTATTCGATTCCGTACTTTGGCCTCCGAGTTAGCATGGAATAATGAGGCTCTCTGCGCTTGTTTTAAGAAAGGTCTCTCTAGCAAGATCAAAGATGTTCTAGCGGCCCGAGAGATTCCTGACTCCCTTTCTGAACTCATACATCTCGTCACTCGCATTGACATACGCTTTGCTGAGAGGCGTGAAGAACTTCGCCTGGAGAGAGATTCCCAACGCGACAGGAGGATGTTTCGTTTGGCCCCTACCTTTCAGAAACCTTTGTCTGTACCATCATCTCCAGAGGTGGAAGCCATGCAAGTCGGTCGTTCTCGCCTAACCCCCGTGGAGAGGTCTCGCAGGAGGAATGAAAATCTCTGTTTGTATTGCGCCAGTCCTGATCATTTTCTAAGAGATTGCCCCATTCGTCCTTCTCGACTGGGAAACGGGCGCACCTAGACTCGTTGGGAGAGGCGTCTCTGGGTGTGTGTGCTTCCTCTCCAAGATTTACCGTACCTGCACAGCTTTGTCTCTCATCTGCCTCTATGCTTAATTTGCCGGTCTTCCTGGATTCTGGTTCGGCGGGCAATTTCATAGAGGCCTCCCTGATCAAGAAACACGACATAGCAGTTAACCGCTTGGCCAAACCGTTATTCATCGCCTCAGTTAATGGAGATAGACTGAATTGTATGGTGCAGTACCGTACCAAGCCTTTGCTCCTTAAGATTGGCCTCTTTCACCAGGAATACTTGGAACTCTTTGTGTTACCCCATTGTACTTCCCCAATCCTATTGGGTCTTCCTTGGCTTCAACTCCATAATCCTACCCTAGACTGGGTCACAGGGGACATCAAGGCGTGGGGTACAACCTGCCTAAAGAATTGCTTGAAAGCCTTACCCGTTCGAACCGTTCGTCCTACCACATCTCTACCGGGCCTACCCGAAGTTTACCAGGCCTACGCTGACGTCTTCTGTAAGAAGCAAGCTGAGATCCTTCCGCCACATCGCCCTTATGATTGCCCGATCGATCTCCTGCCTGGAACCACTCCTCCTCGCGGCCGTATCTACCCACTATCCGTCCCCGAAACTCAAGCAATGGCTACTTACATACAAGAAAATCTGCAGAGGGGCTTCATCCGGAAGTCCTCTTCTCCCGCTGGGGCAGGCTTTTTTTTTGTACAGAAAAAAGACGGTTCTCTCCGACCCTGTATTGACTATCGGGGTCTTAACAAGATCACGGTAAAGAACCGATACCCCTTACCTTTAATCCCAGAACTCTTCGACCGTCTTCGTGGCTCCAGGATCTTTTCCAAACTAGATCTTCGAGGAGCCTACAATCTGATCCGCATCCGCAAGGGAGACGAATGGAAGACTGCCTTTAATACCCGTGACGGTCATTTCGAGTATTTGGTGATGCCCTTCGGGCTTTGTAATGCTCCTGCCGTATTTCAAGAGTTCGTCAATGACATCTTCCGGGACTTGTTGTACTCCTGTGTCGTGGTCTATTTAGATGATATCCTCATCTTCTCTTCTTCCCTCGAGGAGCATCACCGGCACGTTCGTCTGGTACTATCCCGCCTTCGGCAGCATCATCTTTATGCCAAATTAGAAAAGTGTCTTTTTCACCAGACCGCTCTGCCTTTTTTGGGTTATACTGTTTCAGCCCAAGGACTTCAAATGGACCCTAGCAAATTGAGAGCGGTATTAGACTGGCCTCGGCCTGTTGGTCTGCGTTCCATTCAACGATTTCTGGGCTTCGCCAACTATTACCGTCAATTCATACCCCATTTTTCCACTATCGTGGCCCCCATTGTGGCTCTCACCAAAAAGGGAGCCAACCCCAAGTCATGGCCTCCACAGGCGGAGGCAGCCTTTTTAACATTGAAAAAGACATTCTCTATGGCCCCGGTGCTCTCCAGACCAGACCCTTCTCGTCCCTTTTCTCTGGAGGTTGACGCTTCTTCCATCGGAGCAGGAGCTGTACTCACACAGAGGTCTCCATCAGGAAAAAATCATACTTGTGGGTTTTTTTCTAGGACCTTTTCTTCCGCGGAGCGAAATTATTCTATTGGGGATCGTGAACTTCTGGCTATCAAATTAGCTCTTGAAGAGTGGAGACATCTACTAGAAGGGTCGCTTCACCCCATATCTATTTTTACCGACCATAAAAACCTTTTGTATCTACAGACTGCTCAGCGCTTGAATCCTCGCCAAGCTCGTTGGTCACTATTCTTCGCGCGGTTTAATTTCCGCATTCACTTTCGGCCTGCCTCTAAGAACATCAGGGCAGATGCTCTATCTCGCTCCTCGGACTTCACTGACGTGGACACTGCTCCTCAATTCATTATATCCCCTGATCATTTGATTCATTCTGCTCCTGCCTCCCTAGTGCAAGCTCCGCCTGGGAAAACCTATGTCCCGGTTCGCCGACGCCTCCAAATATTAAAATGGGGTCATGCTTCCCGTATTGCCGGGCATGCTGGTATCAAAAAGTCTAACGCAATTATTGCCAGATATTATTGGTGGCCCTCCATTGAGAAGGATGTGGCAGAATTCGTGCAAGCTTGTACCACCTGTGCACGTAATAAAACCCCTCGCCAAAGACCGGCGGGCCTTCTTCATCCTCTTCCTATTCCTGAAATCCCTTGGTCCCACATCGCTATGGACTTTATCACGGATCTTCCTCCATCTCAGGGCAATACGGTGATCTGGGTTGTTGTGGATCGTTTTTCAAAGATGGCGCACTTCGTTCCGCTACCAGGACTCCCATCCGCTCCCCAGTTGACTTCCTTCCCACATTGTCTCCGACAGGGGAGTACAGTTTGTTTCAAAATTCTGGAGGGCTCTCTGTACTCAGTTAAAAGTGAAATTAGATTTTTCCTCGGCTTACCACCCCCAATCCAACGGCCAAGTGGAGAGGGTCAATCAGGTTCTAGGACAATATCTACGTCACTTCATTTCGGCCCGACAAGACGACTGGGTCGATCTCTTGCCATGGGCGGAGTTCTCTTATAATTTCAAAGATTCTGAAGCCACCAAAAAATCTCCATTTTTCATTGTTTATGGCCGCCAACCTTTGCCTCCTCTACCCTTACCTACACAGTCGGGGGTACCCGCCGTGGATGACTTAACACAGTTTTTTTCCTCTATCTGGCGTGAAACACGACATTCTCTTGTTCTAGCCTCTACCCGTATGAAGAACAGCGCTAATAAAAGAAGGAGAATCGCTCCTGTTTTCCTTCCTGGAGATAAAGTTTGGCTTTCAGCCAAGTACATTCGTTTCAAGATACCCAGTTATAAATTGGGCCCTCGCTATTTAGGGCCGTACAGGATCAAGCAACAAATTAATCCGGTCTGTTACAAACTTCATCTGCCTGCCTCCTTACGTATTCCCAACTCTTTTCATGTTTCATTATTAAAACCTCTGACGACTAATCGATTCTCTTCTAAAACGTTGGAGCCACTTCCGGTCGCGGGTACCGAAGATGCCTTCTCGGTGAGAGAGATTCTGGCTTCCAAAACATCTAGAGGGAGACGATACTTTCTAGTGGATTGGGAGAATTGCGGTCCAGAAGAGAGGTCCTGGGAGCCTGAGGAGAATATCCTCGATCGGAGCCTTATTTCAAACTTCCTCGGTCCCAAAAAGAGGGGGAGACCTAAGGGGGGGGTACTGTTAGGGCGAGCGCTGCGCCTTCCCCGCGCAGCGCCTCCCTCCGTGCCTCTCCTCGGGCGAGCGCTGCGTCCCCTTCCTGCAGCGCTCCCCGCTCTACCGCCATCTGGGCGTCCGCTGCTGGCCCCCCAGGCTGCGTTGTCCCCTTACCTGGTCCCCGCGCTTCCTCCTCTGACCGGCATGGCCGCCGGCTTCCTCCTTCTGCTGCAGTTCCGCCTTCCGTGCGCGCACGTCCCCGGCCACTAGGGGGCGCGCGCGTCAACCTTCATAGATTTAAAGGGCCAAGGTCCTGATTATTGGTTTCTGGCCATCCAATCCCTTTTCGGCTCTTCCCATAAATTGAACCCTGCCTTCCTTCCTGTGCCGGATCTTCGGTGTTCTTCCGTGAATGACAGACTCTGTATCGCTTGATTCCTCGTGTATGACCTCGGCTCTCCCATTGACCTTCGAACCTGTGCTGCCCGTCCCGACCTCGGCTTGTTTCTCCGCTATTGAACCCGCGCTGCCAGTCCTGACCTCGGCCTTCTCCTTCGACCACTGTTTGTCTCTACTGCACGTCACCTCAGCAGTTTGTGGAACTGTGCCGCTGTTGGGGGGTAGCGACCTGGGAGTCACCTGCCGCACAAGACCATCCCGCCTTGCGGTGGGCTCTGGTGAAAACCAGTGGCTCCTTAGACTCCGCTCCCCTGACGCGGTATCTGCCAAACAGTTCTGCAGACCCTGCGGGTCCACTTCTTCGCACCCGGTGCGTAACAAGTGCAAAGTCTCCCAAACAGAAAAATACCCAATATGTATAACATCTTTTAACTGCCTGCCAACTCAAGTTTTTTCACCCTCTGTTGACAGGTCATTTTTCACCATTTTGTGCATGTTTCCAGGAAAATTTAACTTGAAATGTCTTGTTTGTCATTTTCTCAGTGTTTTTTTTAATACTTTTGAGTGAGAAAGGTAAAAAATATACATGTTTTGTCAAATTTGTCTCGTTTATTTTAAATAAAAAATGTATTTTATTCAAGAAAGCCATATTGTATGTAAAAGCCCCATTTATATATATATATATATATATATATATATATATATATATATATATATATATAACTATATAACTATAATAGGCACTATAAAAGGACCACATGCTTATTTTTAATTTTTAAAGGTTAAAAAAAATGGCTTGGGCCCCCCCCTTCCTAGTAAAACCAGCCTGGGCACCAGCTATGCCAGGCTTGTAGACTAGGGCATAGAGGCCAGCCTACAAGCCTTCGTAGCCTTAATTTTCTTGTGCCCCTGGGCTTTGTTGAGACAGATAATGGGGGGCTGGGCTTGCCGCAGGGGACTTGCCAACCCGCCAAGCCTTATGAACTGGTATAGGGGTCTCATGAATCCCTTACTAGTTCACAAAGGGTTACCTGTAAAAATAAACACAGACACTGCTAGGAAAAAATTTTTCTCACCTCTGACTGTGTGTCCTGCGCCGACCGGTCCTGTTCCCCACTGATCCGATGCCAGATCCCCTCCACTGCCACCCACTCTGCACCCATACTACAGCCATATGTTGGCACCGGAGATCCCCATACAAAAAGGCAGGGCCAGAAGCAGCATCTGGATTAATCGCGGATAGAGGTGAGTTTCTATTTTTTACTTTTTACTTTTTTTTTATTACAGGTTAAAGACAGCTATGTGAGTCTCACATAGCTGGCACTTAACTGATGGAAAGGCAGCTATGTGATACTTAGCAATTCATTTCCACAGGTGTTTAATCATAGTTGTCCTTTAACCTATCTAACACTGGGCAGATAAAATTTAGAAAGCTGCATCTTCTACCGTTAAACACCACCCACATACATTTTATGTGCCAGGAAAAAAAGCTGCTCACCTGGGGCCGCAATCCAGTAGCCCGGGTCTCCTTTTCCCCTGGGGACCTTCAATCCTCACTGGGGCACCAGAGCAGGTCCATTTTGGTGCCTCCTCCCTGCTTCTGGCAGCTCAGCCGGCTACCGGCGGGAATATGAGAATCGGAGTGACATCATACCATTCCTTCCTGTGTAAAAGCCTCTTCTGAGGCATCAGCGAGCTGTAATCTGATCCTCTGCCTCTTGCACCTGGCTTCTGATGATCACTGGCCACTTGTCAATGATTGGCGCAGGACAGTGGCGTGAGATCAGAGGTGAATAAAGATAAAAATATATATTATTATTATTATTTTTATTAAATCATATTTAACCATGAGATCCGCTATACTAGTTTATAAGGCTTAAGGGGCTGGCAAGTCACCTGCAGTGAAGCAGGCGACTTGTCATTAACCCTTTGGCCCCAGGGGGCAGAAGAGCGCGTAGCCTGTGATCCGCTAGTGCTATGAGGGCATGTAGCCTTTAGGGTTGGGGGCCACCAAGTCTGCCTCCACGCCTTGGTCCACAAGCCTTGCATAGCTGAAGCACAGGCTGGTCTTACTGGGAAGGGGTACCCCACGTAATTAAAAAAAAAAAAAACATTTAAGGGTTTTAACCCTTAAGAATTAAAATAAAAGCCTGCGGTTCCCCTTCCCGAAAGGGGGGGCTCTATCTCATTTTTATTAACCCTTGATGTCCTGTCACTCAGCTGGTATAAAAGACTTCCAGCAGCAGCAGGAGAGCTGAAGCCAGAGTGATCGGCGTGGGACACAGTGTTCGGGGATGGATTAGAGGTAAGAACATAAAAACAAATAATAAAATACTATGTTCTTGATAAGTCTGTTTTTTATTCATAAAATATGTTTATTCTGTGTGTGTGGTGTGTGTTTATCAGTTCACAGGGCAGAAGGGGGCTGGCAAGCCACCTGCCAGCCAGTGGGTGACCTGCCATTAACCCACTGCCCCATTACCTGCCTCCCCAAGGTTTGGGGGGCAGAAGAAGAGCCTGCAGCACGTGAGGGCTGTGGGGCTTGTAGCTTTTAGGGCTGACCTCCACGCCCTGGTCTACAAGCACCCATAAGCTGGTGCCCTGGCTGGTTTTCTTGGGAAGTGGAGACCCCACAGCATTTTCTATAAAAATTTTTAAGGGTTTTAACCCTTAAAAATAAAAAAAAAAGGTTTGTGATTCCCTCCCCCCGAAGAGGGGGAACCATTTGCCATTTTTTTCTTTAAATTTACCATTTGATAGGGCAGATAGATCCATGAACTTTAGGATTGGATCCTAAAGTGCATGGATCCTAAAGTGCAGGACCATGCACTTTAGGATCCAATCATCAGGGAGATTTTTTAAATGAAAAGTGATTACAATTCACTTTTCCAGAGACCTGTCTAGGCATCACCTTCAGAAAATCAAGCCAGATGCAGTATTTCATACCAACCTGTTGAGTTTCCCAACAGCAAAATCGCTAAATGCCAGCTTACAAGACAATGCACTATTAATCCAGATCCAGGAACAAGTATATATAATGACAGCAACTACTACTAACAAGGGCTTAGCTCATAATTAGTGTGCCTAGAAATACGAGTAATAGTGTGCTTTCGGGCCAGAAACTGATGATGACATTGTGAGAACCAGAATGTTTGATAAGATGAAATACAAACCAATCTACGGCATTAGCTTTGGGCAGAGCACAATTCATTACTGCCACTCCTATGTCATTTGGCGGCCATCCACAGAATATATTACTGCACTGGGTGTTGCATCATGTTCATTACTAAGCTTGAGAATAAAGGACAAACTGGGTTGAGATAATTTAAAGGGCCAAATAGGCATCAACATTTGAGTTAAAATTGACTTAGAAGAACACAAGACATCAAGGGGAGTGCACTTAGGTCCTTTCTACTGGATCTTCATGAATGTAACTCCTCACCATTAGAGGTACAAATGTCGAAGGTTCTGCTACACCCAATGGCAGCCTCTACTTCCCTCTGACTACAGATAACAGAGGCTATTCTGGAGGTAAAAAATAGACCTAAGTACCCTCTTGACTATCTGGACAAAGCTTCTTCCTTCTGATTGGAGTCAGCTAATGGCACTTATGTGGAATGAGGATGGAAGGAGAGGCAGCTACAGTGGCAGGAGGGAAAGCAAGCAGTTACTAGGTCCTCTTGGCCAAGTGTGCATTCCATTGAAGGTACTGTAGGTGATGGTCCATTATATGGTTGCTCGTAAACATGCCGCCCAGATTGATCATGTTCTTGCTACATTTTATGTACTGAGCAAAGATGTTGAAGATGGGCATATTTGTGTGGCCAGATGAGGTATCAAGGAACACCCTAAAGGTACTAATGTGATCAGCAGAACTGGGCCCATCTTAATTCTGGACACAATCTCCTCTACTATTCCTCCTCTTCCTCTGCTGTGCTGCTTCATGCTTTCAAACTATCATCCATCACCTCCTCTTCCTCCTCATGAGGAGCAATTGCTTGATTGGAAAACCAATATAGTTGCCCCCTTTCACCCCCTATTACGTACAAGGAAAATACCACTTTTGTGAGATGAACCCAAACTGGAGACTGAACATCTAAGATCAAATTTATATAAAGTGGCACACCACTTCAAGAGGATATGTTGCAATAGTAACACTAATTGTGTGCTTCTATCTGGGTGAATCCCTTTCTCACCCTATATATAACACTTGAAAATAAGCAGTAAGTGAACACCTTGGTATATAATGCAAAATAGTTTTTACTTATCAAAAAAGATATATTAACTGCATACATCTCTGATAGAAGATTGTGACAGATTATGTGATTGATTATGTGAAAATATCACAGCGAAACCGCCGCTCCAGAAGTGATTCCATGGCTCAGCAAGTTATGTGGCCGGCCGAAGGATCCTTCTTTGTTTATATTCAGCCCGGGAAAGACATACCCTGAGAAAGGGGACATGAGCCCCGGAATGTGGGATAGGCACCCCATTTTTTATCATTGCTGGTAACATTTGTTTACTACTTATTCTGCTTGTGAACCTTTTTGATGCTATGATCATGTTATAGACTGTCTATATAAATTGTAATTGTGAACTCCATTATTGGTTATTATTATTTATCCTTATTATTGGTTTGCTATGAGCAGCTTTCTATATGTCTCTAGTACCGATGCAGTAGCTAACTTTGTTTGAATTTCTTTTCTTTTGGACCCAATTTTAGGTCCACTTTAAGAGGCATATTGCTCTGAATAGCTAGCACTACCTTGTATAATGTGAGCGATGTAAACATGCTGACTTTTGCTGGTGTATATGATATACTTTGTATCTAACTGGGGCAGTTTTGCACAGTATTCTATTGTATTAACCAAAGAAATGTATTTTAATGTATCCACCATCTTGAGATGTATGGATAATCTGTCACATTTTTCTGACTGAGATGTATGAAGTTAATATATCTTTTTTGATAAGTAAAAACTATTTTGCATCATATGCCAAGGTGTGTAACTCGTATATTTTTCGACTGAACCTCTAAGAAAAATCCTGATCACCTTCCATCCATAACAACAGTAGGCCTAAGTAACTAGTATAACAAGTAACTCCAAAAAGTGGACCAAACCACAAGATTTTGACTATCCTGGGTTTTTGGTCCTTTCCCCAGGGGGCACCACAATCGGGGGTACCCCGCTGTGTGAAACCCCCCAGGACACCGAGACCACCTCACCTCTTCCCAGTCCCACGATGCGTCAAGAGCAGCGGCTCTGACGGCCGCATCCTCTGCTTCCCTCTAACAGGGAACGTGCCCACGCCGGCCATTCACAAATGCCTGCTAGATGGATAATGGGAGGCGTTCACTGCTCTTAGACACGCCATGGGACCGATAAACGAGCTAAGTGAATGGGGCAATCTGGGGGGTTTCACACAGCGGGGCATCCAGTTTTGGATGCCCTGGGGGGGGGGGGGGAATCAAGCTGGGTTTTGGTCCACTTTAAAGCAGACCAAAAAAGTCAAAGAATGAATGGAGGGTTGCTTATATCCCCTTCTCGATTTGGGGTGGCTCTTCAGTTAAAAGTAGATTGGGAAAAATATTTGCCCCTCCCCAGAGGCAGCAGCACCTGTACTGCCCTTTCTATGCCCCTCTTGCACCTTTTCATGTTCTCTTCTTTGCAAGTAACCAATAACATTTGTCAGGTGGGTATGCACATTCTCTACATGGTGCCTCATATGCCCACCCAACAAAGTCTATTGGTGGCTACCAGTCATGTGGGACACATGAGTGGCACTGGAGCATGGACCTGGAAGGCTATTTTACCTTCAACTGGGAGGAATCCCTAATTCAAGATGCTTCAGTGGGTAGGAATGTTTGCTTTAAGGTCAGCCCAACTTCAGGCTGGGCCCAATGGCAGGCAAAGCAGGTCTCCTGCACCACCAAGGTGAATGCCATTGTCATTGGCTACTGGTCGGTTGCCAGTATTTTCTTGGCCACATATTATATTGTCTATGTAATTTGTTTAAATCTATTGGATATGGCCAATGACTCCTGAAAGTATACTCACAGTACACAGTACTGGTAATAGCAGGGGCGGTTCCTAAATGCCTTATCTGATATTGTGTGCCTGGATTGTGGATGATCTAGAATCTCAAGCTAAAACTTTGTCATGTTGGTGCTCCTTGTATTATTGGAAAGTATGCTGCTTTAAAGCAGCAGCCACCAGATTAAATGGACAGAAGCAGATGAGGCAAGGCTAACAGTCTAAGAGTTAAAGGTGACCAAAACATACTCTGATTTCGGATGTCATGCTGTTTGAAACCCCACCAGTCACCCAATATTCTTACCTCGCCTGTGAACCTATGGCGGCAGCATCTCTCACGTCTTTCTAGGTCTCTGTGACCATATACAGCCATAGAGAGGATGCAGGGAGTGTCGCATGTTGATCACAAGTGTGGTTAAGCTCACATTCATTTTTTTAGCCGCACATTAATAGTCACAGCCAACAAAGCTGATTGAAACAGAGCCGTGCATGCGGGATGCCCCAAGGGTGCGAATCAATACCCAAGATAGTGAAGATAGTCAGTATGGTTAGAAGTGAATTGGGGCAAGTTTGTTGGAATGGAGGGATGAATAGAAGTTGCAAGGATAGCAAGTTTAGTAAAGTGATGCTAAGTGTCAAGTATATTGGCACAAGGATGAAAGCCAGTGGACAGAAGTGAGGTAGCAAGGATAATAGCCCAGTGGTGAGAAAAACAGACAAGGAAAGCACAAGTGGAGAGAAGCGAACAAAGTGACGTGTGACGTATGACAGCTACTGGGTAGTAGGGGCAAATATGACAGGGCAGTGGAGAAAATCAAAATGGCAAGTTTGATGGCCCAGTGGAGGGAGAAATAGTACCAATGATGATGGCCCACTGGGGAGAAAAATTGTGGTAAGGGTGACAGCATATTGGAAAGAAATAAAGTGACAAGGATGTTGGCCTAGTGCAGGGGAGAATAGTGTCAAGGATGATGCCCCACTGTAGAGAAATATAGTGGAAAAGATGACAGCACATTGGAGAGAAGTGGAGGGACAAGGATGAAAGGCAAGTGCATAGAAGTTCCAAAGATGGAAGCCCAGAGGAAAGGAGAATGGGGTCAAGGTTAATGGCCCAGTGAAGAAAAGTGAAGGGGCAAGGTTCTCCATCTGGGTCCACCAGTATAATGTAACCATTCTTTCAATTTGCTGTCTAGAAGTATCTGCTGAGTCAGGGACTTCCCCCTCCACTATTTCAAAAATCCCACTGGGAAGTAATCATTCTCCAGTGGGCCCACTTCACCATGGGTATTTCTGATGTAAACATGCCCAAAATTGTCATGCATTGCCTCACCGACATTGTGTTTCTCTTGCGAATATTCCTAAATAAAAGAGAACTCAATTTGCCACCTTCTTGTCCAATGGAAGCAATATAATCCCGTCTATTGAACTGAAGACCACGCCCAAATAAAGCATGTTCTATGTCGAAGTTAGGGAGCTCTTGTTCCAATTCACTTTCCAGCAGAATTTTTTAAGTTCTGCCTGAGACAAAAACTTTTCCTTGCTGGATTAAGTCATCTAAATAATGGAAGAATCTTGGTAAAAGTTCTGGGTGATGTTGAGAACCCGAAATTGAAAGTAGCTGTCCACTAGCAAGAACCTCAAATACTTCTGGAACTTTACATGGATCGGCACACGCAGATAGGAATCTTTGAGGTCTATGGAGAATATCTAGTCATTTAGCTGGACTGCCTGGATTATTGTAGGGATTGCATTCACCCTGAAGTTAGGGACTTTTATTCTGCAATTTTGGTACCAAGAAAATTCCCAAATACCCAACCCCTGTACAACTAGTAGTTGTTAGTTGAATAGTCTACCTGTGACCATGGCCCACTGTGTCCAGGACCAACTTGTCTGATATGTTTTCTTCCCAGACCTGGTAAAAAGTTTTTGTCACTCGAGTGGCACCAGCTTGGGCGGCATGCTGAGCTCTCCGTCACCCAACCGCTGCATCAGCCTTGGCCAATCACATCCACTCCAACCCTATAAAGGTTTTTCCCAGCTCTCTCTCACTGCAGTGATAGCGTGCTGCTGGGTGTTATAGTTACTCTGATAGTGTATAGTTTTCTGTTACCGACTTTGCTTTGCCTAACCATTTCTTTGATCGCTGCCTGGACCGACGCCTGTCTGCCTGACCTCAAACCCATTTCATTCCTTCCTGGACTAAGTTGGTGTTAGAAATGTTTCTGCTCATGCAGTTTGGAAGTCACGCCAGGCGGTTTTACCAACCTTACCCAAAAAGAAGTTTGGGTTTTTTTCCAGTGTCTGGTAAATGGCTTGCTAGGCTTATAGGTTCTTTAATTCTTAAATCTTTCAGATTTAAAATCAGATACTCTATAGGGCCTTCTCCTGTCTTGCAGCAGCATAGCCAACTTCCCACCAGTCATCTTGAAAATAGCATTATCAAGCTTATTATCAAACAAGGAGGATCCATCATAAGGGATCTTTGTCCACACCTGCTTGGACAAAGGATCTGTCGCACATGCCTTCAGCCATAGCACTCTTCAAGAAGGAGTATAGCAGGCTTTGCCAAACTGCTGCTTCTGCTACTGGTGGGTATCAGCATCTTTGTCTCTCTCTTTGTCTGGATAAAGCTTATTCACTCTATTGTTTTCTATCGGCTGCATTCCACTTCTTCATAAAGATCATCTTAATTAAGTATCAGTGGAAAAACTGCCAGAGTCTTCGTAAGTTGGGGATAATACCCTCCCTCATCTTTTTTTAAATCTGTTTTTAATTAGAAGGAATGCAAAGGTATAAAACACAGAGTAACATTCAACAATCTTATATAAACTGCTGAGGATGCAGCCGCAGGCGTTAACGTATAAATGACAACCCAAGGCTTCACCACCTCCTGAAACCTTAATGCTTGGACAGCTACCTTATATATTCATGAGATGCTCTTTATATTATTTAACCAGGCCTTACATTGATGAATTAACATTGAACCTTCAATCGTGAAACACATCTAATTTTTGCTAGATAATTACTCAGGTCGCCAGGGTTGCTAGGAGAATGGAAATAAAAAAGAGAAACAGAGCAGAGACAAGCAGTATGGTGGGTGGGGTAAGGATGGAGAGGGGGTTAGAAAGTGGGATGAGGATATGCTACGATCTTGTTCTGCTCTGAGTTATACGTATATGGACTTAACATATTTAAATGATTACCTTCATATGGTCAGAATCTCTATAGTCCAGCCAACTCGCCCATATCACTATGTATTTTCCCCGTAATCCTCTGTTCCCCTGAATCAGCTCCTCCATACGTCTGATGTTCTCTACATCATTGACCTTTGAGGTTGCACGAGATCTCCAGTGGGGTCATCCAGGGGGATGACTATTTTTGCAGCTCCTAAGAGGAGCACATTTTCTTTCCCCGCACAGCTGGGGTATTACAATTCCAACATTCTCTAGCAGAGTGCGTGCACTGTGATCTGTGTTCATGTCTATATCTGGTTCTGGATCAGGATCTTTCACTTCTCTTATGGAGTCTTCTGCTTCAAAAAGAACTGGAGCAACCTCATGGATCTGAAGCAAGAGTAATGTGTGCGGGAATCCTTGCTGGATGCTTGCTGTGTCTGCACTGCTGAAAAAAACAGGCAGATACAAACGTTACAAATGATGGTGATCCTTGAAGACTACAAAGGCTGCACACCACCTGTAAATACCATGTACCAGTCTGTGTGGTGGTTTGGTGCTCAAATCTTTTTTTCTAAGGAAATAAGCAGGAGGATGTGTTAGAGCACAGAAACAGAGTACCTACTCCTGTGTGTCAGCACATAGAATTCTGGCCTTAAAAACATCCTGGGTGGAATAAAACAAACTAATTGACAATTTCTGCATAATTAAACAAGCATTCAATCAAACTGCAGCTCAGGCCGCTAATTTGCCCTCAACAAAGATAGTGGCTGAAGACTCCTGAGGCTACTGCACATGTGCACCGCAGCCATCTTGGATTTTCTTCACATCCTGGTTCAGCCCATCTCTGTACTCTGCAGCCCCAGCCATGGTTATATTGACCGGTTTACAGCCATTCTTAATATATATTTATATATATGCTACCGGATATTTAAGCCAGCGCCTAAGGGGACAGGAAACAAGTTTTGATAAACTGTCATACTATAGAAAAGTAACTCACTTATTAAACTGGCCATTAATCAAGGATAAGAACAAAACAAGAATGGCGCAGTGGGGGGGGGGGGGGGGTGCACAATGTATTACATGAGGTAGGCATTAATCCATAGTTTGCCACCATGGAGTGAGCACCAGGAATGTGAAATTGGCAAGAAAAACAGTCAAGCATGAAGGCCCAGTGAAGAGAATAGTAATATCAACCATAACAAATAAAGGTCATATTGGTTTAAAGGAAAACTCCTTTCCACTGTTTTTTGGTGTTCTGTCTTTTTCCATGATTCTCATATTCCTGAGATTCAGGAGTGGTGGGAGTGGTTTTCATGGCCTTGAGTAAATACTTGGAGTACATGTCCCACAATTCTTCCAATGTTATAGGTGAACTCTTTAGCAGCTTTGCCTAAGTCTAAGCAGTTTAAATTGGACCAACACCCTCCCGTGAATCTATAAGATTCTCGGACCGATCAGCCCCCTGACTGCGGGGCACCCCGATCGGTGGTGCCCCGCTGTGTGAAACCCCCAGAAACCCCTAAATCCCTACCTGATCCTCGATCCAGCGGCGCCCGCCGCCGCCTCCCGCGCGTCCCTCTAGCAGGATGCGCACCGGCCGTTTGTGTATGGCAGCCCGTTTGTGAATGCCCGCGCGGGCCCTGTACCGTGACGTGCGGGAGGAGGCGGCGGGCGCGCTCTCCCGCTTGTCCGTCGGTGGGGATTGGCAGCGGCGGTCACGTGGGAGCGAGGAGAGGTGAGTTTTTCAGGGTTTCTGGGGGGTTTCACACAGTGGGGCACCCCGATCGGAGTGGACCAAAACCCAGGATAGTCAAAATCCTGGGTGTTGGTCCACTTTAATGACCTCTCCAGCTGAGAATGCTGCCATTAACCCTATTGCTAGTAGAACACAAGGCTGTTATCCTTCCAAACTTATCATTAGCCATTAGCCAATCAGATGCTTAGCAAGCTAGAGTGAGGAAGTCTATGATATGTACTCAAAAGGTTAACACGTTGTTGCTATGGAAAACTGTTTTGCTTTATAGCACAAACAGAAAATTTAAAAAATAACAGATAAACTTAGCTTATCGTTTTGCCACACAATAATGGAAACTTTTAAAAATGCCATTGAAAGTGGAATTACCCTTTAACTTCTATGATGTTTTTTTAATGTTTCTTTTTACAGCTGTCTGTGAATTTTGACAAAATGTAATTAAATATGCATAACCATTAAAAAATATATATAATACCTGAACAAGACTCAAAATAAACTAATTTGGATATATTTGGAACGATTTTTATTTTTTTAATGAACACCAGATTATGCGCTGTTGAGCTCTAGTTATTTATTAAAACTTTATTAGCATTATCATTTGTGTCACTTATCACATGTGTGGCAAAGAAATGTTAGCCTCTTATAATAATTGTGGTACATTCTGTATCCAATGGTAATTTTGAGTTTAGAAACATTATATGTGGGGTTTTATCAAGTAGATAGACAGTGGAGGCGAGACAGTGTGGTGGTAAGGTCATTATAGGCATGTGAATTCTTTTAAGGAACCTACTTTTTCACTATATCAAGTCAACACCAAGGCCTTGATTCAGTTAGAGTGTAAGGGGGTTTATTCATGAAGGGATAGCACCAGGTAGGGCCTCGTAGCGGCAGGCAGCATCTGGTGAACGCCGGGCGCTGTATGCAAAACCACATTTATGAAAGTGATTCCAGTGAGCGACTCTAACAGCGCCATGTAGCGTCTGATTCATCATTACAGGCGGCTCAGCGTATAGCGCCGGCGCTCTAACTTCCAGAGTGCCAGGTATTACCTGTCGCTACCTGTCGCTCTCCCATACATTTCAATGGACGTTCCCTTTCTTCTGTTTAAACAGGGTTTTTTGTTTTTTTTGTTTTTTTTTTCTCTCAAATAATTGTGTGGCCTCTTCTGGCCTAGAAAAAGTGATTTTTGAAAACTTTTTAGATTTTTTTATTTTTCTAGGCAGAATTGTATTTATAGGTCTGGCACTAAAGTGTTAATGTCACAATGTTACAACAATGTCATTCCATGTGTTTTCGCTTTCTTACAGGTTAGAGCGCCCAACATATATCATATTCATCAATGTAGGCCAGGTTACTACAGCGACCGAGATGCTCTGTTACAGCGCCCGATACCCGCTTACAGCATCTACTCGCTCTAAACACCGCTTTACAGATGCTCATCTGCCGATACCTGAGGTTAGTAATGAATCAGCCTTCACGAGTTGAAAAAAAAATCTCCTGGCAGCAAAAAAATCATTTTAGGTGAAAAAAAAACATGGTAGTTTCACTGTTGCTGAATCGCCAGCTAGAAGGACAATGAAAGGCACTTTTGAATCCTAGTATTGAATGTTTTACTCCTTTTTACACTGTTGTACAAAGTGCCATTAACTTTAATTGTCTTCCTAGCTGGTGACTCAGCAACAGTGACATTCTTATGTGCTTTCACATAGAGGATTTTTTTTACTACCAAGAGAATTTCTTTCAGCTCTTACTGAGAGGCCTATATTTGCTGTCAAAACCCTTGACCAGCTGCAACTCACATCACAACCAATGGGGAGCTATATAATAGCATGTTATCCCAGATTGGACTGATTCAGTAAGAGTTGAAAAAAACTTGGTATTAAAAAAATCACTTTAGGTGAAAAAAGCCTGAGAATTTCACTGTTGCTGGATTGCCAGCTAGAAGGACAATTGGCCTGATGCAGAGCCTCCTCGTTCAGCTATCCCGTACGTTTTTCCGTTGGTTTTGTGCTGTGATCAGGTCATGAAAGGGTGCTACGTTGCTTTTTGTGTGCGTTTATGCGCTCAGGTGTTTCGGCATGCGCCTTTACGATTGACGGCTCGCAAGTGGCTGTACTCCGTAAAAACGGACTTGTCGTTCATTGGTCCGTTTTTTTAACTGATGCAGAGCCTTGATTTCCGATTGAAATCAGCCCAATAAAACGAGGGTGTTGTCGGGCAACTTACGGCCACTATTAGCAGCCGTATTTGTGTTCTGTGTCATGCATTGTTCTGTGCGCGAGCATCAAATGCGTCAGCTACGCGGCCTGGTTCTTTTGAGCATGGCAGAAACCAGGCTGCACCGAACACGTTTGGACATCGATGGCATGCATGACCTTGAGCTATTCAAGCTCACCCGCCTTAACCGTGTTTCTCTCCAGGACTTGTATAGGCAGCTGCGGCCATGGTTAGCCCGCACCACAAGGAAGGGGCATGCAATTGCAGGTATGACCAAATTGGTTGGCTGCCTGCAGTTTTTGGCAAACGGCTCGTTCCAGAGACTGGGTGCCTTCTCCGTGGGGATGTCCCAGTCTACGCTGAGCTGCAGCCTTACCAAGTTTTTGGATGGCATGGCTACCCTGGCACCAACATTTATTTTTTTCCCTGACACAGCGTAAGCCTGGAATGCGGTTAAGCTGGGCTTTTATAACATAGCCGACATGCCCAACGTCATGGGTGCCATCGATTGTACACACGTCTCGTTAATTCCGCCTGCTGACCAGGAATATCTGTTCAGGTATGTGGTTTAGGTCAGCATGTGTCTGCAATGTTGGCAGAAAATGTTAATTTTTTCTTTTTTTTGTTTTTTTTTGGGATAAAAGCAGACCTACACCCTGTGTATCCCAAACATCCATTGTTTTTAAATGTTGTTTATGTGAAAGAATATATTTAAGTATGTTTACACTTTTGTTCCCACTAATTCCTGTAATCTTTTGCTTTTGCAGGAACAGTAAGATGGGCCATTCTATTAATGTTCAGGCAGGGTCAGGCCCAGATCTGCAATTTTTAAGTTTATTTGCAGCCTTCCCTGGTTCCACCCATGATTCCCACATTTTGAGGAACTCCAGCCTCTTTCATCGTTTTCAATCAGGAGATCTGTCTGGCTGATGGCTACTGGGTATGTGTATTAAATTTGTGGTTGTTGTCCAGCATGATTTTTGTGATTGGTCTGTGCCTGTACCCCACTAATCTGTTCGAGACTACAATGAATCAGTACAAGTTTACAATCAATTACTTACCATTATTTGTTGCTATGGTTTTTTTAGTTAATCTCCACTATTCCTTCCTGTCCTGGTCCTCTTAGCTATGTTGCATACCAGAGTCATTGTACAGGAGTGTACTGGGTGGATGTGCATGTTGCCTCATCACAACTGTGCTTTACTCTGACACTGCACAGCTCACCTATTGTCATTGTTCAATAATGCTTGAATGCTAAGCAGTACATCAGTACATTATTGAGGCTCTTCTCCTTAGGCCTCTATCTGTTGTTCCCTGTTCTTGGCATTTTAAAGTAACATAACATTCCCTATTTGGAATTATCATGTAAGTTACTTGTGGGTTTTTTTTTTTTTTTTTTGGGAAAACATTATAGTTTTGTCGCGACTATGTATGGGGCCTGCCACTACATATGTTGCAAAGAGGAACATTTGTCATGTTTATTTTGGATTAGGGTGTTTGCTAAAATGTTTTTTCTTTTTGGCAGGTGATTCGGGATATCCTTTGCTCCCGTGGTTACTTACCCCCATCCTCCACCCAACCTCGCAGGCCCAGGAGCGTTATAACACAGCGCATAGGAGGACTCGCTCAGTGGTTGAACGTGCCTTTGGATTACTGAAGATGCGCTTCCGATGTCTTGACCAGACTGGGGGTGCTCTTCAGTATGAGCCCGCCAAGGTCATCAAGATTATTATTGCTTGTGGGGTCCTGCACAACCTCGCCATACAACGCCATGTTCAAAGATACAGTGAGCTGCCTGAGGAGGGTTTAATGATTTCTGACGAAGTTACACCTCCCTACTCAGGATCACAAAGTGGCACAGCACAGGGGATCCATTCACAACTTGTTGAAAATGTTTTTGCTTAAATTACATTCCTTGTTTGTTTTTTGTTTCATTTTATTTATTTCATAAACCAAAATTTATTTTCCAAACATTTTGTCTACAAATTAACGTGGGGTTGTGGAAGAGCATGTTAATTTTTTAATGTTCGAGGTGGGTCCTGCTCCCCATAAACAATATATCAACACATGCATTCAGTTGTATGTAGGATAGGAGGTTGAAGTTGATGTATGGGGTGTGTGCATGTTTGAGACAATATGAGCAAGGCTCTGATTCATTAGTTGCCATTGTTGGACCATTTCACCCATATGCATGTTTAGTTGTCTGGTTTCTGCAAGCAGCCCTGAGACATTTTGATTTAAACCCTCTATTTGCTGGGACATAGAGGTAATTTGGGTACACACTGTCTCATTAAACCTCTGTGTGTTAGCCGAAAATTCAAGATTCTCCTGGTGCCATGCTTCCTCCATTATCTGTAGCTGTCTCCTCTGGCTGATATGGCGAAGTGGATGTGTTCCGCCTCTGCCACGGGTGGGTGGGTCTGCTACAGATTGAGTGGCTGCTGGTGGCTGGGTTGGCGCAGAGTCTGTTGTGTGGACAATATCCACGGCAGAAGAGGTTTCTTCCACAGAGGTTGGATAATTGGAGACCAGGGGCTGCACTTGCTGGGCCTGTTGGGTATGATGTTCTCCCACTGGTTCAGGTTGGCTTGGCTGCAGCAGAATTGGGTCCTCCTCCTCCAAATCACGAATTACTTCGATAATGGGTCGACTGGTTAGGGTCTGCAAAGAAAGATAGCAGGTAGTGAGACACCTTTTTTACATTAAATGTATGCAAGTTCTATTTAATAATTCTACACAGTGGAGCATTGACATACCTCATCCGTAAACTCAGGTTGGTTTGTGTGGACACAAGGCTGTTGTTGTGTGCTCCTCCGGGACAATGCAGGGGTAGCTTGGCCTAGTGTTGTGTCTTGAGTATGTTCTTGGACAAGAGAATGTACTTTTAGTGTTTTTTCAAACACCAGTGTGTAGTAAGGTGTATCCAACTGTTTGGGTCCCCATTAAAAAGTATCAAGGTAAACATATACTCACCTACGGACCTCACATTCATGTCTGTGTCTAGGCCCCCTTGCAGGCCATGAAGTGTTGCTGGGTGAATATAGTTAAAGACATGTTCTTCCGCTGGTGTTAGGCTGATTTTCGTTGGGAGACCACCCCCTGTCTGCATGCTGGTGAAGATTAAAGCACACCTAATAAGTGTTACATCTAGTTAGAAAGCAGCCTATACATGCATTTCCACTCTAAATGTCATTTACCTCTGTTGGCAGTTCATGTCCATTTCTTTTTTCCCATAATATTTCCCATAAATTTTCGCTTAATTTGCTCAACATCCCTCCTCACAGAACCAACACTATTCACTTGCCGGCAAATCTTATCCCAAAGCTCCTGCTTGTCCTGCTTGGTTGTGGATTTGGAATAACGCCCAAATAGGGCATCATAGTGCTCACAAACACCAGTGGCTACAGCCATGCTTTGGACATCACAGAAACGGGCTGTAAGTGATCCACGGCACAGCTGGCGTCCACATGAGTGTGTGGTGTCCCCGGCAGCAGACGAGATTGATGGCTGGCTGTCTGGGGAGTAGTTTAGGTTTCTTGGGCTGATGGGTGACTGTGATGGAGTGTGAGGGGTGCTAGGTGATAATGGCTGGGTGCCTGTCGAGCTGTCACCTGTGGAGCTCTCTGTTGACTTGAGTTGTGGTACTTGAGGAGACAGAGTGGCCAGATGGAGGGGTGGTTGGCCTGGGTGGGCTAGTTGTTTTGGTCCTACGCTTACCCTTGGTGGTGTGCCTAGATTTTTCCACATGCTTTGGGTGGAGGAGGTGGAGGCTGCAGGGTTGTCTTCGATTTTTTTGCCTTGGGAGCAGGCCCGGATTAATGTAGGGGCGGACGGAGCTGCCGCTCCTGGCCCCTACGTAAAAACAGGCCCAGCAGCCTGCAAACGCGGCCCGCATAGGCCGCCCTGCGCCCGCTATAGAAGGGAAAAGGGCCGGCCGCCGTTAACAAGTGAAGAGGGCCGGCCCTGGGCTGTCACAGACCGGCCTGTCTCCTTACCTAGGCCGGCTCCTCCCCTCCCGCAGGCAGTGCTGGAATCAGGGCGCAGCGTTACCCTGGAGGACACCGCTGATATTTGCAAATTATCCCTCCTGACAGTCCCGTCACTGATGCCGCTGGTTGCAGTGCAGTCGATGGCCAGGCGGGGGCGCGGTGCTGCCGGTAACTGACACGTGCAGAGGACGCCTGCGGATGAGGAAGCTGTGACGTCACCAGGCCCACAGAGCTCTGCAGGGGAATCAGGTAGGAGCTGTGCGCTGTTGTGAGGGGAGTTAGAGAAGGGTAACGCGGGAGGCGGTGATATAATAAGCGCAGGAAGCCGACCCGGAAGTTTGTTTTGCTCCGAACAGTGGGGTTTCCAGGTGACAGCTCCCGCCCCTCCCCCTCAGTGGAGGCCATTTATTGTTATTGTGGCTGTGTCTGTGGAACTGGACTACAAGTGCCAGCATGACATGGGCTTACTGGAAAACAACCAGACTGTCCCCATATTTCTGAGAGTACAGCAGGGGGCACCAAAACCCCAGATATTCTGGGTGGGAACCAATCAGACCCCTCCCCTATAGGAAGTACCACGACCCCAGCCATTCCAATCATACCCCCCATATGGGACCTGGCCAGGGCAGTACAGGGAGGACTCCTGTATAGGGCACTTCTATAAAAGGGGACCCACATATCAGCCCTGCAGCAACTTCTGCTTCACCCACTCAGTGTGCTGCTGCATCATCAGATTAATCACCTAACCTGGTGTAGACAAGATCCACCCCCTCAGTCCTTCTCCAAGCTTCACCCATCCATTCTTCTCCAAGCTCCACCCATCCATCTCCAAGCTCCACCCATCCATCCTTCTCCAAGCTCCACCCATCCATCCTTCTCCAAGCTCCACCCATCCATTCTTCTCCAAGCTCCACCCATCCATCCTTCTCCAAGCTCTCCCCATCCATCCATCCATCCTTCACCAAGCTCTCCCTCCATCCATCCTTCTCCAAGCTCTCCCTCCATCCATCCACCCTTCTCCAAGCTCTCCCTCCCTCCATCCATCCACCCTTCTCCAAGCTCCAGCCAGCTATCCACAATTCCCCAAGCTCCACTCATCCCCTCTCTAAGCGCTGTTCATCCATCCGCCCCTCTCTAAGCGCTGTTTATCCCTCTCCAAAGTCCATCTATTCATCCACCTCCCCTCCAAATTTCACTCATCCATCCACCCCTCTATAAGCTCCACCCACGGTAAAGAGATGGAGCCTTGAACGATAGGTGGCTTCCTTTAAAGTGGACCAATCACTGCAGTTGCCGGAATTAGACTCCAGGGCCGGCCGACTTAGTGCCCTAATTCTGGGATGCCCCACTGTGTGACACCCCCCCCCCCCCAAGATTGCTGCAATGGCATTACCTTTCCGTTGGCCCCTTGGGTGATCATGAGCCGCATCACTGCAGTTGAACCACACAAGCATATCTGAATGGCTGAACATGGGAGCATGCCTCAGCTGCAGAGATGCTGGGGATGCAGCTGCCCCACTCCTTATGCTGATGGTAAGCCCTGATTGGACAAGAGCCCACAAATGTGCCTTGGCAACAGCGGAAAAGTGAGTTGTGTGGGCGATCTGGGGGGTTTCACACAGTGGGGTATCTGTAATTGCGATGCCCCATGGACAAGGCCCAATCATCAGGATTATATTAGTAATAGTAGCAAGGGGTGCATAAATAGATGGTAATGGGGGCTCCGACAATTTTTCTGGGGCCCAGAAGTTCCTGATGGCAGTCACAATGGGGGGGGGGGGGGGGAGGTGACATTGCACAACAGCAACATGTAGTAAGAATTGAGGGGATGTTTTCCTTTCCACCCTGGGAGCTGTTTAGCTTAGAAACTTTCCTACTGAGCCGGCTCCAGTGGATGATGCTGCAGCTGTCAGTTGGACAGTGACAGGTCCTCCTCCTCCCAGGCCTTTCCCAAAATATACCTGGCGGAGTGCTCTGCTGATTCCCGGCCTGCTCCACAAACACAGCCTAAAGGTCACCGCAGCCTGGCCGGACACACTAACATTTATAAATGGAGGCTTCCAGTTGAAAAAAATGACAGGAGGTCTGCCCCTTCTATTTCTCGGGGCCACTCTAGTTAAAAAAAAAAAGCAGAGGATGCCTAATAGGGCAAAGTAATTACCCTTCCCAACTGGTCTATGTGCCTGTGCTGCTCTTGCCTTCCTTGCTTCACCAGAAACCAGTATGAAACCTGAAGACACATAAGCGGCACAGGAACATGGACCTGGTATGTTGTTCTGCCTGATTTTGTGGCGTCTCACAAATCAAATCGTAATGGAGGTGGGGGGGTGGACTTCCAGTTATTTTTGACTGGAGGTCTGCTACACCATTGGTTATGCCAAATAGAAGGCTTCCCCTTGACACTCTGAACACTCCCCTCCTCCAGCCCCATCGTAGACCATACTCGTATGTCACCGTGCAGAACTCTGGGATTGAGTCTGTGGGCTGGCAGGTAAGTGCCCATTTTTACAGCCTGTGATGTCCATTTAAACCAGACCTTCAGCATGATTTAATGAAAAGCCCAAACCCTTAACAAAATATTCCTCAGCATCTAAATTTAATATATATTAAGTTTTTAGTCACTCACTTATTATTCTTTCCCCCACCGGGGGACTCTAGGATATGGGCGCCGCCATCTTGACTCAATAGAATCACACATACTGAGGAGAGGAGAGCGGGATAAAGTAGGGGGTGGGGTTATAGCTGTGTTTTGCACAGACAGAGCAGAGCTGGGGGTCAGGGAAAGGACAACAATCCCAGAATGCAGAGAGACACAGTCAGAAGACACTTCCTGTTTGCAGGCAGCCTGAGACTCCATGAGCCGCCATCTTGGATAAAGGTTCATAACGTGCAGTAGATGCAGGTAGGATGATTTTTAATGTGGGCAATCTGTATGTACACGGTGTGGGAAACATATAAGCTCTTATTCAGGGTGAAGGTCCTCTTTAATGAAAAAAATACCTCTTTATCTGTGGCACTACCCACTTATTCTCCATCTGCTACCCCTGTCCACTCAAAATGCCCTATTTATCTTTACCACTACTAACCCAATGTCCAGTTCAAGAGGAACATCGGATGATTTCCCCATCCCTGGGGCATCCCAAATTGGGATTCCCCACAGCGTATATTCCCAAGCATGGCAGATAAATCTTACCCTGCCGCAATCTCACAGCGGCACTGCTGCCTCCATGGCTACCCGTGGCTGAGGCGCATACTAGCATCAAGTATTCCGGTGATACACACAGCAGGGTACAATGGAGAGGAACAATTCCCAGGAGAATGAATATACTGGGCAGTGTTCCTCTTTAAATTACTTGGTATCACTAAGCATCCTGCAGACTAATTCCTCTGCACCCCTACATGCCCTACGTGCCTGTGTTGCTGTCTGCTTCAAGTGTTCCGCCACCTGACCCACAACCTGATAACTCTGTATTACATGCCAGCACCCAGTCTCTCCATTATAACTTGTCATCAGCCAGTGATGTGTTCTGCTGCAACCTCTGCGCGCCACTTCCTGTTGTGATGTGCCATCGGCCCTCTAGAGCTATCTAGAGCTTGTTAGGAAGTTTTATGTAATATTGCGTATCCAGGGTTTGTTATGTATAAGACAAGTGTGAAGAATAGATCAACAAAACTGAATGTATTGGACCCATGGATGGTGTTGGGCAGGAATCTGCTTTTGATATATTTCGAATTGAGTTGAATATTATACCTGGATGCAGGGGCGGACTGACAGGCAGGTCCAAAATGGAAAATGAAATTTGTACTTTGATATGTAGGGGTGGGGCATATGGAGTGGTTTGGGCGGGAACAGGGGCGGGACAGAGGTGGGACCAGGGGTGTGGTCTTGGGGGGGCCCTTGCTTTTTGTGGTGCGGGGGCCCTGAGTGGTGTCAGTCCGCTTCTGCCTAGGCCCCCAGTTCCGGCCGGTGTAGACGTCATGGGCGGGCGTTATCGAATGCTGGGCGGGTCGGTTACAGGTTGCTGGGCGGAGCGTTTGTCAGCAGTGGGCAGGGGAAATTGCCGTGGGCGGAGCTGTATCTAGTACTGAGCAGCAGCCGGCAGTGGGCGGGGCTGTATCGGGCAGTGGGCGGGGCGATTCCCCGGTATGGGCAGTTGAGGCGAGGCCGGGACAGGTGACAGATGGCGGCGGTTCGCTCGGAGGTTCGATACCATCGGGTGCAGGAGGAGGAAGACGTGGTCACCGTGCGGCTCTACAGGTGGGTGACCGTATATAGGGACCTCTCTATAGGGGGCTACATGCGTGACATCACACTGTGGGGGCGGGGCCGCTGCCTACCTGCTCAGGTGGGCTTCCCTGTCACTGTATGATATATGTGTGTGATGTCAAAGCCTGGAGGCCAGCTCCCTAAATACATAAATGTATAGGTGTGATGTCACAGTAAGCTATATATAGTTTATTAAAGTGTCACCCCTGTGAAGCCAGAGTTAAAAAAGAAAAAATCCAGCACTGCTAAAGTGTTTACAAAAGCTGGTGCTGGCTGGGTGATGCTATACATGAAAAGAATGTGGCAGACTGTTCCTTAAGTGTATCCTTTGCTGGATCTACTTCTTCTCCACTCACTCTTGCTGTTGTCTTAAACAAAATTGCTTTGCGTTTGTGTTGCGTTTTCATTTTATATACTTCGATAAATAGGCCCGTCAAAATCTACAGCACCAGGCCCGGGATGCTCTTAATCCGGCCCTGCTTGGGAGGCCTGGATGATTTAGCAGGTGTGGGAGACTGTGTCAAGGGCTCCTTGCTCCTGCGTTTTTGCCTCGAAGCCTGTTTGGCTGGCTTATCCACCCTTTCACTATGGCCATGTCCCTCCCGGCTCTCGTGCCTGCTCTTGTGTGTGTGTTTGCGATGTCTATCTGTGCGGCTAGTATGTGCCTCTGGGCTTTTTGGGGTTTTGCGGCTCCCTTTTGGTCTGGGCATAGTGATATGGTAACCAACACAGCGCTGAGTGCATTGACCTTTAAATAGTTTTCCCGTGAGGGCGTGTTCTGCAGCGTGTGTGGCTGCGTGCGCGCGTGCATGCACGCCACCGCGGGGGAACGTCATAACCACACCCGGAAGGAAGAGCAAGATGTCACCCGCCATCTATACTGAGGAGCAGGACAAAATAATGATGGATGTGAGTAGGCGAGCGTGCGTTTATGTGCGCGCACAAGCCGCTAAACAAAAATTAGCCATGGCAGGGCAAGATTAGTGAGGACAAACTGACTTGTTAAACTAAACTACTAGACCAGCTTAGTTTTAGCCATGTGCACAGCAGCACACTATCCTAGAGGCAGATAGACTAAGGGCCTTATTTATCAAGCGATAGCGCCAGGTAGTGTCTCACTAGCGCCAGGTAGTGCCAGCTATCGGCGGCTACCGACTCCAGAACGCCAGGCTGCGAACACAATCACGCATTTATCACGCTAAATGAGGCTAGCGCCGGTGAGAGCGTCAGCTAGCGCAGGATTCATCATGTTGCAGACTTCAGCGAACAGCGCCGCTGTATTTGGCCAAGCAGAGTGGCTGTACTCCTGTATAAGATCAGTTGCTGGCATGTGTGGAGCAAGTCCGCACTTGCTCCACACATGCCAGCAACTGATCTTATACAGGAGTACAGCCACTCTGCTTGGCCAAATACAAGGAATCTTCAGGCTTAAAGAGGAACACAACCAATTAAGGAGAGCGCATACCACTGGCTCACTCTGTGGATTGTCTGAATGTGCACAGCAACTTATGTCTCCAATATTTGAAATCATCAGAAACAGGGCATTGAAAAAGCCAGAGCTGGTGAAACATGATACATGTCTGCCCGTTACAAAAATATGAATATATTGTAACTATTTTTATATATGATGATTCAAAGTTGTAAATTTTTTGATGCATGACAACAGAAAAGAATTTTGATGTATAAATAGCTGTTTAGATTAACTGCTTTTATTGGCACTGAATAAACATTAGAATTTATAAGTAACAAGTGGTGTGGTTACAGGACTGAGCCTACAAAGGACCCCCGGGGTAACCTATCCCTGGACACGAAAGTATCTATAGCAAAGGCCAGGCTGTGTACCAACCCTAACAAATACTTAAAAAATATAATAACAAGGGGTTAGTCTGAGGTCACTCTTTGGGAACCCATGAGGGGCTCCCTACAGCAGTATATTTAAGAATATGCTAGGAGCCGTTCGCTATGGCCATTCGTTGTCATGCGCTCCCATACAGCGCAGAACCTGTCAAACAGCGACTCCAAACCCCGTATTCAACATTACCGCACACCGACTGAGTCGCTGTCAACAACCGAACAACGGGCAAGCACAGCGAATACTAGCCGGCGCTGTGAAAATCACGCTACTGTCGCTCATCTGTCGCTACCTGGCGCTATTAATAAATCGGCCTCTAAGTAGGCCCATGTGAGTAGGAATGAGTCTCCGAAACTGGCTTTAGTGCATGAGACTGTGTCATCTATTTGTGTCACTAATGCTGTGCCATTGTGTTTTTTAATACAGATGATGCTGAGGAACCGTCATGATTTCCTGCCGTGCGACTTCGAGAAGAGGACGTTGGCACTGGCGGTGGTGGAGGCAATTGCCAGGAATACTGGAACCACCTATACCTTCACCCAGATCGCCCAACACTGGTCGGATTTGAAGAGGAGGCATAGGCCCCGGGTTAGGCGGTACTTTGCAAAGCACTTTCCAGGTAGGTCTTGGTACATGACATGCAATAAACACACTGCCCTTGCCTGGGCCTGTGTTTATGATTGTGTTTATATTGCAGCGCATGAATGGAATTTGCGTTTCCGCCCCACCCGGACCAGAACCCGAAGCCCAGTGTTGGGAGGTACTGGTGAAAGTATAGGTGGTGCCACGCCAGTGCCAACGCCCACCCCCTCCTCTGCCAGTGAGTATGAGGAGCCGCTGGACCTCACTATACAGGGGGGGGGAATCGCACGGCAGGGAGTCAAACCAGCCACAGCTCCCACCTGACTCCGGTAAGACTCTCAAACCTACATATGTCCGTATACATGCAATAAAGACATATACTAATGTGCACTATGGTTATTGTTAGATGATGACGTCGCAGGACTATCCCAAAGGATAGTGGAGGAAGCAGCCCAACCTCAAGAGGTGCCTAGGGAAGGTGAGTGATTTGATGCATAGAAGCCTAACCTAATCTGACATTCAGGAGGCACAATCAGTCAATAATATCCTTGTGTTTTCGATCCCAACAGCTTCACAGCAGGACGAGATGGTGGACCCAGGGCGGAGGCTGCGCCCCAGACGCCCTGTTGGCCCCAAGCCTTGTAAGTTTTTTCAATATATCATACATGTAGTTTAAACTCCGGCCCAAAACAACAAAAACATGGCCAAGACACATTAATCTAATAACTTAGGGAAAAATTTACCCTAAAAATGGACCAAACAAAAACCCCTAGATAAGCAAAATACTTACAAGGCAAAACTGATGATGTTTTTCATTCACAGATCAAAGACAAGGGCCCAAATGAATCAAAAGAAGAGCCTCCTGGGTGGATGAAGCCAAGTTTGTTTTAATAAAAAAAGTTTTAAAAATTTTACTAAAAAACGTTTAAGTAAAAAAAAAAAAAAAAAAAAATGCGTGGTGTGTTCTCTTTCCTGGCACTGTACGTTCTCACAACATAACCATACAGTTACATGTCCCAAAAGGTAAGTATATGGGACAAGGAATATGAAGAAGAAAAAGAAGAAGAAGGAGAAGAGATTAAGGTAAGCATTAAACACAGGGAAGAAGAAAAAGAAGAAGAAGGAGAAGAGATTAAGGTAAGCATTAAACACAAGGAAGAAGAAAAAGAAGAAGAAGGAGAAGAGATTAAGGTTAGTATTAAACACAGGGAAGAAGAAAAAGAATATTTTTGTAAGGTAAGTTTTGGTTTGGGAAAAGTGTCAGTTTGTGGGATATTGAAAGCTTTAGGGAGGATTAGGGATGTGCGCTTGCGTGGACCCAGATTGTCAACAGGAAATACATGGAGATGTAAGTATACGTGTAAAAACCTTCATAATAGGGGTGAAAACGGAAACGGATGGAAAGAAGGTACGTTTGTAAACGCATTAAAAAGGAGGCAAAAACGGATCGTCCGTGTGAACGGGCACGGAACCCACGACGAATGTAAGCTCCCGAGAAGGGTTAGAAACACTTTCCGATTGAAGACACAGAAACGGATCAGTAACGGAGCTCTCCCGACGGCGGCTCTGAATCACATTTGGACCTCGAGACAAACGGAAGGAAAACGGGACTACAGAAAAACGGAACAAAATAAGGTCAGGTCTGGGGAGGCTCTGAATCAAGCCAAATAGGCTCGATTCAGAGAGACACAAAAAAACATCCGTTTTAGTGCCGATGTCGTATTATTTTCAAATGTTCCCGCTCTCGTATGGATGTGCGAGCGATTCTATGCATGCATTGTAAACCTTCTGTAAAGTTTCCACCCGTTCGTATGCCAGAGTACGAGTACGAGGATGTCATTTTCCATCGAGACTTTTCTGATTCATTTTCTCAGGTAACAACGTAGGCTTTTGTTTTTGCCCTTTTCCCATTGTATCCCCCCATAAATCCTTTACGTTTCCAGATAGATTCTGTTTCACTTTAACAAAAAATAATCGTCCAGATGGAAATCTTTACGATCTTGCGCCTGCGCACTACAAACTTAACTCATTAAAGTGCTCGCCTACATATTTGACTCCATCACTTCTACTACAATGTTTAGCTAAACCACTTAGCACTATCCTGCAGCTTCCCTTTTGGACCCTTAAAGCTCACCCCAACCCCTTAGCCCTATCCTCCAGCTTCCCTATTGGACCCTTAATGCTCACCTCAACCCCTTAGCGCTATCCTCCAGCTTCCCTTTTGGCCCCTTAAAGCTCACCCCAACTCCTTAGCGCTATCCTCCAGCTTCCCTTTTGGACCCTTACAGCTTACCCAAATCACTTCTCGGTTATGTTCTTCTTCCATTTTATGTCCCTAAAACTTACCCAAATCACTTCGCGGTTATGTTTTTCTTCATTTACCGCACCCTAAAACTTACCCAAATCACTTCGCGGTTAGGTTCTTCTTCCATTTTATGTCCCTAAAACTTACCCAAATCACTTTGCGGTTATGTTTTTCTTCATTTACCGCACCCTAAAACGTACCCAAATCACTTTGCGGTTAGGTTCTTCTTCCATTTTATGTCCCTAAAACTTATCCAAATCACTTCGCGGTTATGTTCTTCCATTTTATGTCTCTAAAACTTACCCAAATCACTTCGCGGTTATGTTTTTCTTCATTTACCGCACCCTAAAACTTACCCAAATCACTTCGCGGTTATGTTCTTCTTCCATTTTATGTCCCTAAAACTTACCCAAATCACTTCGCGGCTAGGTTCTTCTTCCATTTTATGTCCCTAAAACTTACCCAAATCACTTCGCGGTTATGTTTTTCTTCATTTACCGCACCCTAAAACTTACCCAAATCAATTCGCGGTTATGTTTTTCTTCATTTATCGCACCCTAAAACTTACCCAAATCACTTCGCGGTTATGTTCTTCTTCCATTTTAGGCCCCTAAAACTTACCCAAATCACTTCGCGGTTATGTTTTTCTTCATTTACCGCACCCTAAAACTTACCCAAATCACTTCGCGGTTAGGTTCTTCTTTCATTTTATGTCCCTAAAACTTACCCAAATCACTTCGCGGTTAGGTTCTTCTTCATTTACCGCACCCTAAAACTTACCCAAATCACTTCGCGGTTAGGTTCTTCTTTCATTTTATGTCCCTAAAACTTACCCAAATCACTTCGCGGTTAGGTTCTTCTTCATTTACCGCACCCTAAAACTTACCCAAATCACTTCGCGGTTATGTTTTTCTTCATTTACCGCACCCTAAAACTTACCCAAATCACTTCGCGGTTATGTTCTTCTTCCATTTTAGGCCCCTAAAACTTACCCAAATCACTTCACGGTTATGTTTTTCTTCATTTACCGCACCCTAAAACTTACCCAAATCACTTCGCGGTTAGGTTCTTCTTTCATATTATGTCCCTAAAACTTACCCAAATCACTTCACGGTTAGGTTCTTCTTCATTTACCGCACCCTAAAACTTACCCAAATCATTTCGCGGTTATGTTTTTCTTCATTTACTGCACCCTAAAACTTACCCAAATCACTTCGCGGTTAGGTTCTTCTTCCATTTTATGTCCCTAAAACTTACCCAAATCACTTCGCGGTTATGTTTTTCTTCATTTACCGCACCCTAAAACTTACCCAAATCACTTCGCGGTTAGGTTCTTCTTCCATTTTATGTCCCTAAAACTTACCCAAATCACTTCGCGGTTATGTTCTTCTTCAATTTTATGTCCCTAAAACTTACCTAAATCACTTCACGGTTATGTTTTTCTTCATATACCGCACCCTAAAACTTACCCAAATCACTTCGCGGTTATGTTTTTCTTCATTTACCGCACCCTAAAACTTACCAAAATCACTTCGCGGTTAGGTTCTTCTTCCATTTTATGTCCCTAAAACTTACCCAAATCACTTCGCGGTTATGTTTTTCTTCATTTACCGCACCCTAAAATTTACCCAAATCACTTCGCGGTTATGTTTTTCTTCATTTACCGCACCCTAAAACTTACCAAAATCACTTCGCGGTTATGTTCTTCCATTTTAGGCCCCTAAAACTTACCCAAACCCCTTCACGTTCATCTGAATCTTCATCTCTAAATATGTATTTCCCCCTTCGTTTTGTGTTAATGTATTTGTGTTTAAAAATGACACTGAAACTTATTTTTGGTTTTTGATTTTTTACTTCAAGGCCATTTTTGTGGCCCATTCGTTTTTTGCTTTTAAAAACATTAGGGTCGATTCAAAGAAACATGTAACAGCTTGGATTTGGGTGCCGATCATCCTATTTTTCCCGTCCGCTCGTGCGTTCGTATGAACTTGCGAGTGATTCTATAAGCAAATACGTTTCTATCCTAAAATATACGTCCGTTCATATGGCAGTTCGGGAATCAGACCTATGTCAGTTTCCATCCTGAATTTTCCGTTTCATTTCTCAGGTTGCAACATTGGTTTTGCCCTTTTTCCTTTTTTGTCTGGACGTAAATCCTTCTGATCTTGCGCCTGCGCACTACAAACTTACCTCATTAAAGTGCATTCTAAATATTTGGTCTTATTTTTCTTTATTTCATTCATTTTGTAGTAACCAACCATTAATGAATGCATTTGCATAAGTAAATCTTACTTTGTTTAATTTTTAGTTAACTTGCATTTTTTACTTGTGGATTTAATTTTAATATTTTGGCTTCAAATGGTACAACTTAAAATTTTGTGTGTGGTTACCCACACCCTCTACATACAGATTGCTCTCAAATATAAAAAAACACCCAGCAACTTCTGCATGTTATGAGTCTAGAAACAGCCAAGATGGCGGCTCAGGTATTATCGGGCAGCCTGCAAACAGAAAGGGCCTTGTGACTGTGTTGCTCTGCATTCTTTGATTTCTGACCTTTCCGTGCCCCCAGCTCTGCTGTGTCTGTGCAAAATACAGCAGTAACCCACATCCTGCACTTTATCCCGCTCTCCTCTCCTCAGTAAGTGTGATGCATCTGACCAAAGATGTGCTTAAATAATTAAACAAAGCAAAGGTAAACAACTACACCAATAAATGCAATCTAAAAATATTATTCTAGTACATCAATTTAAAAATAAATACCAAAGGACATAAGTTTCTTTAAATAACGCAAATATATGGATGTATTGCAAAATAAAGGTTTACATGAAAAGGACTAATTAAGGTCCACATTAAAATGCTTTTATAAGGCATACATGAATCAGGTATGCATTGCCATACAATTTATGGCCTCGGCCATGCTGATACATGCAGTTCATTGGAGCTCAAGACGCGCAGACTCCTCCACATAGCCAAAAAACCTGTTCAAGAACAGCAATACGACTGCTAAAAGGTGTCGGCAGTGGCTTTCTTTTAAAACGTATTTAGAGGTTTGAAAACTGTTCTCTGAATCACACCTAAACACATTCGATTATCCTAAATTTTACGTTTTCATCCTAAGTTTTAGGATTTGATCCTAAGTTTTACGTTTTCATCCTAAAATTTAGGAACGAACTTGCGATAATCGTAAGAGCATATACGCATTCGAACGTAGGCTCGTGCGAGTCGTAAATGGCCAAAAAAACAGGAAAAAATGACTAACACCCACCCAAACTTACGATTCTCGATCCGAAATCAATTAACTTTTGCTCTTTGAATCGAGGGGATAATGTACAACATTTTTAAAACCACTAAATTAAAAATATTAAAAATGTAAAATTTTAAAAACTATGTACAAAATTAAAATCAGTGACAAGACCCAGAACACTATTCTTCTTCTGTTGTCCCCAATGAGTCACGCAGCAGCTGCATATCGGCCACCAACTCAAATTGATACAAAAACATAAGTTGGCGCTAAATACATGTTTCTCACCTGTGGATGGAATGTTTGTTAGTTGGCAACCTAAATAAACACATGTCAGACTGCTAAGTCATTACTCTAAGGAAGTGGCCAGAGGTCATTCTGGGAAGTCATTACTCTAAGGAAGTGGCCAGAGGTCATTCTGGGAAGTCATTACCCTAAGGAAGTGGCCAGAGGGCATTCTGGGAAGTCATTACTCTAAGGAAGTGGCCAGAGGTCATTCTGGGAAGTCATTACTCTAAGGAAGTGGCCAGAGGACATTCTGGGAAGTCATTACTCTAAGGAAGTGGCCAGAGGTAATTCTGGGAAGTCATTACTCTAAGGAAGTGGCCAGAGGACATTCTGGGAAGTCATTACTCTAAGGAAGTGGGCACAGGTCATTATGCTAATGACATTGACTCTGCCTTTAGGAATTTGTGTGATCATGTCACTTAACACATACTGCAAAGAATGACATTACAACTTACTTGGTTGGTGGCCGATGGATGCCTCCTTGGGGACAACCCTACGTCCTGTGCCCTGCCACTGTTGGGAAGTAGAGCCTGTTGAGACATGGCAAATAGGGTCACTGATTATGTCTTAGTCAACAGTAATCAAATGTCATTTGCAATTTGTGTGTCACATCACTCACCTTCTCCCTGTGCCTCCTGGGCGAGATCTGCTGCAGCCTGCGCATCTTCACTCGCTCCTGAAGCATCTCCCAAAACAGATTAAGGGAATCAGTTTGGGTGGAAATAGCATGGATATGTGTGTGCAGTTACATGAAGAGTCACATACCAGAGGCTCCCGCATGCCTTGCTGGGTACGACTCCCTGCCCACGCCGTGCCGCCCCTCCTCTGTGGAAAGGTCCAGGGGCTGGTCTGAGGAACCAACAGAGGAGCGGTAGGACCGTCGCCCTGGAGATCCACCACCTTCACTTCCAGCAGCAGATTCATGCAGCACTGGTCGGCCTGTGCGCCTCCGGGTGCGGCGAATGCGGTAATCCATTTCCATCACTAACAAAGAAAAGGCATTATAGCTAAAGGCCTACCTTCTGCATCAGTTACATGTGGCATGCAATCGCTATGTACTTACTAGGGAAATGGAGTCCGAAAAACCGCCGCACCCGGGGCATGTGCAGCCGTTTCAGGTCCGACCAATGCTGCATGATCTGCGTGTGGGTGAAGGTGGTGTCCGTTTGATGGTGGATTCTGGAAACTATCTCCAGGGCGACGGTGCGCTTCTCAAAAGAGTTGGGCAGGTAGTCGTACCTGCGCTCCAGCATGGTCTACAAAACACAATCAAAAACAAGGTTTGAGTGAAAACAGCATACAAATATCTGTGAACAATCGATCATTTGACTAAATGACATTAACATACATATTTGTAGCCTAATACAATCCTTGAAGCTGGCCTCAGTGCTGGTTCGCACGTGTGGGCCCTCACTTCAGTTCGGCACAGAGTTTGATACACTTTTTAAAACAACCGTTTGTTCATGCGCTTCCTTATGGGCTAGGCATGCATTTACATGGCAAATCAAAGGCATTAAAAGACACTTACAAGCATGATGATCTCTTCTTGTTGGCGGGTGAAGATTGTGGGCACCATCTTGCCTCTTGTCTGCAGCAGATAAGTAATGCCCCTGCAGTTTCCAGGTTCCGCATGGCCGGACGAACGACCGTACGCACGCGTACGCGAACGCATAAACGTCAGACCCCGGCATTAGTATTTAAAGAGGCGTGGAGCCACAGCTCATTCTCTTTCAGAGTCTATTCATGATGCCAGCAAAAAAATCCGCAGCAAAGGCCAAAGCAGCCAAGGAAGCCAGCTGGAAAAAGGGTGAGGAGGCTTCATCAGGCCCCACCACTCGCTCCAAAATGCCTAAGGCGAAGTGGCCGGGAACCCGCAGTGGGCAGCCGAAGGCGACCAGCCGACCACAAAGGCACCCACAAGCTCGAAAACAAAGGAGCCAGCGCTAAAGAAGAAGGGCCAGGCCACCAAACACACAGGTACGGCCCCTAAAAAGCACACCAAGAGGGTGAGAAGCCCCAGCCCCCAAAGGTCACCATCACCCCAGCCACGTGGGAAAAGCTCACAGCTCAAGAGGCCCCGCCACCGGGCCCGAAGCCCCAGCAGCCAGAGCTCAGCATCACCCCAGCTACGTGGGAAAAGCTCTCAGGCCAAGAGGCCAAGACACCAGGCCCGAAGCCCCAGGAGCCAGAGCTCAGCATCACCCTAGCCACGTGCATCATCCTCCCAGGGCCATGAAACTGTGAAAGGGCTACAGAGGCACAGGCCAAGAAGCCCAACATCATCCACCACACCCTCTCCTCCTCGCCCACATTTGGCACTGGCACAGGTGGAAATGCAGGCAGAATATGCCACAGCTACGCCTGCTAGTTCAGTGGCCACCCAGGCAAGAACCCCAAGTCCATATCCAAGTCCAGTCCAATCAGAAGCCAGCCACCTGTCCTACATTTCTCCCCAACACAGCCAGCCCAGAATGTCCCCCCATTTGCAGCCAATCACTGATGAGCCAGAACGTCAAGCAACAGGGCGCACATTGCGCTGAGGCCACTTGAGTGGCAGGTTTGGTGAGGCCCAAACTCTGGCATTGGCTAGTGGCCTCACCTTGTATTATGATGAGCTATATGGGCGCAGATCCAAAGCTACAAGCAAGCAGCGGAAAGCGGAGATTTTTGAGCAGCTCCGCAGACAGGTCAATGCAGCGGGAGAAGAGGTCAAAGATGTGGAGCAGATACAAAGGAAAATATCGAACTTAAAGTATGCAGCACGGAAGAAAGAAAATAAACGGAGTCATTACAGGTACATATATACTTTGTGGATTTTGCTTCGTCTTGTATTGGAAACATTTATCTAAATGTGTGCAGCTCTCTTTTTCAGCTTACAAACTGGCGGTGGATTCCCCACAAAACTGCAATTTACCCGAGCTGAGGAGATGGTGCTGGGCCTGCTACATCCTGTGGCCTTAGAGGGACACTCAGCCCAACAGGACACGGACATCCCTCATATTCCTGCCGGTTAGTAATGTTACTGTGTATGTGAAATGTGATCTGCGTGTAAAATTAGGCACAAACCCATATATTAACACATGCCCCTAGGGTGTGCCTTGTAGTGGAGGTTACAATTTAAACAGGGTGTGTTATGTGTGGCGACCCATTATTTGCTTGTTTACTTCCTCTGAGATTATTTTGGTGAGTCTTGAGGAACACTATTGAGATTAGCAAAGGACTGCCTGTTATGTATTTATAGAAAATTACATACAACACTTCCATCTTTATCGGTAGCCAATTTGGGTTTGAGCTGTGTTTTGCTCCAAACGACTTGATGTGGGGTGCTTGAATGTTTGACCTAGAAAGAATGTCAAGCAGCCTAATCTAATGGCAAATGCTATTTGCAAGCTGAGTGTGGTCCCATAATGGGCTTTAAGGGTGAAGCCTCAGAACAGCCAGTACATGCATGTTTATTTTGGTTAAAGAGACCAATGTGTATGTACTTGTTGACTAATACATATAACAGATAATGAAATTCATAGTCAAGTTTAACTTGGTGCATTGGGGGAGTTGACATTCATGCATGGGCCCGTGTTTTATTGAACCATATGTGTTAATACGCATCACCAATGCCTAGTTGTGTGTTAACATGGCTTATTTTCACAAATGCAGCCCAGCATCATCCCTCAGCTAGTGGGGAATCCTCTGCCAGTTTGAACATGCCATCTACTTCCGTGCTGGCTCGGACCCAGGATCCGATATATACGGTAAGTGTCTTTATATGATGTTGCTAATGCATGTGCCTTGCCATGTTTCTTTTTGCGGAATTACATATGTAGTCCCTACACTGAACCTTTTTTTTTAACATGTCCCAGCAGACCCACACACTGATGGAGGAAATCCAGGAGCTGGAGGAAGATGGAGCCTTCATGGAACCTTCAGAACACCTCCCCCTGGGACAGAATCAGCAACTGTCCCAACATGTTTCTCCAACAAATGCTCAGCAGCAGAGTGAAGCTGGCGGCATGCTGCCAGCCCACCGTGGGCAGCATGCAGAGACTGAGCCGACAGTCCCCAGTGTTAGCTCTGCTGCTGAGGATTTGCCAAGCAGACCTGTGGCTGTTGGTGGACCTAGAGGCACATCATCTGCACGCCCCCAAACCCGGGGAATTGGGAGGCCTAGTCGACTACGTCGCCCACTTGCCCAGGGGAGGGGCGCGCAGATGATGGAGTCAGCATGGCACCATGTGAGGCGGCTATTTCGCCTCCAAAATCAAAGAAACCAGGAACATCTTCATGGCCAATTAGAAACCTTAAACAACACATTAAACGCCATGCTGACTGAATTTAGGTCCAACAGCAGCCACATGTCCACCTTATCCAATTATTACAGTGGCATGCTTGAGGAAGTTCAAAATAGCAACAGCCACATGGCCACCTTAACTGCCAATCTCAGTGCCATGATGGCTGAATTTCGAACTTCCAATAGAAACATGTTGGAACAGTTGCAGATGCTGAATGCCACACAGGCCCAGGTGACGGCCCACCTCCAAGGGCCCCAACCTGGGTTTTATGGGCATCCCCCATTTTAAGGCCTATTTGGCCTGTATCTGCTCCACATCTTTGATCTACATCCCCACTGTATTGACCTGTCTGGTGAGCCCTACCAATATACCCTTTTGGTATGGCTTTGCTTGTATGCTTTGGATTTGCGCCCATATAGCTCATTAGAGTGCTGAGGTAGCCCACTAGCCAATGCCGGAGGGGAAGCCTCAATGAACCTGCCACTCAAGCTGTTGCGCTGCATGCTTGTAGCGCATGACATTGGTTCTGGCGCCTCCTGTTTGTAGGCATGATTGTGGGACATTCTGGGCTGGCAAACTACTACCTTGACCCCTGGCTGAGATTGAACTGGACTTGGATTGGGACTGGGGGTTCTTGTCTGGGTGTCACACTGAATAACAGGTGTAGATGTTTGGGTTTGGCTGCTTTACACCTGTGCCTGTGGCAAATGTGGGCAAGCAGGAGAGGGTGTGTCTGTGGGCCTATTTGTTGGATGCACAATGTGGACATGGCAATGCTTGCGACCTATGTTTGTAACATTTTAATTTGTCCTTAACTTTGCACAGGAGTGGCTTACTTAAAAACTCCTTCGGCAATTGCTATGTGGCTTGACTTGGCTAGGCTTTCATTTTTTTTGTGCCCATGTTTTTGATGCAACTATGGGAGTGACCAGCAAATGCAATGTTTGCTTCAGAAATAAACTACATAAAATTGTAATTAACCTGTTGTGGACTAAGTTTATGCTTTTTAGTTTTGGCTGAATAAAGCTGAGTTAAAGTAGGCAGTAACACATTTGTAACATGGGGAAAAACCCAAATGACAATCATGTGTGAGGTTGGTTTAAAATATTTCTTTACTGTTTGTAAAAGTAACAAAGATAGACACACAAAAGGGCAAAAAACAGAATTAGCCAAGAAAAAAGGCCCCAAACAAACAAAGGAAACACAAATTAAGAAAAATGTGTTACAATTAAATTAGACCGCACTGCTTGGGCAGACGCACTCGGTGGGCCACGATAGTCCACATCTGGGTCATCGGTGGGTGGAGAGGGGGCACATCCACATACCGGGGGACACGCTTCAATATAGCAAAATTATGCAACACAGCACATGCCATTATAATATCTATGACCTTGACCTTTTTGGGATCATACTGAAGTGCTCCCCCGGTATGGTCCAAGCATCGGAAGCGGGTCTTCAACAGGCCAAAGGCCCTCTCCACCACGGCCCTGGTCTTCCTGTGCGCCCTATTACATGCCTCCTCGGCTGCATTCTGGGGCCGGAGGACGGGCGTCAACAGCCTCGGAAGAAGTGGATAGCCGGAATTACCTGGCAAAATGTATGATCAAAAACATAAATTACACATTCAGAAATAAATGGAAGCCCCTAAACGGCCCAACAACATTACTAAGAGCCTAGATCACATTTGCTACACAGCATGGGCATACATAGTGTACAGGCCCTTAAAAAAAAAACAAATAGATGTTTGAAAGATGGCAGGTGAGGGCCAATCAGCCAGACTGCTAACAGGTATTGGTTTCGGAGTGTGCTGCTCAGCATTCTTGGATGTCTAAAATTTTCTGGACCCGGTAGCTGCTTGGTGTGAGGAAAAACCAGCTGTAACCCGCCCCCTGCACTTTATCCGGCTCTCTTCTACTCAGTAAGTGTAATGCATCGACTCAAAGATGGCGCAGACCCTAGGATAAATTCAAGGACATAATTTAAGCAGAGTGTGTGGGAGACTCATTCTTACTTTAATCTAAATTCCATTTCTGCAGTTTGCTAATGCAGGACTAACATTTGGCAAGGCTTGGTTGCTTGAAAAATCTAATGGTTAAGGTCGTGTTTCACAGGTAAAGAAGGTGTTCCAAAAGGCATAGTTTCATACATGGAACACAAACTAAATTCATAGCCATACATATCCAAAAAAAGGACGTTATTGGCGGAAACTTACCAAGAAGCCATCCACCGGAAAATTCCCCAGACTCAAACCGACCGTACAAACCAGATCTGCGAAGAATGTAGGCATCATGGGATGAGCCTGGGAACCCGGCGAGCAGACTAAGGAACCGCATGTCCGGGGCCACCACTGCTTGGACATTCATTGAGTGGCCCATTTTGCGGTTCCTGGGATAAAAAAAACAAAAAAAAACATTTTAAAGGGGACGCAAACTAGGGGAACACTAACTCATCACACCCTAAGCAAATGCTGTGGGCAAATTAAATTAGCAATAAACAAGTACATAAGTATTTTGGGTTGGCCAAAAACAATATGTATGTTTTATAAAGTAAAGATGAACTTTCAAGGATCTATTTCAGGTGCACATTAAAATTTTTCCTTGGTGAACACGTGTGACATTTATATGCAACTAAATACGGTCCATGGTTCCACAGGGAACTTTTAAAAGGAGGGAATACTTAAAAGGAGGGATACCTAAAAATGGTGACAAAATTACAAGGAGGGATAAATTACAAGGAGGGAATAATTACAAGGAGGTAATAGTTTAAAGTAGTAAATAATTCCATGGAGGGATTACTTCCACGGAGGGAATATTTACAAGTAGGTACAAATACAAGGAGGGATTAATTACAATGAGTCATTATGGAAAAGGAGGGATAAATTACAAGGAGGGATAAATGACATGGAGGAAATCCAAAATATAAGGGAAGTATTTGCAACGATGGAGAACTTACAAGGAGGGATTTATTACAAGGAGGGACTAATCCGAAGAAGGGACATTTGCCTAGGAGGGTATTTTAGAATTTTGGAAGGACCTTAAAACAAATGTTAAAAAAAAAGGACTGATTGAACCTGCCTGTAGATATACTCGTCGACTGCCGGAGGGACAAGGGCAACGTGGGTGCAGTCAATTGCACCCATGACGTTGGGCATGTCGGCGATGTTATAAAATGCCAGCTTAATCGCGTTTCTGGCTACCATGTCGTCAGGATAACAAATATATTTGCGAGTAATGGTAGCCATGCCTTCCAAAAACTTGGATAGTGCGCGGCTCAGCGTAGGCTGGGAGAACCCCACGAGAGGGCACCCAGCCTCTGGAACAAACCGTTCACCAAAAATTGCAGGCAGCCAAGCATCTTGGTCATACCTGAAATTGCTTGCCCCTTCCTTGTGGTGCGGGCTAACCATGGCCGCGGCTCACTATACAATTTATGGAGGGAAGCGCGATTAAGTCTGGTCAGCTCGAACAGCTCAACGTCATGCATGCCATCAATATGCATGCGTCGCCGCCGGTGCAATCTGGTCTCAGCCCTCCGGACAATTTCAATGCCCATGAGCTGCAGATCCTCATGCTCCTCAAATGCACTAGACTCGTCCATAGCTGCTAGTCTCGAGGTCAAAATGGTCCCGTAAGAGGATCGCAGAGGAAACAGATTTATAGGGTGGTGGTCCGTCGGCAATCAGCTCTCTGAATGAGAAGCAAGCCCATAGCAATAACGTAAGTTATCTGAACGAACAAAAAATTTCAGATTTGGTTTGGAAAATGACCCGAACTAACGGAAATGTTCAGATTTGCTTTCGTTCATCGAAAGCGCATATACGCATTTGCCCCAAAGTTCGTACGAATGAAAAATGAACGAAAAAAAGCAAAAAAATGACAAACACCCACCAAAAACTTTCACAGACAGCTACGGAAGTCCGGACGAATGTGTCTTTGAATCGAGGCTAATGACAGTCAATGGTAAATATTACTCCTAAGAAACATAGTGAGCTCTTTACTCCTTTTACATTAAAAAAAGTGCCATAGCCTTTCATTGTTTTCCTAGTGGGTGATTCAACAACAGTGACATTCTCAGGCTTTTTTCTCAGTTAATTTTTTACTACCTAGAGATTGTTTTTCAACTCTTACTGAATCAAGGCCTTTAGAGACTATAGAAAGAGACTATTTATGATGTAAAATAAATGGCCTACGTGGAAATCTGTTTATTAATCGAAAAAAAGCCTTCTTGACCTCTTGGTTCTTCAAGCTGTAAATAAGTGGATTGACCATTGGAATCACTGCAGTATATAAGACTGAAAGGATTTTATCCTCATGAATAGAATATCCTGACTTTGGTCTCATGTACATCCCGAGCACCGGCCCGTAAAACAGGATTATGACTGTCAGGTGAGAGGAGCAAGTAGAAAAGGCCTTCTGTCTTCCATTTTTTGTCTCGATTTTCAGGATGGTTGAGATGATATAAATATAAGACACAAACGTCACAAGCGAGGGCACGCAACCAATAACTGCCCCAATTCCTAAAATAGTATTCTCTACGGTAAGAGTACTGGTACAGGAGAGCTCTATAAGAGGCTTTAGGTCACAAAACAAATGATCAATCTTGTTCAACCTGCAAAACCTAAAAGACGATATGAGGACAACAAACAGAACTCCTTCAAAAAGGCCCACTGTCCAAGAAATCAAAATCATGCAAATACAAATGTGGAGACTCATGAAATACAAGTAACGCAGAGGATGACAGATGGCCACATAGCGATCATAAGCCATAAAGGCTAAGATAAAGTATTCTGCAACAATAAGGACCACAAAAAAAAATACCTGTGAGATGCATCCACCATAGGAGATGATGGTGTTGCCACTGAGGCAGATATTCAACAGCTTGGGCAGGACCATGGTGGTGAAGGATATATCCAAGACAGACATATTACATAAAAGGATATACATGGGACTATGAAGATGGGAGTCCAAGCACACCAAGCCAATGGTCAGAATGTTTCCAGATAGGGTAGCCATGTACATGACCAGAAAACCTACAAACACGATCAGTTGCAATCTTGGAAACTCGTAAAAACCAAGGAGGTTAAATGTGGTTACTGTGAAATTAGATACATCCATTAAGAATCACATAAGTTACATAATGGTTTATACGATAAAAGGAGAGTAATAAATAGTTTATAAAGGATCTCTATCCAATGCTGGCGTACCCAAGAGGGATGAATCCTCTCATTCTAAATGTCATGGGAAAATGTCTACAGGGAGCCATAATACTTAATAATACATTGTATTACATAATTGCATCTCAGGGGGGTTTGGCTGGCTGACTGTAATTGCTGGAATAAACAAAGGCAAATAAAATATATGTCTCAATCAAGAAATCCCTCCTAAACAATGACATATGTACCACTTCTTCACGTTAAGTCTCCTTCTAAGAACAGAACTGTTCTATCAGCTCAATGCAGGCCCAGGTGACCGTTAGGGGCAAGGTTGAAAACAAGGAACTCTTAAAGATTCTGGAACCTGAGTGGCAAGTGGGCATTCCATGGTCACTACCTGTTATGGATTTCCTCTAATCTCCACATATTGGGGATTTATACCTGACCTGGAGCCTTCAACATAAAGTGACATACCCTCCAGAATATATCCTGGAGGCCTTTACAAAGCACTCGGCCCAGGAATGTGGACTAGACACATATCTTCTCCTGTGGACGGCATCTAGCACAATGAAGAATGTTTAGACATTCTTCAAAAGTCCGCTTAAACCGGACGTTCAGCATCATTTAATGAATATCCCGAACCCTTAAATAACCATTCCCCAGCATCTAAAATGAATATATTTTACATTTTTAGTCACTTACTTAATATTCTTTCCCCCACTGGGCTGCAACTCTGTTCAGGACTCTAGGATACGGGCGCCGCCATCTTGCCTCAGAAGCATTACATACTGAGGAGAGGAAGGAGGCGGGCAAGTGCATGGGAGTGGGTAAAAGCTGTGCTTTGCACAGACAGAGCAGGGCTGTGGTCAGGAAAAGGCCAGCAATCCCAGAATGCAGAATGGCAGTCAAAAGACACTTCCTGTCTGCAGGCAGCTTGAAACTCCACGGGCCGCTATCTTGAATGTTAAAAGGTTAAAAAAATGAAGGTGCAGGAAGGATGGTTTTTAATGTGGACAATCTGCATGTAGGGGGTGAGGGAAATATACAAAATAGACTCTTATTCAGAGTGAAGGTCCACTTTAATAAAAATAGAATAGGGGGGGCGTGGCCGTGGCATGACGGCGGGAAGACGCATCTTCTGAGGCTCCTCAGTGACCCCAGCCCAGGCGCCCCTTAAACGCACGCTTGACACCCTAATTTGTCCCCGGAGAAGATGAGGAAGCGTAAGGGTCAGCAGCGGGACCCCAAAAGAGAGGAGGGAGGCGGCATCGCCCGCTATTTGCGCCCAGGTGATCTAAGATGGCGGCGAGCGTGCAGAGAGAAGGAGACGAGGAGGGGAGCGCAGCGCCCGGCGGTCTGGAGAGCCGGCGCGCCGAGGACCCCCTGACACCAGGCAGAAGATCTGCCGACACAGGCGGAGGTCACACTCGCGCCGCCTCAGCAGCTGCCCCCGCCGTGCGAGCAGCGAGGTGGTGAGAGAGAGAGGGACACCTGTCAGCGGGCGGAGGTGCCGCCTGAACCACGAACGCCGGCCGCAACCGAGGAGCGGCTTCAGGTACGGGGGACTGCGGGCGGATATTCCCCTCACCCCGGGAAGCCATATGCAGGGCAGGATCGGGGGGGTGAGATGGAGAGAGCCCCCTTCCCTAGCCTGGAGCCCGGATGTCTGAACTCCCCCCCTCGCTCAGGGGAAGCTTATCTCGACAACAGAGTCCCCGGCACGATCCAGATCCAGCCAAGGCAGCAGAGCCAGCAGCCCATTGCATCACCATGAGAGGGGTCTTAAAGGGCCAGGCACCCATCACCTTGCTGAGCTGGCCAGGCACCCCTCGACCTCTATGCTACGGGAGAATTGGGGAGAGCTGCCGGAGGAAGTGCCTGCGTGTCAAGCGTGGATGGGGGATGGAGCAAGGAGGAGCATTCCAAACACATGGTCCGATCCAACTCGCCTGGAGCAGACGCCCGCGACAATGAGGTTCCCAAGGGGGGCACCAACCGCTCACGGTGCCACCCCACGGGCCTGGTCTGTGTCCTCGGACGGGATGCCCCCATCTCCCCCCTCGAGTCGAAACGGCGTGGCAAGCAATATCACCTCCCCGGGCCGTGAAGGGGGGGAAGGTCCCTCCGGGTCGTGGGACCCATGGATGCTGCCGCCGCCGCCTGCTAATACCACTCCCACTAGGAGAGACAACAGAGAGGCGCTCCCTCTCAAGAATGCGATTTTGACCCGGCGAGATCTGGACCTGGATTTGCGCTCCGTGTTGCTGTCCCTCCCCACGAAAGCCTTCTTGGAATCGATCCCAACCAAGGTGGATATGGAAACCATGATTTTGAGGATCGAAAAAGCCTTTCGGAAAGATGTGGAAGTTGTCCAACACAATGTTGCGGCAGTGGAAGATCGAGTTGCGGCCTTAGAGAATGCAAGAGTAGCTACAGAGAACCGCCTCACCCATCTAGAACAGACCAATGATCTACAAGCAACTCAAATTTGCAACCTAAAAATCCAAAATGATGACCTTGAGAACAGGAGTAGGCGGAACAACCTTCGTATACGCGGGCTCCCCGAACTACCTCAATTTGCGGACTTAGAAGTGATTATTACCTCCGTCTTTAACCGGCTACTGGGCAACCCGCTGACCACTGTCATCAAGTTGGATAGAATCCATAGGGTGGCGGGTCGGCCGCCAGGCGCCCCTGATGCCCCTCGTGACATCCTCTGCAGAGTCCACCACTGCAGAGTTAAGGAAGAAATCTTGAGGAAGGCCTGGGAGGCGGGTCAGATTGTCCACGACTGCAACCCTTTGACCGTACTGCCGGACCTGGCCCGATCCACCCTTTGGATGAGAAGGCAACTGAAGCCCCTCCTCCAGAAAATAAAAGAAAGTGGAGCAGCTTACAGGTGGGGCTACTCCTTCCACCTTATCGTCCGCAAGAACGGCAGATCTTTCACTCTCCGAACCCCCGGAGACCTAGACGGCCTGTTCGTGTTCCTGGATACCGCTCCGCTTGAGGTCCCTAATTGGCTGGACTTCCCTTCGTTTCAGCCACTACCACAGAGGATTCGCCGGAGAAGGGCCCCGCCCCGACGGGGGCCACCACGTAGGGGGGTTCACCCGCTCCCCTGGAAGAGTGATTTTCCTTCCCCCCTGTGTCCTCGGCCTCGGATCCGCTGCTGCTCCCTGCCCTGACTCTTGCCTACCGTGGACCACGTGGAGCCGAAGCCGCCGCCTGGGTCGCCCGAACTTGTGTACCGTTTTGCTCCTCGACCTTGGATTCCCTGGTCGGTCCCCCGGCCTCACGTGACCTGGAGGGAAAGCAGTCCCTCCGAACCTGTGCTCCCTTACCTGCCTCCTGGCCCCTCACAATTTTTTGCAACCGCCGGTCTGGACCTCGGCCTCTGATTCCATTTTATCCCAGGACCAGAGATCTATCTCTAATCACGGGCCTGTGCCCCTGCTTCCTGTGGGGGCTGTGACACGAGGTCTGCTGTCGGGCGGTCCACGGGCCTGTCTGCGGGTGCTACCCTGGACCTTCTTTTGATCGCCCCCCCCCCCGGTGATGCCTCGCCCCTGGTCCGGGGGGACCACGGGGCCTGGCTTCGGCCCCCCCTTGGACTTCCTGTGGGGAGTCGCCCCGGACTTTAACTCGTGTGGGGTGTACTGGTGGGGGGGAATTTCCAGCGTAATCTCATGGAGGACTCTCCACGCCTGTTCATGGTTGGGCCTGGCCGAGGGGAGGACCGGATGGGCGATGCCGGGGCCTGGCTGGGCTGGGAGTGGGACCCCCCCTTGCACGCCGCGCTAACCCTACTTCACCCTCCCCTGCTGGGCAATAGTTTGTGGCTTTTTTGGGGGGGCTCGTTGTGTGGGGGCCCCTCCCCCTGCCCGGGGGGGCTCCGAGGGCGGGTTCCGTGGGGCGGTCCGTGGGGCCATGATGGCGGGCGGATGTGGGGTTGGCTGGTGTGGGGTGGCGGACTGCGGCCTGCGGTGGGGGGCGGACGGGTGGGGGAGCCGCCGGGCTCAGCAGCGTCCCTGCTCTTGGTCGGGCCCCGGCGAAGGAATGGTCTGATACGTTTTGTGTTCTTCTGGTTCCTTTGTGATACTGGGGCCCGGGTCGGAGGGGGAACCGGGGGCGCTCGCCGGCTGGGTCTGGTGGGACCATGAGGGGTTTACGAGGGACGGTGAGTGGTGGACGTCCGAGGCCAGGATAGTGACTACATAATTTGTGTTTATTCAAGTAATATTCATGGTTGAAGGTTTTGGTTGTTAATACTGGGACACTGAGGTCCCTGGTGGCCTCCACCGGGGACGGGCAGGGTAAGTTAAATTATGTTAAGTTGTTGAACCGTTCCTCGTGAGAGGAACTGCCCTAGGCTGGGGGCGGGAGACCCCCGTTGTTGTGTAGCGCCACAGTTTTATTCCCCACATAGGTTAGCCCATCAAGGTCTGGGAGACCTGTATAGACGGGCATCTTTCTACTCCCCTTTCACGTTTCTCCCCACCCCCCCTTACTCCGCATTCTTCTTTCTTGCTCTTACTGCTCCCCTTGTCTTTGTCCCCCTCCCCACCCTCTGACCTGGGGGGGCTGGTCGGGGCTGGTTTTCCCCGGGGCCCTCGCCTCGCCCCTGGTGCTCCCTCTTTCCAGCTCCCTTCTGGGACCCACCCTCGGGTTGGGTGTTTGCTCCCTCCTTTGCCCTACTCGGTTGCGGCTCGCCACAAGTGCTGAGGACACAATGGAGCTACAGATTGTTTCTCTGAACGCCAAAGGCCTCAACATCCCCGAGAAAAGGAGAATGTGCCTGACGTTGTTCTGGAAGCGTAGAGCTCAGGTAGTGTTTATTCAAGAATCACACTTTCAGAAGGGAAAGGCACCAAAATTCTCAGACAGGCGCTTCCCATCGGGTTATCATTCGTACTCGCCCGACGCGAGGTCAAGGGGAGTGGGCATTTTACTCGCCTCCTCGCTCCCCTGGACCTTCGTGGACAGCATGTCAGATGAGGAGGGGAGATTCATCTTCCTCAAGGGTAAAATGGGAAACCAAATGTGTACATTTGCGAATATCTACGCTCCCAATAGCGACCAGATTCGATTCATAGAGCAAACTCTAGAGATTCTTCAGACCTTCTCGGAGGGTATGGTGATCTTTGGAGGGGACCTCAACGTGGCTCTTGACCCACTGCTCGATGTCTCCAGGAAGGCCTCCCATCTCTCATTTTCGGCCCTTAAAAAACTTAAAACAGCCCTTCGGCTGTCCCAACTATTAGATCCTTGGCGTATACAAAACCCTCGGGAGAGGGATTATACTTTTTACTCATCTCCCCATGATTCCTCCTAGGATCGACTATCTCTTCATAGAACATAGATACCTCCAGCTGGCACAGAAGGCCGAGATAGATTCTATTACAATCTCGGACCATGCCTTGATCTCTCTTTCCTAAGAATACCTGAGTGGCCTGCAAAACCAAATTCGTGGATTCTCAATGAGTCCCTAATTCAGGACCCAATCATAAAGGAGGAGGTCAGGAGAGAGCTTGGACTTTATTTTGATCTGAACACCAGGCCAGAGACGAGTCCACTCAATCTGTGGGCGGCACACAAGTGCTATATTAGGGGCATCCTCTTGAAGATAGCGTCCAGAAGAAAAAGAGAGAGAGAGAAAGCCATCAGTGACCTGCTGGAGAAGATCGGTAGACTGGAAGCCGAACATAAAAGACAGCAAGCAATAAATGTTGGACAGGAACTGGCAAGAGCACGAGAAAACCTAAGAGACATAATGCTGGTCAAGGCTAAGGCTTCGCTCCTAAGAGTTAGACGTTCCTTTTACGAATATGGAAATAAATGCGGACGCTTCCTGGCAAGGGCGATCCGCGAGCAGAGAGCGAACAATTTTGTTCCGCAGATCTTGGGAGCGGGAGGACGGGTATGCTCCAGCCCAGGCGACATCGCTGAGGCATTCGGGCAATTTTACCGCAAATTGTATAATCTAGATGAGGGGGGACATGGTAGGCCCAACCTGCTCCACAAGGCGAGAGATTATGTGTCTACTTCAGGCCTCCCAACTCTAAACCCTGTGACCGTAGAGACGCTGGAAGAGCCTATCACTGAACTAGAGTGGGCTCAGGCAATCAAACTTTCACAGACAGGCAAGTCCCCAGGCCCGGACGGATTTACCCTGTCCTATTACAAATGGCTGGGAGACATCCTGACTCCGCGAGCGGTGGCCGCATTCAACTCTATTTCACCTGAACAGACACTTCCCCCTGACATGCTAAGGGCCCAAGTTGCGGTCATACCAAAGCAGGGGAAGGATCCCCTTCTATGTTCCAACTACAGGCCGATATCTCTACTAAACGTAGACTTGAAACTATTCTCTAAAATACTGGCGAATAGACTGGTATTACATCTAAGTGAGTTGGTAGACCTGGACCAAGCGGGCTTTACCCCTAAGAGAGAAGCAAGAGACAACGTGACTCGAGTCCTTGACCTTATCCACCTAATCCGTGAGGAGAAAGTCCCAGCCATGCTGCTCTCTACGGATGCGGAGAAAGCATTCGATAGAGTCCACTGGGATTTTATCCGGGCTACCCTGGAACACCTGGGTCTGCAGGAAAATATGAGGGCCTGGATATCATCTCTATACTCTTCTCCCTCGGCATGTGTTAGGGTCAATGGTATGCTTTCAGAGTCCTTCAATATAACAAATGGAACAAGGCAGGGGTGCCCGCTATCCCCGATTATCTTCATTCTAACGCTGGAACCCTTCCTGTGTCGGGTGAGGGCGAATCCCGATATAAAAGGGGTGGTAGGCAGAGGATCTGAACATAAAGTAGCAGCCTTTGCCGACGATTTGCTTTTCTGTATTACCCAACCGGTAATAACGATCCCCAAACTTTTACAGGAGTTCAAAGAGTACGCGGAACTCTCGAACTTCAAAATCAATTTACAAAAATCGGAAGCACTCAATATCTCCCTGCCACAGAGGCATCTGGCAAACATGGAAACCAGCTTTGCCTTTCACTGGTCGGCTGTATCAATTTCATACCTGGAAGCGCAGATTACCCCCTCTTTGAAGGATGTGTTCACCAAAAACTTTCCACCTCAAGGGAAAGGAACCTCAACATCTGGAAAGACAGGGTACAGTCCTGGTTTGGCAGGTGTAATGTCCTTAAAATGAATGTCCTACCACGGCTGCTGTACCCCATTCAGGTGTTACCTATCCATCTACCAGCCTCCTTCTTGAAATCCGTTCGCACAGAATTTACAAAATTTGTGTGGGGAGGCAGGAGCCCGCGAATCTCACAAAGACTACTTACCTTACCGAAGGCAAGAGGGGGAGTGGGACTCCCAGACGTTAAAATGTATCACGCAGCAGCACATCTAGGCTGAATTGTGGACTGGAACCTCCATGGAAAACACAAACGCTGGGTCAGCTGGAGCAAACGTGGTGCCCGGTACCTCTGGCGGGCCAGCCCTGGTCCCCAGGTGCGATTCCGAGGGCGGTCAAGACCCACGCCATGATAGGCCCAACCCTACAGGTATGGCACAGACAAGCTTCGAGGGAGGGCATAGCCCCCGCACCGTCCCCTCTCAGACCGATCCTAGGGGCCCTAGATTTTATCCCAGGCCGGTTGGATGGGAGTTTCGGGACTTGGAGGGCGCCCGGAAGAGGCACTGCCCGTGATTTCCTGAACGGCTCTAGATGGAAGACCCAACAGGAGCTTGTGTCGTGGGGAGACCCACCCCCACCTGTCCCTTTGGAGGGCGCTTCAAATCTCCCACTTTCTGGATAGCTTGCCCCCCCCCCCCCCGAGGGGTTTGCCCTTTGAGCAACTATGTGTGTCATCAGAACCGATCAAAGGGGCGCTATCCATGGTATATCAATTTCTGATGGATCCAGGAGAGACCTTTGTGCCAGGCTTTGTGGGAGCTTGGGGGAGAGACCTCGGAGTTACTTTTCCACCAAATCAAGTAAAGAAAATTCTCGAGTTGGCTCATCGAGCGTCGGTCAGTAACACATACCAAGAGGCGGGATACAAGATCCTCTGCCTGTGGTACAGAACTCCTCAGACTCTGCACCGGTTCTACCCATCGGTTTTGCCATTATGTTGGAGGTGAGAAAAGGCCCAAGGCTCCATCCTACACATATTCTGGGAATGCGAGAAAATAAGGGGCTTCTGGAGGAGCGTTGTGGAGTGGATCTGCAAGATAACGGGCGACGACATACCATTCTCCCCGGAGACCCTCCTGCTACACTCCATCAGAGGAGAGGTGGGGAAATATAGAAGGCCACTGACTATTCACCTGGTGAATGCAGCTAGGGCGTGTATACCGGTCCTTTGGAAGTCTCCCGCTACACCTTCCATTAGCTCCTGGATCCATAGGGTGGAAGATATTAGACGCATGGAGGACTTGACAGCCCTTCTCAAGGGCTCAGAGGAAAAGCATAGACACCGATGGTTGCCTTGGGACATGTTCATAGAGTCCGCCGAAGGCAAGAAACTGTGGAACTCAGCATGACCGCAAGAGGCTGGGCTTGATGAGTGAACTACGACGCGAGACATCCGGTCTGGGCGGGGTCGGGGTGGGGCGTTGGGCGGCCCTGGGCCGGGGGGGTTGCCTCCCCCCTCCTGTCCCTCGCGCTAAGTCCCACCTTGTTCTTTCCCCTATCCCTCTGCACTTCGTTACCCATACATCCTGACCTATGACCCCCCCTTTTCGATCCCCCCCCCCCTTTTTTATCCCCCCCCTTTTATCCCCCCCCCTTTTTTATAAAGCAAAAACTGGTGGAGGGGAATGGCGAGGCTCAATATAGGTGACAACCGGAGGGTGAAGTACGCGGAGGTCCAGTGAGTGTCTGACGTTGTGATCTTTGTTATGGCTTTGTGTAATATACATTCTGGATTTATCTGCTTTATGAACCAGATTTCTGTATTTGACTGCCTTGCTATCCTTTCTACCTCAATAAAGATTTATTGTAAAAAAAAAAAATAGAATAGGACCTGCATCCATATTCTATATAGAAAAGCAGGAACATTCCAAAACTGACAGTGTCCAATATCCCTGAAAAAAGAGAGAAAAGTGTGCAGTATATTTATGAGCAAATCTTCCAAGATTTTTTTAGGGTCCAAGTGGTCTAAATAATTCTTAGATTCTAATCAATTTGTATTAAAAAGCATTGTGAAACATTTGTCAAAGATAGATGTAAAACAAATTTTACTCAAGAGGGCAATACATTACCGTATAAGACGACTTTTTTCCCCTGTAAAACATGCCTCCAAGTGGGGGGGTCGTCTTATACGCCGGGCGCACCTGGGTCACATACATACCCCCCAACTGTCCCGATTCTTCATCTGTGGTCCCGCGTCCAGCGGCGCATGCAGTTGTCCTGTGCTGTCATGTCCCACGTTGTCGCAGTAAATGTACTTACCTTCACCAAGCTGGGCAGCACGATCGTCCTCCTCCTCCTCCTGCAGAGCGATGTTCTTGCTCAGGCAGCACTAGTTGATCAGAGCAGGGAGAGACTGAGCAGGCCAGCAGGGTGAGCGCCGAGCAGATCAGCTTTCCTGCTCTCAGGCACTGTGTGGGCAGGCAGGGGGCTGGCTCCTGGCAGCGCTCCTGACATCGCCCTCGCTGCTTTCCACTTTGAAGGGGACTCTTCAGCATCTGATCTGAGGTGTGATTTATTTAAGATTTATTAAAAAAAAAAAGTTTCTATGGGGCATCCCCCAGTGTAAAACCGCCAACTGGCCCCTTTCCCAGACCCCACACATTACACACTATGCCATTAACAACCCGGGCATGTCCCCAGCTATAGGCGAGCAGGGATGTGGCCGTAGTGTAATGTGGTGTGGACTCTGGGAAACTGGGTCATTGGGAAAGTTTACACAGGGGGCATCCCAAATTGGGGGAGTTTACACAGGGGGCATCCCAACTTGAGGGAGTTTACACAGGGGGCACCCCAACTTGGGGGAGTTTACACAGGGGGCACCCCAACTTGGGATGCCCTACTGGGTTTTGTTCCCTGCATCAGGGGCAGCAAAATGGAATGCCCCCCTGTCTGAATCCCCCATTTGGCCTTTTTCCCAGACTCCACACCACATTACACTGCGGCCACATTCCTGCTCGCCTTTAGTTGGGGCCTGTGCTGGCTATTCAGAATGCATCCCATCTAAAGGCATAGTAGGGATGTGGCTGCAGTGTAATGTGGTTTGGGCTCTGGGAAAAGGGCCAGTTGGGGGGTTTCACACAGTAGAGGAAACCCAATTTGGCATGCCCCTGGAGTAGGGAACAAACCCACTGGGGCATTCCAATTTGGGATGCCCCACTGTAAAACCCTCCCTATTGGCCCTATTCCCAGAGCCAACACCACATTACCCTGCAGCTGCATCCCTACTATGCCTTTAGCTGGGACGCATTCTGAATAGCCAGCACAGGTACGTCCCCAACTAAAGGCGAGCAGGGATGCGGCTGCAGTGTAATCTGATGTGCGCTCTGGGAAAAAGGTCAGTCGGGGGTATTTCACACAGTGGGGCTACCAAATTTGGGAGGCCCAACTGGGTTTTGTTCCCTACTCCAGGGGTATCCCAAATTGTGATCCTCCACTGTGTGAACCCCCCCATCTGGCCCTTTTCCCAGAGCCCAAACCACATTATACTGCAGCTGCATCCCTACTATGGCTTTAGCTGGGACGCATTCTGAATAGCCAGCGTGGGCACATCCCAAACTAAAGGCGAGCAGGGATGCGGCTGCAGTGTAATCTGATGTTCTTTTACATTTTATTTGGTGTGCGGAAGAGGGAATAGTCTTATACGGCAGGTATATAACAAACTCTATATTTTGAGTGGAAATGTTGGGGGGTCGTCTTATACGCCGGCAAATACGGTAACTATTTTTTTACATTAGTCAAATTACTTGATGCCAACCTGCCAAGTGTCATATCATAACTCTTACCCCTACTTTTTCCAAACAAACCTTACTGATCAGGTGGTTCTGAGGACATCCAGCTGATGACACTGTGTTGCCTTGCAGCATAGTTGCTGTTGTCCACCAGGGTCCACCAGCTGGTGGCCTGGGACACTGCTTGGCCATTATCCTCCTATTATGCAGCACCTCTACTAAAATGGTGTCCACACCCTCAGCCAGGTGCAGCAGGATTTTGTTTAGGTGGTATCTCTGCCTTTGTCTGGGGATCACCATACAGTTGCAGAAAGCATCCATCTTTTGTCCGGAGGCTGCTGGATTCTTTGTCCTGCCTGCCTGGGGTAAGTTCCAGTGCCCTGGGGATTCCCTCTGGGGCCCACTCCGTTTTCAGCTCTATCTTTTCCATGCCACTCACACTGACTGCCACTAACCTGGGTTTTGGTCCACTAAACAGGGGCATCTCGATATTGGATGCCCTGCTTTGTGTATCCCCATGGATTGCTGCTAAAACTTACCCTTCCTGCATTGCTACAGTGCAGGCATGGGTGGGCAGCCAATCAGCATTCTTAGCTCTACTCGTCTCCAACCTGATGTCAAGTCTAAATGGAGCTGTGCATGCCATCTGCCCCATCCCTGCTAGTCTCTAGCTGGAGATGGGTCTGTGTCGACCATTCAACTCATTTCTGGAGTAGGTCTACCTAGCTAAAGTTATAGCGGGCTGTGGCTGTGGCCTGCGCACTTGCTTCTGGATTGGCAGCTAGGTAAGTTTATGCGGTAATCGCGCGGGGTTCACACAGGAGAGCTCCCAAGTCAGGAGGACCCAGGGAGAGGGAACCGGCTGCCCAGTTTTGGTCCATTTAAGTCTTCAGCTATTTGCTCTGGCCTAATCTCGCTATGTGGAGAAGAGCTCTATCTGTGGAGCTCTGCTTCTATACACAAGCAAAATACTATATAGTAATAGTTAATCCTGTTGTGGTCCTTTTTAACATGTTCCCAATTCTTGACTCTCTGGCATTGCTTTTCCAACCTGACCCTCCCATGCCCTCTATTACATTATTTTTTTGGCCCTAAAGATACTTTGTTTTGCTGCCCACAGCCTGTATCTCCAAGGCTGAACCATAATAAATGTGAACCCTCTCATTCTGGGGTGTGTGGTGAACTGTGGGCAGTTCATGCTACCCAGGATAGCTTAATATTCTAGAAGTAGCACTGTAACCCACCAAAGGGGCGTGTAGGCCAAGGTTACTCAGGGTAGTGACACTTCCACAAAAGTCTTTTGGGTAGGTAAGGTCAGATAAACCTGATTAAAATGCACCAAAGATTCCTAAGATCTCTTCAGTTCAGGTCCGCACTTTAACCCTTTAAGTGCCAGCCTACCTGGAGATTTTGTCACTCTCTGTTGCCAGACCATTTTGCACTATTTTGCGCTCCACATGTTCAACGATTTTTGAAGGGATTTCCAGGGATTTCCCAGGAAAATTATATATTGTTTTTTTCAGTCTGGGCTTTAACATAAACATGTCTTGTTTGTCATTTTTTAGGTGTATTCTCAATATTTTGGGGTGAAATATGTGCAGAAAAATAAAAAAATATATTTTTTTTACAATTTGTATTGTTTTTTTGTAATAAAGTTTTGTCAATAAAATCTTATTGCGTGTGAAATCCCAATTTCTCCCGGTTACAGCGATACCACATATGTATAGGTAGACACCCTTTCCTGCCCAGGAGACTCCCCCAAACTGAAACAGCGCTTTAGGAGATTTTCAGATAAAATACAAATATGCTAAGCGCTATGCTGGCCATGCAGTTTTTCAAGAAAAACAACCCTTTACATTTGAAATGCCCCCAACAAACAATATATATTCTCTGGAAGTACACACCTCAAGCTGTCTGGACGTACCAGGTTTGTTAACATGGGTGCAGTTTTCTGAAAGTAATTCCTCAATGAATTATTTGGTTGCACAGAGTTTCACTAAAAAAGATTAAAAAAAACAGAATCAAACTCATATTTTCCTAAAAAAAAAAATATGCAAACAAGAAAAAACGAGCCCAGTCTGAAAAAGCAACATCCTCCGAATAGAACGGTACCCAACATGCATTGCTACTGTCAAGGGAAGAGTTGGCAAACACCCCAAAGTAAAGCATGTGCGTAACGGTAATTTTACTTGAAAATTTCAGCTCTGCAGACAAAGTGCGCACCTTGTACTTTTTCTACCAAAACAACCCTTTACATTTGGAATACCCCCCACAAACTATATATTTCCTGAAAGATAACATGTTAAGCTTTCTAAGCGTACCCAGCTTGTTGTAGTGGGCTCATCGTTTTAGAAGTAATCCCTTGAAGAATTCTTAGGTTGCACAGGGCTTCCCTCAAAAAAATTTTAAAAAAGCAGAATAAAAAACACATTTTCTTAAAAAATCAATATGCAAACATGAAAAAAATAAGCTAAATCTGAAAGCGCAAGGTCCCCCGAGCAGAACAATACCCCATGTGCATAGATACTATTAACCCTTTTAATTGCCCGCCTACTTGAGATTTTTTCACGCTCTGTTGACAGGTAATTTTTTAACCATGATTTTTGGAGGAATTTCCAGGAAAAATTTCCAGGAAAATTATAGATATATTTTTTGCAGCAGAATTTAGTCTTTAACATGAAATGTCTTGTTTGTAATTTTTCTACAGTTTTTTAAATATTTTTGCTTAAAAAAACAAAAACAAAAATAAAATTAAACTTTTTTTTTTTTTAATTGTCTCCTTTATTTTAAATAAAACATTTACTTTATTATAGAAAACCATATTGCATGTGAAAGCCCCATTTCTTACAATTACAACGGTACCACATATGTATCGGTAGCCCCCCCATTCTTGCCCAGGAGACCCCCCAAACTGAAAAGAGTACTTTATAACATTTACAATAAAAATACAACTAATATCCACACTATAAACATAAGGGGTTAATCTTAAAAAAAAATGACATAGGGTCCCCTCTCCCAGGGGGGGGGGGGGTGGAGTGCATTCTTTTGAATTTTAATTGTTAAAAACCCTTAAAATGACAAAAAAATGACATGGTCCCCCCTACCCAGCATAACCAGCCAGGGGCCAGCTATGGGGGCTTGTAGAACAGGGTGCAGGGGCCAGCTTTGGTGGCCCTCCACCCTGCCGGCTACAAGCCCACATAGCTTCTGTGGCCCCGGCTCTTCTGCCCCCCCCCCCTGGCTTTTGGGGAGGCAGGTAATTTGGGTTCCAGGGGTTAATGGCAAGTCACCCGCTAGCCAAAGGTGACTTGCCAGCCCCCAGCCTTGTGAACAGGTATAGGGGTCTCATGGATCCCTTACCAGTTCACAAAGGGTTAAGTGTAAAAAAAAACAGAAAGGCACAAGAAGAAAAAATATATATATATTTTTTTTAAAACTTACCTCTCATCCATCCTCGGCCACTGTGTCCCACGCTGATCACTCTGGCTTCTGCTCTCCTGCTGCTGCTGGAAGCCTTTTATAGCTGCTGGGCGATAGTACATAAGGGGTTAATTAAAAAGAAATGACATATGGTTCCCCCCTCCCAGGGAAAGAGACCCCTTTTTTTTTAATTTTAAGGGTTAAAAACCCTTAAAAATAAAAAAAAAATTACATGAGGTCCCCCTTACCCATCATAACCAGCCCAGTACCAGCTATGGGGGCTTGTAGGAACAGGGCACAGGGGCCAGCTTTAGTGGCCCCCCACCCTACCGGCTACAAGCTCCGTGGGCCAGGCCCTTCTGCCCCCCCTGGGCTTTGGGGAGGCAGGTAATTGGTGGTGCCGGGGGTTAATGGCAAGTTATCCGCTAGCCACAGGTGACTTACCAGTCCCCAGCCTTGTCAACTGGTATAGGGATCTCATGGATCCCTTACCAGTTCACAAAGGGTTAAATGTAAAAATAAAAATACACCACACACATAATAAAAGAAAATGACATTTATTTATTTTTATTTTTTTACTCACCTCCGATCCTCCTCTGTCCCCGGAGATCCCCGATGACAGCTGCCGGGTGCTGGGTGGAGGGAAGCTGGGGGGGAGAGGAATCAAAGCCCTCTCCCCACCTCCAATCTCTCTCATCCAGCACCCGCAGCTACTGATCTTCTCGGGTGAGGGTGAGAGAAGCCGGCTGCTGGGTGACGTCATAGTGACTAGCAGGGCTAGCAGTCGCGACCCAGGAAGTTAGGGGAGGGCGATTTCTCGCCCTCTCCTCACCATGGAAGAGCCTGGGGGGCGATTGCAGGCCCCCCAGTGAAGAGGAGACCCGGCGGGAGGCATCGCGGCCACAGGTGAGTAAATGTGATTTTTTTTTTTTTTTACAGTTAGCAGCCGCTGCCAAAGCGGGGGGGGGGTCACTATTCCAGGGGTTCTCCTGGAGCCATCCAAGCCCCCGGGGGGGATTGATTGCCACCAAATTGAAGAGGAGACCCAGCTGGATCGATAGATAGGGTCAGGCGAGTATTTTTTTTTTTTTTTTTCAAGTAGCAGGGGGGAAAGTCAAGCACGTAACACCTACGTACTTGGCACTTAAGGCCCGGACAAGCAAGCCTGTAGGTGTTACGTGCTTGGCACTTAAAGGGTTAATTGCAATACAAGGGATTCCATAATGATCTATTTAAATTCAGCATAGGAATGTTTCACATAACAAGAGAAGACCACTGTAAGGAGGCCAACTGGTTAGGCTTCTCAGGCAACTAAGGGAAAAACAGAGCTGCAGGACCAGACCTCTTCACAAGGACCCGGTCTAATGAGGCCACGGTCATAACAGTAGGCCGCAAGGCACGTGTCAAGAGGAGGCCAGACAGCCCCTAGACCCAGAGCTGGGAAGCCTCTCACAAAGCTGGCAGGGAGGTGTACGCGGTGGCAAGCAGTTACAGAGATCCCAGGGCAGCAAGGGCACAAAGAGGGTTACAGGGTAGGATATCTCAGCTGCAGTGTCACTTCCCTTGCCCTACTTTCTAGACCTCTAGGTGGGTAAACCTCCCTGAGTTGGCAGTCTTTTTTCTGTGCTCCTTTCTCTTGTCTGTCCAGTTATCAATCCATCCTCTAGCTGTCTGACCTCCCCTTTTATCCCCCTTCAGCTCCTCCTATAGACAGCTTTGTTGCTACCAACAGCCTATCAGAGCCCTATTACTTTTACTACTGTTGTAACCAGCTTCCTGTAAATAGCCTATCAGAGCCCTTTGATTCATACTACTGTTACAACCAGTTTCCTGTCTTTCAGAATAACATGCTCATTTCTTATCCTACGCTGCCACCCAGTGCCCTAACTATGTAACTACAAATGATGTTTGCTTTCTTTCTCAGTAACAAATGAACCAGATTATGTCCTCCCATTATACCAGTGTATAAGAAGGGGAATTTTATTGTTCCTACAGCACTAGACCGGAGGAGGGCAAATTCCTCCTGTGCTTATTTTCAGTTCTTCTCCAGCCAAGGTGGGTAAAGGTGAGGGAAAATGCAACAAGAACCATATACACATAATAATATAAAATTACATTGCCAGTGACATTTTCAAATCAATAAAAAGTTAAAGTTAAGAAGAAGAAAAATTAAGAAAAGACAAAGATAAGAGATTGGCTTATTTATACAGAGGTCCATTTAAGCTGTGGGCAGTAGGGGACCTAACAGTGTTCCCAACATATGCATGCCTGGCATGGCCTCACACTGGGAGCGCCGGAAATCGCTGTGTGACCACATTTGAAATGTGGTTATAAAGAAATGGAATGGAAGGGAGGGGCAAATTTGGAGACTTGGAGGAGAGGCACATGGGACACGCTTAGAGTGAGATCCTTGCTGCATTAATGTTGTCATTGCTTGGACTTTTTCCCTCGTGTGGGGCATTAAGCATAAAGAATTTGGGTAACTCTTCTGAGGTTCTCTGAGCTATTGTTAGTTCTCACTATAATACACAGAACATGTGTTGTGAAGATCAGCCTTTGATAAACTCCTAATCTTTTTATACAACAGGTCCCCAACTTACACCTGATTGTCATCCTGTTCAACTTCAGATTGTCTGAAGCTATGATCAATCACAGACATGGTTTTGTGATAGAATAGCATTATCACTGTTTATCATCAGCTTCATTACACATTTATACACATATATATATATATATATATATATATATATATATATATATATATATATTGTGATGATGGAGGTCAGAATCAATAAAATGAAAATATATATGAACTCTCTCCATCACTTGATTTGAGATTTGCAATGAATGCTTTAGTGGCAAATAAAGGTGAAATAAACCCTCAGTAAGCAACTTATCTTTGCACTGATTCTTTCCTTTTGGTTGTACTGAATTTAGAGCAATAAAGTTAATGAAGCACGCTGCTATTAACACATTACTGTGAACAAGATGGCACTGGGGAGCTAGACAACACCTTATTATGTCCGGCTCCACTAACATTCCTAAGAATATGATCTGTGGCTCTGATGATCAGTCATTGAGCCAGTAATTAGATTTTTCCTTATATGATGATGTCCAATAAATGACGTGTGCTAGGTTTTTTTACTTCAATATAAAAATAAAGTGTCACTGGGCGGAGCGAGCAGAGCGCTCTCCCGTGTATCTTAGAACACGCTGGCTGTTCTTCGTGTTCTTCGTTACGCGTATATTACGCATATATTTTCACTACCTTAGATTATTTTGGAGGACCGAACGACACCAGAACTATACAGAGCAAAAAAGGGAGCTGCCCACGGTTCTTTATCAATATATTTATATATTTTTCTTTATATTTTTTCCATTGATCATGGTAATTAATTAATGTATACTGTATCAATTTTTGTAAAAAAAAACTTTTTTCCTGATAATTGTAGACTTAGTGCTCTCCCCTTGCCTACACCTTGCTTTATGTGGTTTTGTTGTATGTATTTTGTGTGTATTGTTGTTGTGTTAATATGGATTTTAATAGGTTTTTGGGTCTTGTGTCATGTTGTTTTTGAAATTATGAATCATTTTTTTAATTTTGGATGTTGGTGTGCCTCCCTGTGGGTTTGTTTTGGTTCTAATACTCTTTCGAGCTGCTTGTGTTTGGGGAGTGGCACCCATTTATTAGTAGGGGATTTGTGTGGGCGAATAATTTTGCAACTTCAGATTGTCTGCTGTTTATAAAAATTCACATGCTTTTTTCACAGAATGAGTATTGGATAATTTTCCTCAATAAATAAATGACAAGTCTAATCATTTTGACTTGCGTCCGATTGAGTGGTCTCGATGGTCCCTTCCTTCTCCCTTCTTGACTCCTCGTCCTTCCCAGCGCTGGAAGGATGAGGAGTCAGTTTTTTGTATGGTTGCAGGATTATTTTTGTCACTGCGAGTGGGCAGTCTCCCTTCCTTTTTCGGGTCTGAGGTTGCAGGTATTGTTTCAGCTGAAACGAGTCAGAAATGTCAGCGGGGTGTTGAGGTACGGGAAGATGGCTACAACTATAGGGGTAGCCATGGCTACAATGATTGTTGCACCCTGGTGGTTTTTCCTGTTGGGTTCAAAGCCAAAGGATACAGTGGAGAGTGATCGGCTTCCACCTAGGTTGGTGCGGTAAGGATTTTTTCTCCCTCCTCGTCTCCACTGAGACTCAAAATGGGGGTGGAAGATTTGTTGATGTTTGTTTTTATTTGTTTGGTCAGCTATGGTTGATTAAGCATTAGTGCAGTCAAATCTTATGTAGTTTTTGGTCAAATTTACGCAGAAGTATAGAAAATTCCGGAACAAAACCTGAGATTCTGACTATACTGGGTTTAGTTCCTTGCATCTTGATTTGGGACACAACGGTGAAGGACCCCCCCCCCCTTCAGATTGGCAATGAAAATGTACCTTCCCCGGTCCTACGCCACATGTGCAGGCTCTGATCCAGTCAGTATATATGCAGTGCATATTACTGAACAGCAATATGTCACACTGCATCTTCCCCAGTTCTCTTTAGATTGGGGCGCCCCCAGACTCCAGGGCTGGCCAAGGAGAGTTCTGTTCTGCTTTAAGTACATGAATGGGCCGTCAGGTTGTATAGAGTGGCCCTTGGACATTATATGAGGTAACAGTGGTGTTTTGTTATTGGTGGTATACAGGGCTGTATAAAGGGTATCTGGAATGCCATAGTGGGAACTTGAATAGCCAGATAGCACATGCTGCCCTGTTATTGTTCAAACTGGACTTGTGACCAGAATTGGACTTGGCATTCCTGGGGACATTACTGTTTTTGTGGGCACTTTTGGGTCACAGAGACTTTGGACAGTACTGTAGCACTCAGCCATTGAGAATTGTAACTCCTTCGGAGTGGTCATAGGTCACTTTATGGGCCCCAAACTGTAAAATGCTAGATCTCTAACGTGTATTGTTTTATTGAGCTTGTAGGGTGTAAAACTTTAAATACCACAAATACCTCAAGCTTACATATTAATTTAAAAATTTAACGTTTATTCAAAAGTGATGCTAGCCTCACAAGATAAACAGTTACGACCAGCCCATCTTCCCTCTTACTCTCACATATTTTCTTTGTTTCCTTTTCTTTTTGTTGCTTTTCAAAGTGTGTCCTCTTGTAATGTAAAGTAATGTTAGAAATGTACCAGAAATGTTTTGGCGATTGTACATGGCTTATGGTTACATTTTTAGATAACATACTATTTTGCTAACATTTTTGGGAATGTACGCATCTGTATCTTGCATATCTGTTTTTTTGGCTACAGAACTTATAAAAGCAATAAAATAAATATTTTATATTTTTTTTAAAAATGTATATCGATGCAGGCTTTAATAGTCATCATTCTTTGCATAGCTCTTGGCCACACAAACCTAAACAACATCAGTTTCTACCCGTTTCACCATCTAGAGTTAAATCTTAATGTTCAATTTGTTTTGTATCCTTGATAAGGCTTTCCTGACCTCTTGGTTCTTCAAGCTGTAGATGAGTGGATTAATCATGGGTATCACTACAGCATACAGAACTGCAAGAACCTTATCTTGGCCGATAGAATAACTTGACTTCGGCCTTAGGTACATGAGCAGGTGTAGAAGGCTTTTTGTCTTCCATGTTCAGTCTGATTCTTCAAGATGGTTGAGATAATATACATATAGGAGACCAGAGTGCTAACTGACGGTACAAGTCCAATAACGGAACCAAGACCAAGCATTGTTTTCTCAACTGCAAGAGTTTTGCTACAAGAGAGTTGTAAAAGAGGCTCCAGGTCACAAAACAAATGATTAATTTTATTTGATCTGCAAAATCTTAAAGACGATATGAGGACAACATAGAGAACTCCTTCAAGAACACCGATGGTCCAAGATGCCCAAGCCATAAAGATACACACTCGAACACTCATGAAATATAAATGTAAAAGATGACAAATGGCAACAAAGCGATCATATGCCATACATGCTAAAATGAAGTATTCTGCCACAATAAGGACCACAAAGTAAAAATACCTGTCCACCATAGGAAATTATGTTGTTGCCATAGAGGCAAATATCCAACAACTTGGGTAGGACCATAGTGCTGAAGGATATATCCAAGATGGACATATTACATAAAAGTATGTACATGGGGCTATAAAGATGAAAGTCCAAGCACACCAAGCCAATGGCCACATACATGGACAAAGACACCACAAAAACAACTAGCTGCAATCTTGGTATTTCATAAAAACCGAGGAGAACAAATCCGGTCTCTGAAGTTGGCTGTTTCCATTTAGAAAAACATAAAATGGCAATGCAAAGCAACATCTCAGTTTCAGCCATAATACTTCGGAAATTGCAATGGAATCCATATTTATGAAACAATGTTCCTGGGAGATGTTTTCCCTTATTATGTCGGTAGCCCTAAAGGCCTCCCTGAAAAAAAAACAAAAGGGAAATATAAGGCTTAATTACAAAGAGCTTTCTTTCATAAATAAGAACCTCATGCGATTTATTACCAGGCTCAATCATGGGTAATTGTATGCTAAATTAAGTTGATTATCTGTACTCTGTATATTGTATACCCATATTCAAAAAGTGGCTTATGCTCGCCCATATGTGGTCCATTTCCGAGGCCAGCTGGCTCTATAACTCTGAGAAGGGAGGGGCCTTGTGTCACTGTCTAGGGTTCACTGGCTATCAGCACTTCAGGGAGGCAGAACCCGAAACATTTCCTGGCACAGCAGGCCCCCCTCAAATCCAGGAATCTGTGTGTGTGGCCAGCTATAAAGCATCCTAATTCTACTTGACAAGAATATTTGTGGTCATCAATTTTGTGTCCAGTTATCCAGGCCATTATCAATTAATTAACTGTTAGTAGGAAGCCAGCCACTATGCTAGGTGCACTGACACCTGTAGTCCCTCTACCTATCCCCTGCTGCAATCACTCATAGCTACTGGCCACATCAAAGCCTGATTACTTAAAACAAGGGGCCCAGCCATCATAAATGTTAAAAGAGCTTACAATAAACAGCCTGAAGTGTCTGGCCCTCATAGCCTATAATTTGATGACTGGGCCCGATGGCAGTCACACCTAATCGAATATGAATCTCCTACTCATTGGCCAACCAGTGTGTTTACTATAGCATAATGCAAAAAATGCATAAAAAAGCAGAATAAAAAACACATTTTCCTCAAATATCAATATGCAAATAGGAAAAAAAAGCTAAATCTGAAAGTGCAAAGTCCCCCAAACAGAACAATACCCAACATGCATAGTTAATTTTATCGCTTTAGTTGGCAGTCGAAAGAAAATCTCTTACTAATATTGTATAATTAATGTAACTTTCATAAATAGATTTCTTTCAATCTTAAGCTCCTGTTTATAAAAATCAGTGATAAGCAGCAGGATGTTCTAGTGGTGATAAATAATGAGTTTCAATCCCCCCTGTCCCTTTTATTCATGCTGCCCCAAAGCTCTCAGTTACAATGGCTGCAACTTATAGGAATTAATAAGATTGTTCGGACAGAAACAAAAAAGATTTTGTCCTCCACAGCTCCTCTGTGCTGTGCCGGCATCTTCCATGATGGCATGGAGCTAGTGATTATGTCTTACAGCACTGGCAGCATCCAGAGAGCCTTGGTGCCCCCACACACCTACTCCATTCACTGCAATGGAGGGAGCATGCTAAGGTACATTCGGCACTCCTCGAAACACCCCCTATAATGCAACTAATGGAGTAGGAGTGTTAGTGGGTATGAAGCCGTATTGATGGACTCCCACTATAAGGTTGATGCAGAGCCTATTTTACCTGCACTTTCAAATGAAAAACGTGTATTAGTATATTTTTTATATATTAGGTTTGGGCCATAATTGAGGTTTTTGTTGGCTTTTTTCTGTGTATTAGCGTTTTCGTTGGTGTCTTTAAGGCTTCTTATTTGCGCAATTGTTTTCAATGTTTTTTGTGTGCATGCGGATTAGCCGTCATTAGTGAGGGCTTGTGCATGATTCAGAGCCCTGATTACGTGGCCAATTTAACGACAGACTCACGGCTGCACTTATGGCTACTATTTGCTTGTGAGTTAGGCCTTTCTTTGTGTTTGTGAGAACGGAATGGATTGCTCTGAAGAGTCTTTTGCTGAGATGTATGTGTCTTATGGACTTGAAAATGCATCGGCCGTGGCTGGATGTTGACCATATGCAGAACATGAGGTATTGGAGCTCATCCGACTTGACGCACTTCTCTCAAGAAACTCCATTGTGAGTTGCGGCCATGGACTCCCACGTTTGGCGCGTGCGCGGCCCCGCGCCGTCAGTTCCCCGGCGGGTGCGCTCTGGGTGGAGGTGTGGGGTGGGACGCGCCATCACGTGGCCCCTACGCTCCCCAATCAGTGGGGGCGGGCGGGGCGCGTGGTGACGTGTTCCGTCCCCACGTCACTCTGAGTACACACACCGCAGGTTAAAAGCAGACATGGCAGCAGCTGGAGCGAGACGGCCTGAGGAAGTGATCCAGCCGGATCACGCTACGCGTCGCCTTTCGCTTGCTCGGACCCCCAGGAGGATAGCTCTGTATACCGGGTGAAGTACCTTATTATACTTTCATTAGTCCCATTCGGGCAGCCATAGCTACACGGTAGTTATTCCAATTTTAGGGAAGCAGAATTGTTTAGCACCTGGCACTTTACTTAGTCCTTTAAGGACAGGATTTTTGCATGTATTTATTGTAAGGATAAGGGTTTGTCTTGGCACTTTAATATAGTTTTTTACATTGATAGGAATGTCACATGAATTACCTAGATATTAAATTATTAATTGCATATTTATGGATAGTTTTGCACTGAATATATTATAGCACATAGGGTTAACATGAACATGAATGTATATTTTTATTGTAATTGTGATTCACAGCTATGATACTGCATCCCTAGGGACTTGTTATTAATTAAGCACATAGAGAACATTGTTTATTTACCATCCAGGGGGTCTGATGTTTTTAACCTTTTTTTTTTTTAAATGTGATAAGTGTGACCTAGCGCTGTATTATCACCCACACATAAATAAAGGGTTTTTTATCAATTTACTTATCTTCTGGTTGGTGCGGTTCAATTATACAGGTATACTTTGTGGGTGCTCTGGGTTACCCCAACTTTTCTGGAATTATGACTTCACGCATGTGGCGCTGGTGCCTCCAGTTTCTGATGAGTACCTATACAGGTGTGTCTTTGTTTTCCCTTTGGCCCTTTCATTTCATGCACTGTATCTAATGTGTTAAGTAGTGTTGAAAAGGCATTAGAATGTGTGTCTGATGTATGTGGCTCCTAATTTCTACTTTTATTTGTTTGTAGGTGATTCTGGCTACCCCCTGCTCCCACGGCTAATGATGCCTATTCAGCGGCCACAAAGTCAGGCACATGCTGCCTACAACCAGGTACACAGGAAGACCAGGGCTGTTGTGGAGCGTACCTTTGGTTTACTGAAGAGCCGGTTCCAGTGCTTCACACAGGGGGGACCTGCAGTTCCACCCAGAGAAAGTGAAAAGGTTAATAGTGGCATGCATGGTACTGCATAATTTAGCCATTCTACAGAAGGTCCCCCAATATATGGATGTATCCCCCTCTCCACCTACATTGGACATTCCAAAAACTGTTTATAGGGGTACCCAGAGTGCCTCTGGCCAGGCTGTCAGAAATCACCTTGTCTCATCTAATTTTAGTTAATTTTGTTTATTTTCTCCCCAGTGTATTTTTTGTGGTGTGTTTATATGTGTATGTGTTCAATTGCATTTGATGCAAGGCTTGCCCTCTAAGGTGTGTTATGTTTGCATAAAAGCCTATTTACATCAATGCAGTGAGATTAAACTGAAAGACAAAGGCATTTATTACTGGTTGGTTTTATTTTGGTCACTCAACTATTACATCATAGTATGCAGTGCACATAGTGCCACAAACATCTTATGCAAAACAAATTAATGTTAAAAACATGTTGTATACAATTCTAAACAAAAGTATGTGTAAGCATTGTTGGGGAGGTCAGGCAGCCAAGTATGCTGGTTGTCTGGATAGTGCATCTGCAACTGGCCAAACTTCACTGCTCGGCCATCGCACCCAAATAACACTAAGAGTGGGAAGCCAAAGCAGAGCAGTGGGTGGCCATCTAGTAGGACCACTGCTGTTAGCCCCAGATGTAGTGAACGGCAAGCCAAGAGCTCCTCCACCAAGAGTGCCAAACCAAAGGAGAGCAGAGGCGGCCTTAATACTGGGGCAAGCACTGCTAGCCCCAGACATATTGCTTGCCCTAGCCAAATATCTAGCAAGAGTTTTAAGAAGACCAAAGGGAAGGGTAAGGGAAAACACATTAGCCCCCCAGCAACCCCCTCTCCCACTATATGTGCATAAATAGAAATATGTAGAAACATAGAGAATATTTGGAGTAAATGGGAAGGGAAAGAAAGATTGATATTCTTAATGGGGTGGGGGCTTTAGGAAGTAGTATCTCAGATAAGTAAATTAAAATGTAAATATGGGGTCATTAAAAATACAATTCTGTGATTACTCACCTGTAGAATTGTTATTATGAGTATACGATTCATTACACTTGGGTATTACTCCGCCAGATGGCGCTGGACTGCAGAGACCGTGAAAGTGGCTCCTCCCAGCCCCTCAAATACCCGGGACCTCCCACAAATCCCCAGCATTGAAAAGCAGTTAACGAGAAGCCGGGAGAAAGATAATAGAACCAACTAGTAACTATAAAACAATGAGAACAATCACCATACAGGGGATCCAAAGATAATGCAAACCAAGGGTGGGTGGAGCAGGATGTACTGTATACTCATAATAACAATTCTACAGGTGAGTAATCACAGAATTGAATTATTCTTAGTATACAGTACGTCCTGCTCCAGATAAGAATCATTACACTTGGGACATCCAATAGCAGTGTCCATAAAGTAGGGTGGGATCCCCAAAGGTAACAACAAACAGGTCACACCACTGCCGCCTGCAGAACCTTGCAGCCAAAAGCAGCATCAGCTGAGGCCCTAACATCAACCTTGTAAAACTTTGAAAAGGTACGAACAGAAGACCAAGTAGCGGCCTTGCAAACTTGTTCAACAAAAGCCTGGTGCTGAAAAGCCCAAGAGGCACCAATAGCACGAGTGGAATGAGCACTAAGGCGGAAGGGAGGATTCTTCCCCTTAGCAGAATAGGCCTGAATCACAGCCTGACAGATCCATTTGCTGATAGTAGATTTGGCAGGCGCCAAACCCTTCCTAGGACCAGAAGGGACCACAAAAAGAGCATCAGTTTTCCTGAAAGGGGCAGTAGCCACCAGATAGTACTTCAGGCACCTAACCACATCCAAGGAATGCAAAACCCTCTCCTTAGCGTTATTAGGATTAGGGCACAAGGAAGGAAGAGCAATGTCCTGATTCAGATGAAAGGCAGACACAACCTTAGGCAGAAAATCTGGCTTGAAGCGAAACACCACCTTGTCCTGGTGTCTCTCAAAGTAGGGGGGCTGGATGGAAAGCGCCGCCAACTCAGAAACACGCCTAACAGAAGTGATAGCCACCAAAAAGACAACCTTGAGAGTAAAAATGGCCAGGGCAACATCCTGCACAGGTTCAAAGGGAGCACCCTGCAAGGCAGACAAGACCAAGTTCAAATCCCAAACAGGCAACATAGGCTTACATGGGGGACGCACATGAGTAACCCCCTGGAAAAAAGTCCTGATCAGAGAATGCTGGGCAAAGGACCTCTGGAAGAAGACAGCCAGGGCAGAGACATGACCCTTCAGAGTACTGAGTTGGAGCCCCAGCTCCAACCCATGCTGCAGGAACTCCAGGATCCTGGGAATAGAGAACACATGACAGGGAAGAGACCTAGACTCACACCAGTCAATGTAGGCATGCCAAACCCTATAGTAAATAGAAGAAGAAGACTTCTTCCTAGCCTTTATCATGGTATCAACAACAGAGGCAGACAGCCCTTTTTCCATCAAGATGGAGGTTTCAGCAGCCAGGCCGTCAAAGCCAGAGTTTGTAAATTGGGATGGCGTAAATGACCCTGAGTGAGCAGGTCTGGAACCCTGGGCAAAGCGAACTGATCTACTGCCAGCTGCACCACGTCTGCGAACCACACTCTTCTTGGCCACCTGGGGGCCATCAGGATTGCTGGCATCCCCTCCTGAGCTATCTTGCGCAGAACCCTGCCCAACAGGGGGAATGGGGGAAAGACATACAGGAGCTGATAGTCCCGCCATGACATTGCTAGGGCATCTGTGGCCAAGGCCAGAGGATCCTGGGACAGGGAGACAAAGGCCGGGAGCTTGTGATTGTGACTGGATGCAAACAGATCCACCTCTGGTTGGCCCCAACGGTGACACAGAGATTGAAACACCCTGTCGCAGAGGGACCATTCTCCCAGGCGAGAGGTCCCCCTGCTCAGAGAGTCTGCCTGCAGATTCTCCACCCCCAGAATGTACACAGCTGATATGCAGGGAACATTGTCCTCCACCCAGGCCAGGATGAGAGACACTTCCTTGAGGGCCCTCCCTGATGATTGATGTAGGCAACCGCCGTCTGGTTGTCCGAGCGTACCTGAACAGGCTGGCCCCGAAGGTGTTGGGTCGAGTGAGCCAGAACCAACCTGATCGCCCTCAGTTCCAGAATGTTTATAGGTGTGTGGGCCTCCTGAGGGCCCCACTGCCCTTGGAACTGCAGGGACTTCCAGAAGCCCCCCCAACCTGTCAGACTGGCATCCGTGGTGACCATCTCCCAGCAGGGGGCCAGAAAGGATCTGCCCACCAACAGGTTCCTGGAGTCCAGCCACCACGAGAGGGACCGCCTGACTAGGGGGGACAGAACAAGGACCTGTTCCAGGGATGCAGGATCCTTGTACTGTCAAGAGGTGGAGTTGCAGAGGTCTCATGTGAAACTGGGCATAAGGGACCGCCTCGAAGCATGACACCATCAGGCCCACCAGCTGCATTTCCTGCCTGATGGAGGGATGATGACAAGATAGCAGGAACTGAACCTGCGCTAGCAGACTGTCCACCTTCTGCTGAGGAAGAAAAATCCTTGCCTGAACTGTATCCAGAATCATTCCCAGGAGTATCCAGCTCTGCCTGTTGGAGGGACTGAGAAGTGATGAGAATGTCGTCCAAATAGGGCAGCACGCCAATGCCCTGAGACTCTGGGAGCTGAAGTGAGACCGAAGGGCAATGCCACAAATTGGTAGTGCTGATCCTCCAGAGCGAACCTGAGGAATCTTTGATGACCTGGAAAAACAGGAATATGAAGGTAAGCATCCTTGATGTCCACAGAGGTTATGAAGTCCCCTGGACTCAGGAAACTGATGGCAGAGCGCAAGGTTTCCATGTGAAAGCGCCTGCACCTGACAAATTTGTTGAGGAAGTCCAGGATGGGCCTGACTGACCCATCTCTTTTGGGCACGGTGAAAAGGTTGGAATAGAAACCCTTGCCCCTTTCTCGTAAGGGGACCTGACAGATGATCCCAGCTCCAGAAGGCTTTGCACCGCCAGAATTAGAGCCTGAGCTGACATAGGGTCCTGAGACATCTGGGATCTGATGAATCTTGGGGGCGGCCAGGCAGCAAACTATCTTGTAACCGGAGGACACTACCTCCTGAATCCACCGCTTTGAGACCTGAAGCCTCCAGACGTGAGCAAAACGCTGAAGCCATCCCCCCACCCGGATGGGTGAGGGCACCCCTTCATGCCTGAGGGGGCTTGGGAGAAGACTTAGGCTTTGAGCCCCAGGATGAGTCAGGGCGCCCACGTCCTCTGTCCCTACCCCAGAAATCTCCACGGGCCCCGGTAAGGGAGACCCCCCTCCCCTGTCTGGCTCCACGGTATGGGGGAAGAAAGGGAGTCCTGGCCCCGAAAGGGCCGAGACTGCCGCCTGCGCTGGGGTAACCTGCCTCCCTTAGCAAACAGGTCCAGGTGGTCCCCAAACAGGCGTAGTCCTTTGAAGGGAAACCCAGTGAGAGCTTTCTTGGCAGCATTGTCAGCATTCCACTGGGGCAGCCAAACCGAGCGGCGTGTAGCCACCACTAGGGCAGAGGCTCTGCCACACATCCTAATGGTATCATCCAAGGCAGAGAGGACATAAGTCACAAAAACCTCACAACGAGAGAGAGCATGAAACTCCTCACTAGACACATCATCAGGAGCACCCTCTAAGACACTTCTAAGCAGGGTCCTAAAAGCCACAGCTGTAATGGCAGAGGCACAGACCGGGTGCAGCGCCGTCCCCACACAGGCAAAGGCATGGGACGCCAGCTGATCAATACGCCGGTCCTCACTATCCCGCAGCGTAGTAGAGTCAGGGGAATGCATGACAGATGTGTTAGATAACCCTAGGACCGGGGCATCCACCTCTGGAGGGGATGACCAACGTTTAACCACATCAGCAGGAAAGGGATACCTCTTATCCCAACTCTTAGGGACTCCGGGGAGCCTGCTGGGACACTCCCATTCTTTGAGCACGAGATTATTAAAATGGGCTTGCTCAGGAAACTCTAAACGTGGCTTAGCAGTATGAAACAATTCCCCCTGCTGCCTGGGGGCCGCAACTGGGGGAGAGATAGACAGTACCTCAATAATCTGAGCCAACAGCCTATCAGTATCCTCTGGGGCCCAGGGGTAAGAGCCAGAATCATCATGACCCCTGGGCCTCTCATCAGATGACTCCCCTTCTTCCAAGGGGGTATAACCAGACAGTTCCAAGAACTCATCAGCCTCCATAGGGAAAAGAGTGACATCAGGCGTCAAGTGCCGCTTCTTAGCAGAGGCCTTACGCGCCAAAGTATTAGCAAGCAACTTCTCAACACTAGCCAGTCTGGAAGAAACATCAGGCTGAGAATCCCCACTGGTATGCAACTCAATGGGAGTCAAATTTAAGCTTGGGGGAGTAGGCGAAGCCATACGAGGCGCAGGCCCAGCTACTGGTAAACCAGGCTGCAGCACAAGCACCTGCTGGGCACAAGGTACACAGACCCGTACATTGACATAAGCGAAGAGAACCCCATAAGTGACATGTATAATGACATAGGGTAAATAAAGCCGCCCGCGAGGGCACTCACGGACCGCAGTAGGTAGATGCCAGCCGCGCAGCAGCCGAATCCAGAGAAAATGGTGCCGGGTATACTTCGAGGGGCGGGCCGCGGAGACAGTGACGCCGCGGGCCCCGCCCCCCCGAAGAGCGTGAAGCAGCACACGTGACAACCAGCCAATAACAGCGTATCAGCGCCTGAGGTAATGCCATCGCCAACCGCGGAGCATAGTGAAAGCGCGCGCGGTGCTGCCTACCATCACCCGGACCAGCGCAGCCAAGGCTGGGAGGCACATTAAAAATGGAACGGGTGGGAATAATACAACTCTGTGAAGTACTCACCTGTAGAGTTGATATTATATGCATACAGCACGTCCTGCTCCAGAATAGTAATAACATGTGGGTAATCCTCCGCCTCAGGCGCTGTGCACTGCAGACATGTAGAAAACAAGCTCCTCCCGGCCCTACATATACCGAGGGACCTCCCACAAATCCCCAGCATTGAAAAGCAGTGAGAAGAGAAGCCAGGAGGAACAAACCACCCATAATAACTGGTAACAATATCTTAATGATAACAATCACCATACAGGGGATCCAGAATAAGTGAAACCAGGGTGGGGTGGAGCAGGACGTGCTGTATGCGTATAATACCAACTCTACAGGTGAGTACTTCACAGAGTTGTATTATTCTAAGCATACAGCATGTCCTGCTCCAGAATAGTAATAACATGTGGGACATCCAATAGCAGTGTCCATAAGCAGGGTGGGATCCCCAGAAAAGGCAAGGCACAGCAGACAGTAAAGGCGCTGTCACCTGCAAAACTTGCAACAGGCATGACATGAGCAAAGGCTCTAACGTCAGTCTCGTAACAGGACCATGAAGGTATGAACAGAGACAGGCCATAAGTCTAGAAATTGAACTAACAGAGATGGTGCTGAAGGGCCAGTGGTACCCAAGCACCCAGATAACGGAGTAAACAGCAAAAGGGAAGAATCACTCCCCTGAAGGAACATAGGTCAGTGTAGTGACCCAACCAGCTAATAGGCAAGGAAGCCTTGTGGCAACACTTGTAACACCCCCAAAGGGAAACAGAAACAGGTCACCCGACCAAGGCGGGAATACAGACTCTTAATTATCAGGAAGCCAAGGCTTCCTCAGGATCAGGGGGCATCCAGAAGGATTGATACAAGGGCGCAATGGCGCTGGAATAGATATCAGGCGCATACCTAAGGAGGTGCCTGTAGACTCCAAGAACAGCAGTCCCCCTAAAGGCCAAGAAAGCCGGCATGGGGAAAAGTGCAAAAACCTGTAGAGGGATGTAGGCCCTCATATTAGTATTATTAAGAACAAGCCCATGGCTAGACTAAGGGACCGAAGCAAAGGTCCAACTGACCACCTGGACCGGAGGCCCAGCGTAAAAGGAACACCCCCAGGCATGGGGTGCCAGTAGTCGTATATATCTGTACATGTATATGTATGTATACTTCGAGTCAGGGTTAAGCAACCAGATCCATCGTCTCAGGCACATGTCTGACGGAGTCAGGAGGCCCAAGAGAAGCGGGCTGGACTACAGGGCAGCTGAGACAGTATCCAGGCAGGGTCCCCAGGAAGTCCGCAGGGTAAAAAATGAAAATTGATCCCCACTGGGACTATGGAACTACTGGGGAAATGCAGCTAGGCAATCCCCAAGGAATTCCCTACAAGGGTGACAGAACCAGACTCCTGCAGGAAGGCCAGGACAAAACCTACACCTTCAGAGTCCCCAGATGGGGAGCCAACCCCAACTTACGCTGTAATGACTTTAAAGGCCCTGGGAACCGAGAACGCCTAACAAGGAAGAGACTAAGGTTCATGCCAATCAATATGGGATACCACAAGCCGTTATAGACGTAGTAAGGGGAAGCTGGGGAGCTAGCTCCTGACCCCCTCTCATACTAAAGGCACCCAGAAGATGAGGCCCGTCCCCAAGGGGCGAATGAATCAGCAGTCAATCCCCAGCCAAGAGACCTTATATTGGAAACAGGAAGAGACCTGATAAGGGCAGAACCGCACCCATAAAAGAGATATCACAATTCAGCAGCCTTCAGCAGAGGCGTCTGCGAACCATTACTCCCAAGGCCGCCTAGGCCATAGATCCCATGGGACTCCCTATCAGGCCAACCGTGCGCAGAACCCACCAGTAGGGTGATGAAGAGAAGGCATATGGATTAACAAGGCTATGCCTAAATACTCAGCCCCCCTGACCGGAGTCAGAATATTCTGGGGCAGTAGGAACAAGGGCAGAGGCCCTGTGTCAGGAGGGAGACCCCTCAGAGCCACGCTAGGCTCCCCGGGCAACACCGGGATAGCATAACCTGCCGCTAAGGACATCCATTGAAGCGAATACTGCTGAGAAGCAGGGGGGGTAGACCCCCGCCTAAGACAGGATCAGGGACCCTCCAGAGGTAGCAACCTGTCACAAACTTTAGACCAGCATTAAAAACAGGCCATTGTCTTTCAACAGACCAGGAGTCCCCCATACACCGACCGATCCTGACGGAGGAGAAGGCCAGCCATATAGAGTAAACGGGGGCCCACCGTTTCAACAAGCCTAGCAGGTAAGATGGACCCTCTAGGGGGCCCAACCTAGAATCACCGGGGGTTGTGGAAGGATTTTCCCATTCCCCCGCCAAACCTGCGAGACTTGGTACCCAGGGTGACCATTCGCTAGGAGATGCTGGTAAGGAAGGGGAGTGCCCCCCTGATGGGGCCCTCACATATGGGAAGCTCAAGAGGAACCACCTTACCATGAAGGTATGAGCACAGACCAAGCACCGGGGTGCTGGGACATATGTAGGTTCAGTAACCTACTGCACCGAAGAGCCCAAGGGCTCGGTATATAAGTGACATCATCTTGATGTGCCGCCAACGGGCCCACCAGTCGCCATCCCGCCTGGTGAAGGTAAGGCGCCAGTAAAGGCAGAGCCCCCGTAACCAGGGGTCCCCTAATGCCAGAGAAGAAGGCTGCAAGCCTGAACCGATTTCCCAGGAACGGGGGATAGCGGATAAGGGACCATGAGGGGATGAGGTGGTTGAGCAACCATCCAGTAGCTCCCAGGGGACACTGTCGGCCAACCGACCCACTTTGGTCTGATGCAGAGACTGGGGAGTAAGGAAGACGACCCGGTAGGTCCCAACGCAGACGCCCCACCTCAGGCGTGTTCCCAGTCATGCCAGGCTAGTAGCTTTGGCACGAAAGAGAGGCCCCAAGTAATGCCTCCATCCGCAGGGTTGATCCTGCAACACTGTCTAGAAATCTTGGCGTCCAGCAGACCCCAGGGAGACTAAGAAGATCTAGAGCTTCACAAGAAGCCGAAAGCCCCCCCCCCCCGCGCAGGGGGCCCGTGACCTAAGACAGAGAGTTGTCATATATGCCGGAGCGGCCTTCTGCGGAAGGGTGCTATAGCCTTTTTCCCAAAAAGGTCCAAGCGGGCCCAGAATAACCGCCGTCCTCTGAATGGAAGGCAAGTGAGAGCCTTTTTTGTAGCTCCATCAGCGCCCCACTGTCGCAGCCAGACCTGGCGGCGAATGGCTACCGCAAGTGCTGAGTTCCTAGCACACATCTTAATGGTGTCATCCAGTGCCGATAGAATAAACTTCACAAACGCTTCGCAGTCTGATAGCGCACTAAACACCCCCCAAGGGAGGTCCTCAGGGCGGTGATCTAGTATCTTTCTGAGTCCTGGCGGCCACCGCCGTGATGGCTGCGGCACAAACCGGGCGCAGGGCCGTCCCAGCACACGAGAAGGCGTGTGAGGCCAGTCTGTCAATGCGCCGGTCCTCAGCATCCCGAAGGGTACGGTAAAAGGGAGCAGTCATAAAAGGGGGGGTTTGTGACCCCTATCACCACCAGGGGAGCTGACCATAAATTAACCACATCAGGGGGAAAAGGGTACTTCCATTCCCAGGCCCCTGGAATCCCTTTAAGCTTACAAGGCGATTCCCATTCCTGGGATATAAGATTCTGGAAATGTTCCTGTTCTAGGAACTCCAAGCGTGGCGGCGCTGTATGGAAACTCTCCCTTTTCGGCTTGGGGATCTCCCCAGGAGGGGAGATTGACAAAACCTCAAAAATCTTGATAAGGATTTCATCTGTGTCACACAGACCCCAGGAACCAGGCTCAGATTCATCACGGCCCGCGGGCATCCCATGGGAGGAGCCCGAGTCTGAAAATAGCTCACCTTCCTCAGAAGGGTCAGGGTCCTGCATATCAGCAGAATCATCGGTATCGTCAGGAACCGGAGAGCCTGGAGGCGTCAGGGACCGCTTTTTACCAGGGCCCATACGCTTCGCCAATCCAGAAAGCACCTGCTCCACCGTGGGCAACGCTAGCGGCACCGATTGCAGGTCATCCCCGCTGGAGTGGGACTCGTCATGAGTGATATTTGTGAGCGGGGAGACGGGGGTGAGGAAGGGAGGTTCCTCTGTTAGCAAACATGCTTGTTCTGCACACTGTCCGCAGACCCGTGCCCTGTCAGCCTCAGCCAAGAGCTGGCCACACACTGCACACAGCCGGTCACGTCCCGGAGGGACCCCGGTTCCATAATTCTGAACTGCCTCCATATGGTGATTTTAAGCAGTATGACGCAGGGATTTATGCAATAGGCAACCCTGGATGCCCCAAACCCGCTAGTAATGTGGGAGAATTTGTAAAGAGGACCCGTTGTAATATGTTAGGCCGGGGACGGCAGCGAAGTCTTGGCGTCTGAAAGACATAATGGGACAAGGGGAGTGGAGTCAGTGCCATGTGCTGTCTGAAAAACATACAACCATGCCGCCCCGGAGGGCACTTACATGACCAAGGGAGGAGGCGAGCCACACCACGCGCGCGAAGATAGAGAAAATGGCGCCAGCGAACCTCGAGGGGAGGGCCAGGCCAGGCTGTGACGCGAGGCGCGTCATGCCGAATCTCCGCCTCCCCCAAAGAGCGCGAAGCTCTAACCAACGGCAAAGTAGAACAACGGAGAATAAGCAACCTCTAATGCTGAAACGCTGGAATGAATCTGCCGAAGCAGACTGTTAGTAAAAAAGACAGCTCGCACTGTACAGTGAGGCGCGACACTGACCCCATGATTAAAGGACCAAGGTGAATTAGCACTAGGGCTGCCACACACCCCCCCATTCTTTTCCCCCCGAGTTACGGGAGGAAGCGAGGGGGGAAGCTGACGGTGTCCATAGACTAAGTCTGTGAGGGGCACGGGCAAAATTGCGGGAGGGGCATCCTCTAGAGGCTCACCATCGGCCTGACCGCCTACCCTATGGAGGGGGATTGCGGTGGAGCATGGCTCCATTCAGCACACCAGGTGCTACCTACCTTCACCCGACCCGCGCAGCCTAGGCTGGGGGGCATATTTCTTCTGAAGAGGACGGGTGGAAATAGTCTCACAGGACCTTGGGCCGTAAGGCCCGCTCGCCTGCGAGAGCGTGATACTTCATGTCTTCGCAGTTCCAGCACTGCAGAGAAATCTGGGGATTTGTGGGAGCTCCCTCGGTATATGTAGGGCCAGGAGGAGCTTGTTTTCTACATGTCTGCAGTGCACGGCGCCTGAGGCGGAGGATTACCCACATGTTATTACTATTCGGGAGCAGGACGTGCTGTATGCTTAGAATAGTCCTACAGGGCCGCAGGCTAATAGCCCCGCTCACCTGCGAGAAGAGAGAGCCATCTTCTTGTCCTTCGCAGTCCAGACTGCAGAGAAATTCTGGGGATTTATGGGAGGTCCCGGGTATTTGAGGGGCCGGGAGGAGCCAATTTCGCGGTCTCTGCAGTCCAGCGCCATCTGGCGGAGTTATACCCAAGTGTAATGAATCTTATCTGGAGCAAGACGTACTGTATACTAAGAATAGTAGATATATAACCTTATAGTCACCCTTGCCACCTAGCATAATAAACAAATTAGAAGTGACTCCAAATAACAAGCATAATTGTAAGGATAATTAGTAAGTATTTGTTAGTGAGAGCTATATGTGGAACTAAATTAACTGTTTTAATTGTTTTTAATGTAATATGCATGGCATATGTTTGTAAAATAGAATATTTATGAATTATAGAGCTGGATTTAGACCTCCCTGAGGAAGCAAAGCAAAACAAGTTGAAGGCCTCTGGCGTGATTTGTCGTCATTCGCTTAGCAAGAAACCAGCTACATATTACAAGTGTTGTAAGATACTTTTATGGTTTCCAGTTAAAAAAAAGAATCTTTTTTAATTAATTTTGTATGACAATGGGGTGCCTTGGGCCCAGAGGGGTGGCAAAGGGAAAAATCCCCTCTAGGCCACTCTCCTTCTGTGATGTCAGAAATGATGTCAGGCATTAGGCCATGTCTCCAAGTATAAAAGCCACCTCCCCCAACCCTCACTTCAGTCCCTCGCTGGGCAGTGAAGATGAAAAAAGGGGGAGCCTATGTTCTCCTTCATCCAAACGGCAGCTTCTGAGGACCAACCCATCTATAGGCTGGTGGGGACCCTGAATAGCCCTAAGGAGGGACAAGGAGTCGGGACACAAAAGACCCAATGCAGGAGGAAGACGGTGCTGGCGGGGGATGAGTATAAGTTAAATTGAGAAAAATAAATATTTTTCTGTGGAGTCTTTCACTTGCTGTGAACTGGTAAGTGGTCCAGGGGACTCATATACCAGTTCACCATTGTCAGGAGCTCCATGCCGGTAAAATAACACATTACCCACACTTGGGACATCGGGGGTGCAGAAGAGCACAGTGCCTATTGACCATGCAAAAAAAAATTACCAAAAAATATTTTAAAAACCTGCAGCTAGTTTTAATATTAAATTGAATGCATTTAAAAGAATCATTTAGGGGACAAAAAACACTTAAGATAAAAAGTCAGGCTATTCTTTGTTAGATAACAATTTTATCTAACAAAAATTGCCAACAAAAAAATTACCAAAAAATATAAAAAAGTAAACCTGCAGGCAGTTTCAATGTTAAATTGAATGCTGGTAAAAATCATTAAGTACACTGAAAAAATACAAATTAAAAAGTAAAAAGTCAGGCTATATTGTGTTAGATAAAAAGTGTATCTAAGGAAAAATGGCATGGCAAAAAAATTACCAAAAATATTAAAAAATAAACCCACAGGCAGTTCCATGTTAAAATGAACACATGCTACACTGAAAATTGCAAAAATACAATTGAAAAATAAGTCGATATTTTTCATTAAATACAATTTGTATCCAATGAAAAGTGCCAAAAATATTTTTTAGAAATATTTAAAAAAATAAAGCCACAGGCAGTTATCTGCAATGGGAACGAATGAAACAAGGAAAAAAAATTCAGGGTACTTTCCCTACCCCATTTTACAGCCATTTTTTGGGCCCCCAAGTTCAGGTCTCCGAACCGAACTGTGGCAAGTTCGGCCAAACTTGTCAAACCGAAACTTCATTGCTATGAATGGATGGCTCGAGATCTAGTGGAAGCTGCGGGGCTCTGAGTAAACAGTATTTGTTCTCAGAAACTGCCCGGGAGCCGATGCAAGTGCCTGCTTGGTTTCTTGGGGGTTTAGTAACCCTTATTGACTGGAACACCTTTGGCAAGTCCCAGGGGGCACACGTAGATCTAGTCACTTGCCTGATGTTGAGGGCCCCACTGAAAAATCAATTTGATGAAAACCCCCAAAATGTTAGCCCTACACACACCGGCATCTCCGCATCCACCTCACAGCCACCACCCAAGGACACCCAACTCTCCACAAGCATGCTACATCAAACCCAAGTATTGTTTAGCCTAGGCCAATTTATACCCCGAGACCTAGGCCAAACTATACCCCAGGGTATATATTGGCCTAGGTCAAGCTATATCCAGGGTGTAAAATCCAAACTGTCCCCCTACAGGCCAGTAACACCCATTAAACTATACCCCTCCAGTGCAGACTATACCCATCTAACGTTAGACCCAGGTATAGTCTGGCCAAGGCCACATTATACCCCAGGGATAAACTCTATGCATGGTGGTGTAAAATAGCCTAGGCAAGACTATATTCCTCGAGGCCATAATGTTATTGCTTTACTGGTTATCTCACCCTGTCTCCAAATTTATTTAGCCTAGGCAAAACTATACCCCTCCGGGACAGAATGTACCCGTCTAATGTAAAACCAGGCCACATTATATCCCGGGGATAAACTCTATACCTGGGGGTGTAGAATAGCCTAGGCCAGACTATAACCCTCCAGGCCATAATGTTATCACTCCATTGGTTTTCTCTCCTAGGCCAACCTATACCCCTTCAAGACAGAATATAGCCATCAAAGGATGATTGTCCCAGCGACTCTACCACACAGAAACACAAGCAAACTATAACTTTCAAGACACTACCAAGTTGATGGGAACTGCGGGCCATCAGCTACATCCCAACAGAAACTATAAAACTTTCCACTCCCAGTGAACATGTTAAAATCCCAACTTTATAACTTACACATCCAAAAGTCTTTCCATCCCACATGGACCAGTAGAATAAAAAGGATCAAACCATAAATATATCCATAGTGAAAGTTCATCCTTAATCATATACACCCACAATTAAAATCACTCACCTTAATCCGTTATCGGTGTTTACATTTAAATGTTTAAATTGTAGCAAGAATTTGCTAAAGATCCTAATACACTAGCCGTCTATTGGGTGGTTTGTTGTCCCGGGTCATTACCACCCAGCATGTGTAGTAGCACAACATAAAACAATACACCAGACCACAGTTGCTTTAGAATAAGGGAAGGGTAGAGGGAGACAAAGGGAGCCAAAAGGGCCCCAAACAAAGTGGGCTCTGGTATCTGGTGTCCCGGGGATGCTCCCTACTGCAGATGTCCCAGGGTCTTCCTCCAGACTGCAGTTGGTGTGTAGGGTAGAGGGATCCTCTAGAGACAGAACAGGGAAGGAACTTTCAGGATAGTGGTCTCTTCTTGGCCTTCTCCCTCTAGGGTAAATTCATGAGTTGGCTTGGGTGGGTCCCTACTTCCACCTTCATGGGTTACAGTGGGGGAGGGTCCCTTAGTGCTGCAGCTTCCTAGTCCCAGACAATTAAGGAGCCAGTTGGAATAGGGGGAGGCTCAGGTAGAGCTGGGTGGTGGTCACAGCCATCATTCTGAGAATCATGGGACCAGAGCAGAGGGTGGGTAGATTTAGTTTTTTTAGAGAAGGGTGGAGCCTAGATGGGTATATGTGGTCAGCGACCTGGCAGAACAGCTGGAACCTGTAGTCTGGCTATGGACGAAGACAGGTGAAACCTGCGCAAATCTGGCTGAGAGGGAAGAGGAGAGCCCATCTGCCCAGTGTAACCTGGTGAGGCAGCAGTAGGTCTCTTGCCCCCCTACCCATTGCCCCTGTTATACTGGGGTCATCACCCACAGGACCCGAAGTGTTAAAGGATTTTGTTCCTGAAAGAGTCACAAAGGGAAAGGTGAAGTCCATGTGCCTGATGGAAACATTTATAGCAACACCCTGAACCCCCACCTGCTAAGCCCCATGTATTTTGGAAATCTACAGAGTGGTATCCCCTCACTGATTCTCAATCCCTGCCCTTTGTGTAGACTGTCTTTTACCGGCCTGCCTCTGTCCTAAAAAAGAAGTGTAAAGACCCAGGGAGAAGTCTACTCAAAGTGGGATGGCCCCCATCTTCCTTTGTCCTCTGACCAAGAGGGAATTAAGAGTGTCTAGCCCTTATGTTGAGAACTGTGGGTCTGTAACCATTATTTGGAGTATATTGTTTTTTGCCGTGAATTGGGAATTTCCATCCCTGGGGACAATGGAATAAAGTAAGCTCATTATTACATTGGTGCCTTGCTGTTATTATTATTCTTTCCCCCATCGGGCTGTAACTCTGTTCAGGACAGTGTGTGTTTTATAGAGGCATCCTACACCCACACGTATCTGTACCATCCCATATAGACCCCCAACAACACATGCCCTTGCCCTCCTCCATGTCCCTGGCGGCTGCGATTTCTGATTCTCATATTTATGGCAGTAGCTTTTGAACTTCACCCTGTCTCTTATCTCCGCAGGGCTTCCAGGTGATCATGCACTAATCATGCACTGACCAAGTGACCCATAAACATTCAGCCGATAATTGCCCCATGGAAAGCCACCTTTATAATTTGATAGTTCCTGGATGTTAAAACTTTATTATATTATGAACAGTCAAGTTTTTCTGGCTGAAGTAATAAAAATACAATTCTGTGAAAAACTCACCTGTAGAATTGATATTATAAGTATACAGTACGTCCTGCTCCAGATAGATTACTTACACTTGGGTTATCTTCCGCCAGATGGCGCTGCACTGCAGAGACATGTAAAACAGGCTCCTCCCGGCCCCACAAATCCCCAGCATTTAACCACCAACTGGTAACTATCAAAATGATAACAATCACCATACAGGGGATCCAGAAAATGCAAAAAAAACAGGGTGGGGTGGAGCTGTATACTTATAATATCAATTCTACAGGTGAGTATTTCACAGAATTGTATTATTCTTAGTATACAGTACGTCCTGCTCCAGATAGATTACTTACACTTGGGACATCCAATAGCAGTGTACAAAAGCAGGGTGGGATCCCCAACAAAAAGGTAACAGCAGACAGTTTAAACCACTGCCGCCTGCAAAACCTTGCGGCCAAACACAGCATCAGCTGAGGCCCTAACATCAAGGTATGAACAGAAGACCAAGTAGCGGCCTTGCAAACTTGTTCAACAGAAGCCTGGTGCTGGAAGGCCCAAGAGGCACCAATAGCCCGAGTAGAATGAGCAGTAAGACGGAAGGGAGGACTCTTCCCCTTAGCAGAATAGGCCTGAATCACAGCCTGACGAATCCATTTGCTAATAGTAGACTTGGCAGGAGCCAAACCCTTCCTAGGACCAGAAGGGACCACAAAAAGAGCATCAGTCTTCCTGAAGGCCGCAGTGACTACCAGGTAATACTTCAGACACCTGACCACATCCAAGGAATGCAGAACCCTTTCCTTAGCGTTGCTAGGATTAGGACACAATGAAGGAAGAACAATATCCTGATTCAAGTGGAAGGCAGACAACACCTTAGGCAGAAAGTCTGGCTTAAAGCGGAACACCACCTTGTCCTGGTGTCTCTCATAATATGGGGGCTGAATAGACAGAGCCGCCAGCTCAGACACGCCTGACCAAAGTAATAGCCACCAGAAAGACAACCTTGAGGGTAAGTACAGCCAGAGCAGCATCCTGAATAGGCTCAAAGGGAGCACCCTGCAAGGCAGACAAAACCAAGTTCAAATCCCAAACAGGGACCATAGGTTTACGTGGGGGACGCACATGATTGACCCCCTGAAAGAAGGTCTTAACCAAGGAATGCTGAGCAAAAGACTTCTGAAAGAAGACAGACAGGGCAGAAACCTGACCCTTCAGAGTACTGAGTTTTAGACCCAACTCCAACCCATGCTGTAAAAACTCCAGAACCCTAGGGACTGAGAACTCCCTACAGGAAAGAGACCTAGACTCACACCAATCAATGTAGGTAAGCCATACCCTATAATAGATGGAAGAAGAAGTTTTTTTCCTAGCCTTCACCACCATGGTCTCAACCACCGAGACAGACAAGCCTTTCTCCATCAAGATGGAGGTTTCAGCAGCCAGGCCGTCAAAGCCAGAGTTTGTAAATTGGGATGGCGTAAGGGGCCCTGAGGTAGCAGGTCTGGCGCCCCTGGCAGGACGTACTGGTCTACTGCCATTTGCACCATGTCTGCGAACCACACTCTTCTTGGCCACCTGGGGGCCACCAGAATCACTGGCACCCCTTCCAGAGCAATCTTGCGCAGGACCCTGCCCAGCAGGGGGAATGGAGGAAAGACATACAGGAGCCGAAATTCCTTCCATGACATGGACAGAGCATCCGTGGCCAAGGCCAGAGGATCCTGAGACAGGGAGACAAAGGCCGGGAGCTTGTGATTGTGACGGGATGCGAACAGATCCACATCCGGTAGACCCCAACGGTGACACAGGGACTGGAATACCCTGTTGCAGAGGGACCACTCCCCCTGACAGGGAGTCCCCCTGCTCAGAGAGTCTGCCAGTAGATTCTCTGGCCCCGGGATATACAAAGCCGAGATGCATTGAACATTGGCCTCCGCCCATGTCAGGATTCGCAAAACCTCCTGATGGTTGATGTAGGCAACCGCCGTCCTGTTGTCTGAGCGCACCTGCACAGACAGACCCTTCAGGTGATTGGTCAACTGCTCCAATACCAACCTGATTGCCCATAGTTCCAGAATGTTGATGGGTAAGTGGGCCTCCTGAGGGCCCCACCTCCCCTGGAAGCGCAGGGACTTCCAGAATCCCCCCCAACCTGACAGACTGGCATCCATGGTGACCGTCTCCTAGGAGGGGGCCAGAAAGGACCTGCCCCCTAGCAAGTTCCTGTGGTCCAGCCACCACGAAAGTGACCTTCTGACCAAGGGGGGAAGCACACAGACCCCGTCCAAGGACGTTGGGTCCTTGTCCCATACTGACAGAAGGTGAAGTTGCAGAGGCCTCAAATGGAACTGAGCAAAGGGCACCGCCTCGAAGCTCGCCACCATCAGGCCCACCAGCTGCATTCCCTGCCTGAGGGAGGGCTGGGGGCACGAGAGCAGGAACCTCACCTGTGCAGTCAGAGCTTCCACCTTCTGTTGAGGAAGGAATATCCTTGACTGAACCGTATCCAGAATCATTCCCAGGAATGGGGTCACCGAAGAAGGGGACAGAGAGGACTTGGGGTGATTGATCACCCAGCAGAAGGACTCCAAGGTGGACACTACCAGCTGAGTGTCCAGCTCTGCCTGCTGTAGAGACCGAGAGGTGATGTCGTCCAGGTAGGGCAGCACGCGTATGCCCCCTGACTTTATCAGAGACATCACCCCCGCCAGCACCTTGGTGAACACTCTGGGAGCTGAAGTGAGGCCAAATGGCAAGGCCACAAATTGGTAATGTTGATCTTTCAACGCGAATCTGAGAAACCTTTGGTAACCTTTGAGAACACAGGGATGTGAAGGTAAGCATCTTTGATGTCCACAGACGTCATAAAATCCCCTGGGCGCAGAGAGCCGATGGCCGAGCGCAGAGTTTCCATGCGAAAGCGCCTGTTCTTGACAAACTTGTTGAGGATCTTTAAATCCAGAATGGGCCTGACTGACCCATCTTTTTTGGGCACTGTGAAAAGGTTGGAATAGAACTCCTTGCCCCTTTCTCTTAAGGGGACCCTGCAAATGACCCCCAGATCCAGAAGTCCTTGCACGGCCTGCATCAAGACCTGAGCTGAGACAGGGTCCTGGGGGATCCGGGACCCGATGAATCTTGTGGGGGGCCGCACAGCAAACTATCTTTTAACCAGAGGACACTGCCTCCTGAATCCACCGGTCTGAGACGTGGCGCCTCCAGACATGCGCGAAGTGCTGTAGCCGTCCCCCCACCCTGACGGGCGAGGGAACCCCATCATGCCTGAGGGGTCTTGGGAGGGGCTTTGGGCTTGGACTCCCAGGAGGAGCCAGGACGTCGTCCTCTGCTCCTATGCCAGGAATCTGCGCAAGCCCCCGCAAAGGAAACCCCTTTTCCCTGCTTAGCACCTCGGTAGGGGACTGAAAGGGGGCCCTGGCCCCGAAAGGGCCGAGACTGCCGCCTGCGCTGTGGTAACTTACTTCCTTTAGCAAAGAGGTCTAGGCGGTCCCCAAACAGACGTAGCCCCTTAAATGGGAGCCCAGTAAGGGCCTTCTTTGCAGTATTGTCAGCAACCCACTGGCACAGCCACATCGTGCGGCGTATAGCAACCGCCAAGGCAGAAGATCTGGCACACATCTTAATGGCATCATCCGATGCAGACAGGATAAAGTTTACAAACACATCACAGTTAGACAGTGCATTAACCGTATCAGGTGGCAATTCATCTGGGCCTTCGAGTGCATTTCTGACCAGGGCCCTGAGTGCCACAGAAGTAATGGCCAAGGCGCAAACCAGGCGCAGTGCCGCCCCCACAAATGCAAAGGCATGGCATGCCAATTGGTCAATGCGCCGGTCCTCAGAGTCCCGCAGCGTAGTAGTGTCGGGGGAGTGCATAATAGAGGTGTTAGACAGCCCTAGAATAGGAGCATCGACCTCGGGGGGCGATGATCAGCAGGAAAAGGGATACTTTCTGTCCAAACTCTTAGGTATCCCGGGAAGTCTACTGGGATGTTCCCACTCCTTAAGCACGAGGTTATTGAAATGGGTTTGCTCAGGAAATTCCAATCGAGCCTTAGCAGTATGAAAGAGCTCACCCCTTTGCCTGGGAGCCACAACAGGGGGAGAGATGGACAAAACCTAAAAAATCTGAACCAGCAGCCTTCAGCAGTTCCCAACGTGGAGTCAGAAATTACTTGCCCTTCTGGAGGTTGTGCGATATTAACCACACTGAAGGGGCTTCCAAACGTGGGTAGAAAATAGACAAGTCTGATTTAATGATAGTGGGCACCTGTCCCACTTGCCAAGAGGAAAAGCTGAAGCGTCCTTATGTGAAACTGGGCAAACAGGACTGCCTCGAATGCAGCTACCATCAATCCCACTAGTCTCATCCATAGACAGATAGACTGACGACGGTTGGACAAGAATGGACGAATCAAGTCCTGAATCAGAACCATTCAAGAATCAGGCCCAGGAAGGGAATTTCCCTGGACGGAAAGAGAGAGGATTTGGGGTAACTTATTACCCATCCGAACCTCTCTAGCGTAGAGACCACCATCCTGGTGTCCAACTCTGATTGTTCGAGGGAGGAGGTCGCGATAAGAAGATCGTCCAGAAAAGGCACAATGCGGATGCCCTGGACCCTGAATATAGCCATCACTCACACAAATTGATAATGCTGGTCTTCTATCGAGAACCTGAGAAATCTCTGGTGACCAGGAAAATAGGAATGTGCAAATAAGCACGCCATTTGATCAATACGTTTGTCCTTTCCATCCTTGAGTGTAGTGGAGTCAGGAAGTACAGGGGCATCCACCTCAGGAGGTGATGACCAACGTTTAACCGTATCAGCTGGAAAGGGATATTTTTTGTCCCAGCCCAAGAGAATGCCATGAAGCCGTGCAGGCTTCTCCCATTCTTTAAAAATAATATCATCAAAATGCTTTTGATTTGGAAATTCCAAACGAGGTTTAGAGGCTCCAAAGAATTCCCCTCTCTTGAGAGGGACTACTTCAGGAGGAGTAATAACAAAAACCTCAAATAACTGGGCAAGAGCTTTTGGGGTAACAACACTCTCTTCACCCTGCTCACTTTCAGTACCAACAAATTGCTGTTTGTCAGAAATATCTGAATCCTCATATAATTCCCCTTCTTCTAACTGAGAAGGGTCAGACCAATCAAGCAATTTGCAATTGTCCAAATCACTTGCCAAGACAGCATGAGTCAAATGCTTTCTTTTAGCTAAAGCCTTCTTAGCCACAGAGGTAGACATAAATCCTTCAAGATGAGCCAATCTGTCACATAAATCAGAATGCGACTCACCACCCATGACAATATCACTGGGGGTACAGACAAGACACGGCGGAGTAGGAGAAGAGGCAGTAGCCGCAGACCCTGAAGCCTGGGCCCCAGCTGCATAATGGTTAATTGTGCACAAGGGACGCAAGAACTGCGTTATCCCAAACAAGGGATGCCCCACATCCAAAACATTGCCGAGTCTGTGCCAAGGGAATTGCAAGCCCATTAACCTGAAATGCCTCCATATGATGCTCTAGTATTATACTTATAATTGATTATAGTCGCCAAGTATATCTGGGTTTTACGCAATTGCTACCCGGGATGCCCCTTCAAGTCCCAAGTGGGAGTTTTTTTTTTTTTTTTAGCCGAGGCCTTTCTGGCCACAGGGCTAGAAATAACTTTCTGAATATTAGCCATCTGGCACACATATCAGATTGCGACTCCCCAACTGTGACAACATCATCTGGGGTACGGATAAGGCGGGGTGGGGTAGGAGAAAAGGCCAGGGCCACAGGCCCCCAACTGCTGCGTTATGGCCTGCTGAGCACAAGGTATGCAAACAAGTACATTATCCCCCACAAGGGATACCCCACAATCCACACACTGCCGGGACTGCCCCGAGGGGAGCCTAAGCCCAGTATCCAGGGAAGCCTCCATATGGTGATCTTTAAGGTAGTCGCAAGGACCAGAGGGAATTACGCTGTTAAAGCTACCCGGGATGCCCCTTCAAGTCCCAAGTGGGAAGATTTTTTTTTTTTTTAAATCCTTTAGGACTATTTAAGGGCAGACTAGATGGAGCATAAGGTCTCCTTCTGCCGTCAACCTTCTATGTTTCTATGTTGTTGGTCTTTAACACATACAGCCAGGTAACATGAATCCAGGTCCACCTTAAAGTGGAACACAAAACCTGAACATAAGGGCAGGAGGACATAAGCCAAACATACACATCACTCAAAACCAATACATATATCTGTGTATCTATAACACAGATTTTCTTCAGTAGTCAAAACCCAGCATATCCAGAGTCAAGGCTCCAAAGAAGGCTGGACAACAGGCCAGCTGCTCCAGCCACAAGTAATGGCTTTAGCAGCAGTTAGGCTTGCACATAAGCGTAGGTGAGGCAGCTCAGCACAGGGGAGTGTTTACAAAGAAACTCCAGCCTGTGCAATCAAAGTGTTGTCTCTCTAGACAGAGCTGGAGCTAGCTACTGAAAAATACCATTGAGTGAATAACCAGCTGAAAATCAACAATGGCCGAATTTGAAGATTACACCATCTATTTTAAAAGCAAAGACTTGCCACAAGCTAGCTTCCTGCGATACTTGTGCTGTTGAACAGTGCTAAAACACACACACATTTCCCATGTGATTTTTTAGCTTTATTATGGGAGAAAGGCCACCCCCCTCCCCCCAAGGGGCACAGAGAGACACTGCAGGGGGGGGGGAACCCACACCAATAGGTGAAAGGGCAAGAGGGACAGGGCATCCCAAGCCGGGGATCACCAACCCGGAAACCGCTACCCACATTTGGGTCTCACGGAGGAGTAAAACTCCTGTATACACCAGAAGGTGTATGTATCTACCCTTGCCTGAACCATACAGCCAGGGCTGGGAGGCATACAATATAACAGGTTTAAAGAGTTTCAGACAGAAAGAAAAAAAGGGGCCGGGAGCAAACCCGGCTACCTGCAGCTTGAAGGAGAGTCATCTTCTGAATGCTTCGCCGACTGCAGAGACGAAAAGACTGAGGAATAGTGGGAGGAACCCAGTACTTTTGGACCAGGAGGGGCTCCTTTTTCCATGTCATCTCTGCAAGATCGCCCTCTACAGGCCGGGTTCCCAAGTGTCATGAATATTTGGAAGTGGGGTGTGTGACATACTAGGAATAGACAAACACCTGATCCAGGGACACAGGGTCCCGATACCATACTGACAAGAGGTGAAGCTGAAGAGGCCTCATGTGGAACTGAGCATATGGAACCGCCTCGAAGCAGGACACCATCAGGCCCACCAGCTGCATCCCCTGCCTGATGGATGGATGGGGACAAGACAGCAAGAGCTGAACTTTCTCTTGAAGGACCCCCCACCTTCTGCTGAGGAAGAAAGATCTTGACCTGAGCTGAATCCAGAATCATGCCCAGAAAAGACTTCACCATGGAAGGAGACAGGGAAGATTTGGCGTGATTGATCACCCAGCCGAATGACTCCAGTGTGGACACCACCCTCTAAGTGTCCAGCTCTGCCTGATGGAAGGACTGAGAAGCAATAAGCATGTCATCCAGGTAGGGAAGAATGCGAATGCCCTGAGATATGAGCAGGGCCATCACTCCTGCTAGCACCTTGGTGAATAACCTGGGGGCCGAGGTGAGGCCGAAGGGCAAAGCCACAAATTGGCAGTGCTGATCCTCCAGAGCGAACCTGAGGAACCTCTGATGACCTGGAAAAATAGGAACGTGAAGGTAAGTATCCTTGATGTCTACAGAGGGCATGAAGTCCCCTGGGCGTAGGAAAGTCACAGCTGAGCGCAGAGTCTCCATGCGAAAGTGTCTGAATCTGACAAACTTGTTGAGAAGCTTTAAATCCAGGATAGGTCTGATGGACCCATTCTTTTTGGCCACAAAGATTGGAATAATAGCCTTTGCCCCTTTCCTTCAAGGGCACCCGGCAGATGACACCTAGGTCTAGAAGGCCTTGGGACAGCCAGGGAGAGACACTGAGCGGACAAAGGGCTTTGAGCTAAACGAAATGTGATGAATCTTGGGAGCGGCCAGGCTGCAAACTATCTTGTAACCGGAGGAAACTACCTCCTGAATCCACCGGTCTGAGACATGACGCCTCCAGACGTGAGCCAAGAGCCAAAGCCGTCCCCCCACCCGGATGGGTGAGGGCGCCCCTTCATGCCTAAGGGGGCTTTGGGGAGGACTTAGTCTTGGGACTCCAGGGGGGGTCAGGGCGGCCACGTCCTCTGCCCCTGCCCCAAAAATCTCCACAGGTTCCAGCAAAGGAAGCTACCCGTCCAATTCTAGAGCCCCTGAAGGGAGAAAAGGCACCTGAACCCCAAAAGGACCGAGGCTGCCTTCTACGCTGAGGTAACTTGCCACCTTTAGCAAACAAGTCCAAACGTTCCCCAAAGAGGCGCAGCCCCTTGAAGGGAAACCCAGTGAGGGCCTTTTTGGCAGCATTGTCAGCTGCCCACTGGCGCAGCCAGACCGAGGGGCGTATCACCACCAACAAGGCAGATGCCCTGCCACACATTCTAATGGTATCATCCAGAGCAGAGAGAACATATGCAACAAATTCCTCACAACGCAGAAGAGCTCTATACTCTTCACTACCAGCATCATCAGGGGCCCCATCGAAGAGACCCCTAAGCAGGCCTTTAATAGCAACAGCCGTGATAGCAGAGGCACAGACCGGACGGAGCGCGGTCCCAACACAGGCAAAGGCATGGCAGGCCAGCTGATCCATGCGCCTGTCTTCCCCATCCCTCAATGTAGTAGTGTCAGGGGAATGCATGACAGATATATTAGACAGCCCCAGAACTGGAGCATCCACCTCTGGAGGACATGACTAACGTTTAACCATCTCAGCAGGAAAGGGATACCTCTTATCCCAACTCTTAGGTACCCCGGGAAGCCGGCTAGGCCGTTCCCACTCCTTGAGAATCAGATTATTAAAGTGAGTTTGTTCAGGAAACTCCAAACGTGGCTTAACAGTATGAAACAGCTCCCCCTGCTGCCGCGGGGCCACGGCAGGAGGAGAGATACAGAGCACTTCAAAAATATGAGCCAAAAGTCTGTCAGTATCATCTGAAGCCCATGGGTCAGATCTAGACTCAGCATAACCCCTAGGCTGATCCTCAGATGATTCTGAATCAGAGAATAATTCCCCCTTCTTCCAGGGAGGTATATCCAGTAACATCAAAAAACTCCTCAGCTTCCATAGGAAAGAGAGTAACACCGGGTGCCAGATGCTGCCGCTTAGCAGGAGCCTTACGCAGACCAGACCCAGCAATATGCCTTTCAATGCTGGCTACCCGGGTAGCCAAATCAGGTTGAGACTCCCCACTGGTATGCACCTCACTGGGCCTGCAAGACATAATAAGCGATATGCAATACAGATACAAAATATAAAATAAACCAGCCCGCAGGGGCACACGCAGCAGAGAAATAAAATGGCGCCCGCATATACCTTGAGGGGCGGGCCGCGGAGACAGTGATGCAGAACGCGTCAGCCGCAAGGCCCGCCCCCCCACCTGACAAGGCCTGCCAATGATGACGCAGCAGCGTCTGAGGCGATGTCGCCGCCAACCGCGGAGCGTAGTACAAACGTGCGGCAGGGGGGGGGGGGGCAAAATAAACCATTGCAACCAATTGTAAAAAAGATCAAAACACAACACACGTGGCAAATACATGAACCCCCCGAGTATCTACAAGGGAGAGCGAGGGGGGAATCGACGGCTAGCCTAAAGGGAGCCAACTGCGGGGACAGGGGCATCCCATAAGGCTCACCATGGGCCTATACCGCCTACCCTTTGGTGGGGGACTGCGGTTGGAGCAGCGCTCCTTAGCACCTGACAGCAGTGCTGCCTACCTTCACCCAAACCAGAGCAGCCTGAGCTGGGAGGCAGTAAAAGGAAACGGGTGGGAGGGCGTGGCCTGGCGCGAGTATGGAGTGGCAGCACTAGCGTGAGCTCCTGACCGCATCTGGGCTTAATTCACTCATTAAGAGGCAAGTGGGCATCCTACACGTCTAAAAATGCCAGGCAAGAAGCACAGGAGGAGAGGCGGTGACAGGGGTGCACCGCGGGCTGGCGGTTGCAGCAATAAGAGACCGGCGGCGGGCTCACCTGGCACGGAGGACGGGAGGCGCGGGGAGAGGACGGCGTCATCCTCGTCGTCGTCGGCCTCCTCGGCGGGGAACTCAGCCGGTGAGGAGGAGAGGCGCTGGACGGAGTCGTGCGGTGCGGTCCGGGGAGCCGAGGTGAAGCAGACGAATGACGGCGGAGCGGTCCCCGCCGGATCCCGCAGTGAGAGGGAGACAGCTGCGCCGGTCAAGATGGCGGCGGGAGCCGGCGAGCGGAGGAGGTCCCCCGCCCTCCCCGGCGTGCGGGCGGAGGCGCCGGCGGTCCATGCGGCCGCCGACGGCGGTGTTCCTGACGAGGACCCCGGTCACAGCGGCGCCGGAGTCAGCCGCGCGACTGAAAGCGCATCCCACAGCAGAGGTGAGAGAGCAGAGAGGGAGCTGGGACAAGATGGCGGCCACGCCGGAGAGGCAAGCGGCGTCTGGCAGCAACCGAGGTGCGACGGGGGGGGAGACATGACCCCAGCACGGGAGGGGGAGATGGACCTGTCACCCACCGACGAGATTGAGCAATTAGCCCCTACTAATGAGCCCCAGCCAACACATTCCAGGAAATGGCGGGAATCAGCCATCAACAAGTTGGGGAGATTTGCATTCCTCCCTGGGGCAGGGGATCCGGAGGGTCATTCAGCCCCCAGAGAAACACGGGGGCCTGCAGGCTTCCCTTGCCAGCTGCAGGGGGTTGCACTTCCCCAAAGATCCAGAAGTCGTTCCAGAGCAAGAGGGGGGAGGGCCCCCAGCCGAGGCCAAGAGACAGCTGCAAGTGCGGCGCGGACATCCAGTCCATTATCATCCCAACCCCCCCAGGACACCTCAGGGGCATGGCCAAATCAGGGGGACATAACCACCCTCAGCCCCCCGACAATGCTGTCATTTTCACAAGCAGAGTCCTACCATCCCTTGGAAGAGTTCTCCGCGTCGGAGGAGATTGCGCTCCCTCCCCCTGACACCTCTCACACGTGGTCCCCTCCACGGAGCTCAAGAGGAGGCGCAGAAGCCACGACACATGCCGGCAATATTCATAGCGAAACCCTTTCTTTTTTACGGTCCATCCCGACCAGGGCTGACTTCGAGGCGCTCATATCTAAATATGAAACGGCCTATAAGAAAGATATCGCTGAAGTGAGGGGCCAAGTCCAGGCCCTCGACTCCAAGGTGTCATCCCATCAATCAGCTAATGAGGTGGCTATCGCTGACCTGGCAAAACGCGTAGAGGCACAGAATATGCAGATTCCAGCTCCAATTACAACATGACGATCTGGAGAATAGACACCGGAGGAATAACTTGCGCCTTCGGGGCATCCCGGAAGCCTCTTCAGGCGAAGATGTTAAACAGATCATCACTACCATATTTAACAGGCTCCTCGAGAGAGACGTCAACACCCCGATCGAGATTGATAGAGCCCATAGGGCCCTGGGCCCCCGCAACCCGGACCCGGCGCGCCCGAGGGATGTGGTGTGCAGGGTCCACTTCTACAAAATTAAGGAGGAGATAGCAAGAAAGGCCTGGAGGCATGGGCCCGTGGACTTTGATGGGGCCAGCATACAAATACTCCCGGACCTCTCCAGACGGACTTTACAAATGAGGAGAATGCTGCGGCCAGTATTGTTTCCCTGGCCTTCGGATCCACTTGCTCAGGTGAAATCTATGTTTGTTGTGTGCCCAGTAGGTCTATGAGATGGTTACTCCAGACCCGTTTCTAGACACAACCCCCACCTAGGCTGGAATCAACTCCCCTCCGACAGGGGGAGAGCTGATACCTTGAGCATTTGCTCATTAGAGTTGTACCCCCCAGCCCGAACAGGGCAATTGTTCTGTTTTGTATTTGTTTCTTGATTCCCTTTCCCCCCCACAAGCCCCCTTTCCCCCAATCCTCCCCGCTTACCCCAACCCCTAACTGCCTAGACCTTCCAGGGGCCCTGCTCCGCCCCCTACAACCTGTCCCCCCCCACACATCTCCCCGGTGAGACCGTTGTCCGCCCACGAGCATTGTAAATAATGCCGAGATGGGTGAGGTGGTGATATGTTCCTTTAACGTGAAGGGCCTTAATATTCCCGAAAAAAGATCAAAAATTCTGTATGACTTGCACAAGCAAAAAGCTAAAATAGTCCTTCTCCAGGAAACCCACTTCAAGACGGATCACATCCCTAACATCTGTGACAGATATTATACGACATGGCACCACTGCCCCAACCCGGAAGGGAAAACGAAGGGCGTATCTATAGCTATCCACAAATCGCTCCCGCATGAGACCCTAGATATTAAGTCCCACCCCCAGGGCAGATTCCTGTTCTTAAAAATTAGAATTTTCAACAAGATCTATACCATTGCTAATATATATGCCCCGAACACAGACCAGGTTAAATTTGCCATACAGACCCTTAGAGGGTTGGAAGAATTTGCAGAGGGGGTGATTATCGTTGGGGGGGACCTGAATGTCCCTCTTAATCCCTTGATGGACACGTCCTCCGGGAGGACGGCCGTGTCGCTGAGCAGAATTAACAGCCTGAGGAAAGCACTAGCTAACCTCCAATTAGTTGACGCATGGAGGATACTAAACGGCACGATAAGGGATTACACTTTTTTCTCTCATTCAGCAGGATCCTATAGCAGGATTGACTACCTGTTCACTAGTCATCATGCGCTTGACTGGGATCCCAAAGCGTGGATTGGACCCATTCTGTGGTCCGATCACGCCCCGATCTTTATCTCGTTGTCCCTTCCCGGCCTCTCCCCCAAGTGTTGGTCGTGGAGACTGAATGACAATCTGCTTGGCGATGCGGCCTGTTCCTCTGAGGTAGATCGTACAATAGAGCTCTTTTTGGACGATCACAAAAGTGACCCCACCCCTCTGCCTTTCCAGTGGGAAGCCCTGAAATGTGTTCTCAGGGGGGTGCTCATTAAGCAGGGATCCAGAATCAAAAGGGAGAGGACGGCGCTCATTGGGAAAACTTTAAATGATATTCACACCCTGGAGATAGCACACAAGAGCAAGCCGACAAACCTTAAACTCCTGGAACTTCAGGAGGCGAGGGAGAGGTTGCAAAAACTTTACAATCAATCTTATTTGGGCTATAGGGACAGGGGAAGAGCTCAGTTATACAGAGTGGCAAATAAATGCGGCCGGATGTTAGCCAGAACCCTCAACCCACGGCCCACTGCCTCATACATACCGGCGCTGAGGACAACTGGCGGAGACTTAGCTCAAACCCCCTCAGAAATAGCATCCACTTTTAGGGACTATTATAACTCCCTCTACAACATCCACGACTCCCTCGGTTCCCCCGCGGGGCGGGGGGCCCCCCCTGCAGCGATAGACGAGTATATATCTAGCACCCCACTACCTCCAATCTCCTTAGAGGAAACGGAATCCTTGGAGTTGCCGTTTTCCAACCAAGAGGTGTCTGCTGCAATAAAAGACTCTCCAGTAGGCAAGTGCCCGGGCCCGGATGGCTACACCCCAAAATTCTATAAACACTTCAAGGCCCGCTTAACTCCCTTCTTAACAAGAGTTTTCAATTCCATAGGGGACAACTGCCCTTTCCCTAAACAATCTTTAGAGGCCACTGTCTCGGTCATCCCCAAACCAGGTAAGGACACTTCGATATGCGGTAATTATAGACCGATTTCGATTATTAACATCGACTTGAAATTATATGCAAAGACCATCGCCCTGAGGCTTCAACCGCTGCTCCTGCACTGGATTCACCTGGATCAGGTGGGCTTCGTGCCGGGGAGGGAGGCCAGGGACAACACCAATAAACTGTTCACCCTGATTTCATACATTTCTGCTTCCAGGACCCCTGCATGCCTTCTCGCTTGTGATGCGGAGAAGGCGTTTGATAGGGTGAGGTGGGATTTCATGTCGGCCACGCTGAAGCAGGCTGGTGTTGGCCCTGGCCTCCTCTCTAAGATCATGGCCCTGTATGATAGTCCCACCGCTAGGGTTAGAGTTAATGGACTCTGCTCAGCCCCATTTCCCATCAGTAATGGCACGAGACAGGACTGCCCCCTCTCCCCACTCCTATACGTTATGACGATGGAGCACTTGGCGATAGCCATACGCCAAAATCCGGATATTAAAGGCATTCAATTGGGGGAAAATCACCTCAAAACGTCCCTGTTTGCTGACGATTTAATGCAGCATGTATCAGCCCCTCATATTTCATTCCCAGTTCTCCTAAAGGAATTTGAACGCTTCAGCGCGGTAAGCAACTTTAAAATCAACTTCTCTAAAACTGAAGCGCTCAACCTCTCCCTCTCCCGCCAGGAGGTGAGCCAATTAGAAGTAAATTTTCCATTTAAATGGAAAACACAGGCCATCAAGTATCTTGGCATTCTAATACCAGCAGACCTAACCAAGATTTACGAATTGAACTATGCCCCACTCCTAACCAAAATAGGACAGGAATTGGAGGCATACACTAGGCGTCCAATATCCTGGTTTGGAAGGGTCAATAGCCTAAAAATGGATATACTCCCAAAGCTTCTATATCTCTTCCAGGCGGCCCCGATAGGACTACCCAGTAGCTTCTTTAAAAAACTGAAGTCAATGTTCTCGAAATTTGTATGGGGGTCATCTAAACCAAGGATAAGACTAGCGACCCTCTCCAGGGGCAGAGGGGAGGGAGGCATGGGATTACCCAACCCGAAAACCTACCACGCAGCCGCAGTCCTACAGAGAATGGTGGACTGGACTCGGAGAGGGAAAGAGAAACTCTGGGTTCAATTGGAAAAGTCGCTCTCCCAGTTTAATCCCACCACCATAGCCTGGGCGGCCCCATTAACTAAGGCGCAAAAGGGTGCTCTACCCTTTCTTATGCAACAATTCCTAGACATATGGGATCCCCTTCAAAACAAATACAATCTAGTCCGCAGGCCAGGCCCCCTTACTCCGATTTTCGACAACCCAGCCTTTGAACCAGGATTAGCATCCAGGAGCTTTCTCATCTGGGAGGCCTCCGAGGAAACCTCAGTGAGTCAAGTGATGCAAAATGGAGCTATCCCCTCCCTGGAAGACCTGAAGGTTAGAGCAGGGAACAAACGTCTCTCGTGGCTCCTGCATAGACAACTTCACACCTTTCTATCTTCTAATGACATGGTTGTAAGGATTAGGCAGCCCCCCACAGAGCTGGAGTCCATGATCACACAGGAGACTCCACCAACCCACACTATCTCGGGGCTCTATAACCTCCTCACTAAATCTTACCACTCGGGGCCACCTAAATTCATAGATAAATGGGAAAGAGAATTGGGTATCGAGTTCTCAGAGGCCGACCTGAGGAAAATATATGCCTGTACCCTCAGCTCCTCAATTGCTACTCCCATCAACGAGCGCAACTACAAAATCCTAACCCGCTGGTACAGGTGTCCTGTGGACATACACAGATTCGCTGAAGCAACCCCTAGCACATGTTGGAGATGTCAGAAAGAGGAGGGGACCATGACCCACATCTGGTGGAGTTGCCCTAGTATCAAAGCACTATGGGACGAAATTTTCCTCATTTATGGTCAGGTTTCGGGTAGCCCCACCACTAACACGCCCCAATCTGCTCTTTTGTCACTTACCCCTAACTCTGTCGCCAAATTCAAGAAGGATGTATTGCGTTTTTTCCTGGCTGCCATGAGAGCTATTATCCCTAGACACTGGAAGAAAACAGACCCTCCCACACTGGCAGAGTGGGTGCAGGAGCTGGAATCGATCCGTTACTTAGAGAGCCTAATTGCTAGCGATACTAAATCAAACAATAGTTACTTGATGATCTGGGCGAGTTGGTTGGACTATCGTGACACACGCCTACCTGCTCTTCTGAAGTCTCTCGAGTAGTTGCGGGTTCGTCGCACTACAGAAGCTCAATCGCCATCCGCTCGGCTGGCCTTGATCATCAGTATAGAGGGAACTGGTCCAAAAGTGCCCCTTGACGTGAGGGCGCTGAGCCCCTGATCCACCCACTCAACAATAGAATCCCCGGGGCCCGGACCTGCCTCCGGTGTAACTACGGTCCCCCACAAGGCCGGAACACCTCTCTCCCGCCACCTGGGCACCCTGTCCCAATCTCAGTGAAGTGCTTTTACTTCACGGTTGACTTATTAGAGTTGGGGGGCTGGGGGACCTGCGCTCTGACGCCGGCCTTGTCGGTAAGGAGCCTCGCCTGCCTCGGTGTGCGCTGCGGCTCTCCACCCCCCTGGACGGATGGCCGAGGTGGTAATCGGGCTGATGTTTTATCTTTATGTCTGTTGTAAACTTTTTTCCTTTTATGGGGTGGCCTCCTACCCAGCTCGTATATCGACTGGGCGGCACGCCAACCGAGGCGAGGCTTGGGTACACTCCCCGTCTAGCTAAATGGACTTAGAATGGAGTATAAATGATGTGAATGATCGCCCCACAATGTCTTATTGCCGATATATGCTTGTATTAAATGTCCCCTCTCCCCCCCACCCACCCCTCCCTTCCCTTGCCTTCTGTATCCCTTCCTTTCCCCCTCCCCACCTGTTCCACTGTTTTTGTAACTGGAAAATCAATAAACTTTGATTACACTAAAAGGAAACGGGTGGGAATAGTCCTACAGGGCCGCAGGCTAATAGTCCTGCTCACCTGCGAGTAGAGAGAGCCATCTTCTAGTCATCGCAGCCAGGACTGCAGAGAAGAACTGGGGATTTTGTGGGAGGTCCCTGGTATATATGGGGCCAGGAGGAGCCACTTTTCTGTCTCTGCAGTTCAGCGCCATCTACTGGAGTATATCCCAAGTGTAAGAAATATCTTCTGGAACAGGACGTGCTGTATACTTAGAATTAAAATAATTGGCTTTAGTCTACCCTTCTCTGTCCAGTGGTTCCTTAGGGAGGAAACACAAAGAACTGAGGTGGAGAGGAAGGGATGGGATTTTCAATTCGTGTTTCCTCCCAGAGGGTGGAGCCTCTCTCTCCATGGGTCACCATGAAGGATGATGGGAGAGAAAATGCTGCCGTCTTGATCCTCTTTCCAGCAGCTTGCTTGAACATCTCCAGAAGCTGCTGCAGACTTGCAGTGTATCGGTGAGCAAGGCTCCCAACCAGAGGAAAGACCCATCCTGGCGCTAACAGAACTTGTCCCAGATGGTTTAGGTGCACTCCTGTTCTAATCAAAAGGGAGCAGACTATTGTTTAAAGTGGACCAAAACCCTGGATTTAGATTATCCTGGGTTTTGGTCCTTTCCCCCAAGGGCAACCTGATCAGGGGGTGCCCCGTTGCGTGAAACCCCTCAGATCGCTGAGCACAACTCACCTCTTCCCGGTCCTACGGCGCATGCGTGGCCGCTCATCCAATCAGCATACTTGAAGCTGCTGATGCCAAGCCATCTAAGCCAAAAAAATCAGAGCGCACTGGCGGCTGCATCCCCCGCTTCCCTCTAACAGGGAGCGTGCCCGTGCCGGCCATTCACAAATTCCTGGCACTGGCCCTGCTAGAAAGACAGCAGGGATGCGGCTCACACATACGCCACTGGACTGGGAAGCAAGGTAAGTGAACGGACCTGAGGGGGGGGGGGGGGGGGGGTTTACACAGTGGAGCATCCCGATTTTGGATACCCCGTGGAGGGAATCGATCGGCCCTGGAAGATTCCCAGGACGATCATGGTGGGTTTTGGTCCACTATATTGACAGCAGGAGTATGTGCAAAATTTGGCCAGGCAAAACTAAATAAGTAATGAGTATAAGGTTACTTTTACACCAGCAATAACCTAGGTAAATCCCTAGCACAAATGCTATTACATTTTACAGGCGATAGCGCTTGCTATTTGATGGAGTGCAATCGTTTCTGCCACAAAAACGCAGCCTAATGGACTTCTGTTAGGATGACTGCATTGCTGCGATGGGAAAGTGGCCATGCGTTACTATAATCAGTGCTTTCATAGTGATTTGCAAAATCTATATACGAATGTAATACTGCATTTGAAAATCACCTTGGTGTGAAAGGAGCCTAAGCACCATAGCACAAAGGAATGACGTGCAATTGGCAGACTAGACAGGTGGTGGATCACAAAGCTTTTAGACAGGAACGGGCAAAATGTTTGCCATTGGCAACCCTGCATAAATATATATATCACACACCTAAATGACTAACACACAAGCTGTTAACCTTTAACAATTTAAATATATAAACAGTACAAAACTGCTCAAAAGTTCAAGTACAAAAATATGTTTGGCAATACAAAAGGCACTCTTGACACCTTCAGCTGTAGCAAAATGCACGAGAATTGTGGGAGGCTGCTGGGGGGGGGGGGGGGTGAACCATCCAATCGATTCTCATATCATAGGTTATATGGCGGTAAGATTCCTGGAAAGGGTACCTTGGTTTCGCCCACCTGTGAAGTCCAGTATAAAGACCCTAACACAGAGCTGTAACTGCTAGAGGTATTCCGTGCAAGTAAATGCTTATATAACAAACTCAACATCTCTTTAAAAAAAAAAAAAAGGTCAGGACAACAACTTCTGATCATTTCCGCAACTTCTTATTGGCTGGTTTGAAGGGAGTTATTTCATCCTCATCTTCTTCATCATCATCATCTTCATCCAAATCTTCATCTTCATCCTCCTCATCAGAATCTATGCCTAGAGGTACTGAAACCAAGACAAATACTGCTTTACTTAAAAGAACATGCAAGAATAAAGATGCCCCTAATATGCTTTGGCCTTCACATGCGACAATGGTCTACATAGAACCAACCCTCTCCTGGAGAGCCACCAACAGGCCAGGTTTTGCAGATCTTTACTCAGATGCATAGGTAGGTAGGTCCCAACCCTAATTTGAAGGGAAAAATTAAGGGGGGGGTGAAACTTACCTGCTCAGCACGCTCAACCTTTTTCCCTGCAGGAAGATGCATCCTGTATAGTTGGCTTCAGCACTGCATGGGATGTGTGAGCCCATTGCCACCAAAGCGCTGCAGCAGCCAGCCCACTGGGTGAAAAAAGGTTCACCCATGATCCTATGCAGCTGCCAAAAATACAAGATGAGACACCCAAGACGGAAAAGGGCTGCTTGTGTGGAGCAGGTTCGCACTTTCATCATATTTTTATCATACATTGGGCTTCATTCAACAAACAGAAAAAAAATTAGCTTTGGTTGGAAAACTGTATTGCGTGCGAAAGACTAAGCGGACCAACAGCCAAAAATGACTTTAAACCAGACCTTCACCCTGTATGTTTCCCCCCACCCTGTACATACAGCTTGCCTACATTAAAAATCACCCTAACTGCACCTTTGGGTTTTCTGAGCCTTTTAACATCCAAGATGGGGGCCTGTGGAGCCTCAGGCTGAGTGGAGCCAGAAGTGTCTTCTGACTGTGCCGCTCTGCATTCTGGGATTTCCCTTCTCCTGACCCCGGCTCTGCTCTGTCTGTGCAACACACCGCTATAACCCGCCCCCTGCACTTCACTACTTCCCCCTCTCCGCCCCTCAGTATGTGTGAAGCTTCCGAGGCGCCCGTATCCTAGAGTCCTGAACAGAGTTAAAGCCCAGCAGGGTAAAGAATAATAAGTAAGTTACTAAAAACTTGATGCAACAAACAGAGCTCATATGCATCCCTCCCCAGGGCAATTTAGATTGCTGCAAATAATTTTTATTTTTTTTAACTTTTTCTAAATCCTGTTGTAGTAAATTTTAGAAAAGAAAAATAGCAGCTTATGCGTTTGCAGACTACCTGCAAACGGAAAGAGTGCCTGAGATGCTGGAAGAGGAAGCTCCAAAATGGTCACTACCTTTCTTTTCCAACTGTGCAAGGCTGTTTGTCCAGTTTAAAAAGAAACATTGCAGGTTTTGGGAAGTTAAAACTCCCCAAACCTACCTTGCTCAGCCCCCCTGCCTCAGTTTAACAATTATAAACATACCTGTCCAGTCGCAGCATGCTCCGGCATCCATCGGTCCCGCGCCGTCTCCGTCGGCCAGCGCCATCCCATCATGCTCTGCGCCACCCCTCAGATCTTGCGCAGTGTCACTGCATAGGCTGCAAGTGTAAATCCCGCAAGACGGCAAAGGGGTGGGGAGGGAGGTGCAAAGGGGACAGGAATGCTGCCAGATGTCTGCGTTGTAGAAAACGCTGACATGCAAAAGGCAGTGAGGGAGGGGGGAGGGATGTTTAGAGAGGATTATCAGAAAAGGTCTCATGTTCCTTTTTAAGTAACTTCAAGTGATTCAACAAAGCTGACTAATGAACGCTCACTCGATTGCTGGTCACATTCAAAGTCTCAACTGACCCACCACCATCTGTCACAGCAACCATAGCATGCTGTGTCAAGACCTGGCAAACCACTTTATTGCAGTAAATGAAGGGAGTGTGCCATTGTAGAGTGGCAGGGGGCAAAAGGAAAGTATGGAGTTTTGTCAATTTTTTTCCATGACAATGACTATGTAATGCAGACGAAGCTTGCATACTCCTCCCCCACAATGAATACATATAGTGAGCATGCAGACCAATCGCACCAACAAATATGCAGAATAGCTAGTGCCTTCCTTACCAAAAATATGCACAGTGCCTAGAGTGTCCCCCACCAATAATATGCACAGTGCCTAGAGTGTCCCCCCACCAATAATATGCACAGTGCCTAGAGTGTCCCCCCACCAATAATATGCACAGTGCCTAGAGTGTCCCCCCCACCAATAATATGCACAGTGCCTAGAGTGTCCCCCACCAATAATATGCACAGTGCCTAGAGTGTCCCCCCACCAATAATATGCACAGTGCCTAGAGTGTCCCCCCACCAATAATATGCACAGTGCCTAGAGTGTCCCCCCACCAATAATATGCACAGTGCCTAGAGTGTCCCCCCACCAATAATATGCACAGTGCCTAGAGTGTCCCCCCACCAATAATATGCACATTGCCTAGAGTGTCCCCCCACCAATTGCCTAGAGTGTCCCCCCACCAATAATATGCACAGTGCCTAGAGTGTCACCCCACCAATAATATGCACATTGCCTAGAGTGTCCCCCCACCAATAATATGCACAGTGCCTAGAGTGTCCACCCACCAATAATATGCACAGTGCCTAGAGTGTCCCCCACCAATAATATGCACAGTGCCTAGAGTGTCCCCCACCAATAATATGCACAGTGCCTAGAGTGTCCCCCACCAATAATATGCACAGTGCCTAGAGTGTCCCCCACCAATAATATGCACAGTGCCTAGAGTGTCCCTTACCAAAAATATGCACAGTGCCTAGAGTGTCCCCCACCAATAATATGCACAGTGCCTAGAGTGTCCCCCCACCAATAATATGCACAGTGCCTAGAGTGTCCCCCCACCAATAATATGCACAGTGCCTAGAGTGTCCCCCCACCAATAATATGCACAGTGCCTAGAGTGTCCCCCCACCAATAATATGCACAGTGCCTAGAGTGTCCCCCCACCAATAATATGCACATTGCCTAGAGTGTCCCCCCACCAATTGCCTAGAGTGTCCCCCCACCAATAATATGCACAGTGCCTAGAGTGTCACCCCACCAATAATATGCACATTGCCTAGAGTGTCCCCCCACCAATAATATGCACAGTGCCTAGAGTGTCCACCCACCAATAATATGCACAGTGCCTAGAGTGTCCCCCACCAATAATATGCACAGTGCCTAGAGTGTCCCCCACCAATAATATGCACAGTGCCTAGAGTGTCCCCCACCAATAATATGCACAGTGCCTAGAGTGTCCCCCACCAATAATATGCACAGTGCCTAGAGTGTCCCTTACCAAAAATATGCACAGTGCCTAGAGTGTCCCCCACCAATAATATGCACAGTGCCTAGAGTGTCCCCCCACCAATAATATGCACAGTGCCTAGAGTGTTCCCCCACCAATAATATGCACAGTGCCTAGGGTGTCCCCCACCAACAATATGCACAGTGCCTAGAGTGTCCCTTACCAAAAATATGCACAGTGCCTAGAGTGTCCCCTCACCAATAATATGCACAGTGCCTAGAGTGTCCCCTCACCAATAATATGCACAGTGCCTAGAGTGTCCCCCCACCAATAATATGCACAGTGCCTAGAGTGTCCCCCACCAATAATATGCACAGTGCCTAGAGTGTCCCCCACCAATAATATGCACAGTGCCTAGAGTGTCCCCCACCAATAATATGCACAGTGCCTAGAGTGTCCCCCCACCAATAATATGCACAGTGCCTAGAGTGTCCCCCCACCAATAATATGCACAGTGCCTAGAGTGTCCCCCACCAATAATATGCACAGTGCCTAGAGTGTCCCTTACCAAAAATATGCACAGTGCCTAGAGTGTCCCCCACCAATAATATGCACAGTGCCTAGAGTGTCCCCCCACCAATAATATGCACAGTGCCTAGAGTGTCCCCCCACCAATAATACCATTTTGTGAATACTCACCTGTAAAATGGGTATTATAAGTATGTCACACACCCCACTTCAATCATTAATTATTACACTTGGGTAACTCCACCAGCAGGTGGCGACGTGCAGAGAAGTCATGAAAAACAAGCCCCTCCTGGTCTATACATACCTGGTACCTCTCACTCATTTCCCAGTATTCAAACAGCAGTAAAGACAAGGTACCAGGAAAAAAACCCATTGGAAACCCTCAAACTGTAAACGAAAACTTCACCCTATAAAGAATCCGGGATACCAAAAGGGCGGGTGAAGTGGGGTGTGTGACATACTTATAATACCCATTTTACAGGTGAGTATTCACAAAATGGTATTATTCTAAGTATGTCACACACCCCACTTCAATCAATTATTACACTTGGGACATCCAACAGCAGTGTCCAGAAAAGGGCGGGTATCCAACAAGGCCATAATGCAAAACTCAAACCTACTGCAGCCTGCAGAGCCTTGCGGCCAAACACAGCATCCGCTGAAGCCCGCACAGAACTTAGAAAAAGTGTGAACAGAAGACCAAGTAGCAGCCTTACAAACTTGTTCAACATAGGCCTGGTGCTGAAAAACCTAAAGCACTCCAACAGCACGAGTGGAAAGAGCAGTGATACGAAAAAGGGGAAACCTTCCCCTTGGTAGAATAGGCCCCAACAACAGCCCGACGAATCCATTTGCTAATGGAAGACTTAGCGGGAGCCAAACCCTTACTAGGCCCAACAGGGCACCACGAAAAAGACATCAGTCTTACGAAAAAGAGAAGAAGTAAACAAACAGTACTTCGCCCAGCGTACCACATCCAAACAGTGCAAACCCTCTCCTTGTCATTCCTAGGCTTAGGACACAAGGAAGGAAGAACAATGTCCTGGTTAAAATGAAAAAACAGAGACCACCTTAGAAGGAAAGTCCGGTTTGAAGCGGAAAACCACCTTGACCTGATGTCTCTCAAAGTGAAGAGCCTGAACCAACAAGGCTGCCAACTCCGAAACAAACAGAACAGAAGTGATGGCCACCAACAAAGCAACCTTCTGAGTCAGAGTAGGAAGAATAACCTGCAAAGGCTCAAGGAGAAGCCGGAAGAGCAGAGAGAACCAAATTCAAATCCCAAACAGGGAGCAAAGGCTTCCTAGGAGGCCGCAGATGCGAACCCCCTGGAAAAAAGTCCTGACCAAAGTATGGAGCGCAAATGACCTAAAAAGATAGACAAGGCAGAAACCTGCCCCTTCAAAGCACTCAGCTGAAGACCAGAGTCCATCCTAGATGAAAGAAATTCCAAAATCCTAGAAACAGAAAAGACCCGACAGGGTAAAGATCTAGCCTCACACCAATCAATATAAGATCTCCAATCCCTATAATAGATGGAAGAGGAGGATCTCTTTCTGGCACTAATAAGAGGCCGAATGACCGAATCCGAAAGACCCTCCTCCATTAAGATGGAGATGTCAGCAGCCAAGCCGTCAAATCCAGCGATGGTAAACTGGGGTAGCACAGTTGACCCTGAGTGAGGAGATCCGGCCGAAGAGGCAGATCGAACTGATCCACTGCCAGACGAACCATGTCTGCGAACCACACCCGCCTTGGCTACCTTGGAGCCACAAGAATGGCGGGAACCCCTTCCAGAACCAACTATCGCAGCACCCTGCCTAGCATGGGGATCGGAGGAAACAGATAAAGAAACCCCAGATCCCACCAGCTCAGAGCCATCGCATCCGCCGCCATAGCCAGAGAATCCTGGAAAAGCTACACGAATGTCGGAAGCTTGTGATTGTGATGAGAGACGAGCAGATCCACCTCCGACGTCCCCCATCGGAGACAAAGCGACCGAAAAACCTGGGGGTGGAGAGACCATTCCCCCCGGCGAGAAGAACACCAGCTCAGAAAGTCCACCTCCGTGTATTCCACTCCTGGAATGTACACTGCCGAGATGCAAGGAACAAGAGTCTCTGCCCAAACTAGGATCAGAGACACCTCTCTGAGGGCACCCAGACTGCGAGTCCCTCCTTGGTGATTGATGTAAGCAACCGCCGTCCGACTGTCCGAACGAACCTGAAACAGGCAAGCCCTGTAAATGCTGCGTCAAGTGAGACAGAACCAACCTGATGGCTCTCAACTCCAACACATTGACGGGCAAGTGGGCTTCCAGAGGACCCCACCGCCCCCGGAACCGAAGATCCTACCAGAAACCTCCCCCTCCTGACAAACTGGCGTCCGTGGTGACAGTTTCCCAAAGCAGGGTCAGAAATTACCTGCCCTTCAAGAGATTGTCCGAGACCAACCACCACAGTAGAGACTGCTGAACCTGGGGGGACATCCGGAAGGACCGATCCAACGACCGCGGTCGCCGGTCCCAAGACGCCAACAGATGAAGCTGAAGCGTCCGCGTGTAAAACTGCGCGAAGGGAACTGCCTTGAAAGAAGCTACCATCAACCCCACCAGTCTCATCCCTAGCCGGATGGATGGGCGAGGATTGGAAAGAAGAAGCTGCGCCAATTCCTGACTCAAAAGAACCTTGGCCTGAGGTAGAAAAAACTCTGTGCTGGCAAGAGTCCAGGGACATCCCCAGAAAGGCCACCATCCTGGCCGGAACCAGAAAGGACTTGGGGTAGCTGATCACCCAGCCGAACCTCTCCAGCATAGACACCACCGTGCTGGTGTCCACATCCGCTTTGACTGAATGACGGAGCCATGATGAAAAGATCGTCCAAATAAGGCACAATGCGAATTTCCTGAGCTCTGAGCAGAGCCATCACGCCCGCCAACACCTTGGTGAACACTCTTGGAGCCGAGGTGAGGCCGAATGGAAAAGCTACAAACTGGAAATGCCGATCCTCCACCACAAGCGAAGAAACCTCTGGTGAGCCGGAAAGATCGGAATGTGAAGGTATGCATACTTGACGTCTATGGACATCATAAAGTCCCCCTGCCGAAGAGAACTGATCGCAGACCGCAGAGTTTCCATGCGAAACTTCCGGGGACAAATAAACCGGTTGAGAAAACTTCAAATCCAGGATGGGGCGGAACGACCCATCCTTTTTGGGTACAGTGAAGAGATTGGAATAATACCCGTGCCCCACCTCCGAAGGAGGGACCGGGCAGATGACTGCCAATTCCAGAAGATTCCTTACCGCCGCCAGGAGCCCCTGTGCGGCCAAAGGATCTGAAGGGACACGATACCTGAAAAGAAACCTTGGAGGAGGGCAGGACTCGAACTCCAGCTTGAAACCGGCCGACACCCCCTCCCGGATCCATCTGTCCGAGACCTCCTGGTCCCATACCCGGGAGAAGAGTCGCAACCGTCCCCCCACCCGTAAGGGTGAAGGCGCCCCCTCATTGCTGAGCGGGCTTGGCAGCTGGCTTGGGCTTAGCGCCCCAAACGTGAACGGGACGGCCGCGGCCAATACCCCTGTTCCAGCTGGCACCCCTGGAAGCCAAGAAGCCCGCACCCCTGCCGGCTCTGGCTCCCCGAAAGGAAGGATTGAAAGGGGACCGCCCCCCAAAAGGAGCGACGAAATATCTTGCGCTGAGGTAACTTACCTCCCTTGGCAACAGAATCAAGCTGCTCACCGAAAAGTCTCAAACCCCGAGAGGGAAGAGCCGTGAGCGATCTCTTAGAATTAAAATCAGCAGACCACTGCCACACCGAACGGCGGATAGCCACCAACAGAGCCGTAGCCCTGCCACGCAATAACATGGCAACATCCTGAACGGCAAGAATAAAAGAAACTTATCACGAGTAGGATCAAGATCCACACATAAATCCCTGACCGCCAACAATAAAAGTGCTGAAGCACAAACAGGCCTCAAGACCGAACCCGCACAGACAAAACCATGGCAGGCCAGCCGATCAATCCGGCGATCCTCGCCGTCCTTAAGAGAACTCGTGTCAGGAGAATGTACAACCGCCGTATTAATAGTCCCAAAACCGGAGCCTCAGCCTCGGGAGGGACAGACCAACGCATCACCAAGTCCGCCGGAAAAGGATACTTCCTATCCCAGCTAGGCGGCACCCCTACAAGACGTGTAGGTTGCTCCCATTACTTAAGGGCAATGCCCCAAAATGCTGATAACTGGGAAACGCCAAGCGCGGCTTGGACACCCCAAAAAGCTGACCCTTAGGCCGAGAAGCAGCTTCAGGAGGGTCCAAATCCAAACCTCAAACATTTGGGCCAGAATGGAAGACGTATCCAGGACAGGCCCTTAAGACTGGCCACCCTCAGCACCCAGCAACTGCTGGCCCTTGGGATTTTTTTTTTTTTTTTTAATTCCTCAACGAGCTCGCCCTCTTCAAGGGGCCGATCCGGCCAATCCAGGTCCTCAATAACCTCCTCATCTGAGTCCGGCGGAGGCGGGGACAGGTGTTTCCGCTTAGCCGGAGCCTTCTGAGCGACCACAGCGGAAAACATCTTCTCGAGGCTGGCCAATCAGGCGCAAACCTCGGACTGCGAATCACCCCCAACGACTACGTCACACGGGGTCCGGAACAGGCGAGAAGGGGAGGGAGATGGTGCGGCCGAGGACGTACCGGGCACCGGGGTGCCGGACTGGCGCTCAATGTTTCGCCGTGCACATGGAATACATAGAATGACATCATCCCCTGGGAGCGGAGCCCCACACCCCCCACAGAGCCTGGACTGCCCCGAAGAGCCATTTCCGGTATCTTTTGGTAGCCTCCATATGGTGAAATTATGGTATATGCAGTAAACAGGGATTTACGCCTAAAGCGACCCGGGATGCCCCTTCAGTGCTGACTAAATAGCTAAGCTCAAAAAAATTGGAAATCAGCAATTCAAACAATGGCCCCCCAACTAGCCAGGTATCCAAGACCGGGAGAGCCCTGCAGCGTGGGATCCCGGGATCTGAGAGACCAAAGACACAGTCAACCAATACACAATAAGCACATGGATAACTATATCAATGAAGAGACAAAGGAATCTGCATAGAACATAGAAAACCAATTTTATATATATATATATATAAATATATATATAAACATATATATGAAAGGGGAAATAAAGGAGTACATATACATATATACATAAATATACACTAAAAACTGGCATGGCCCAGGGCAGCAGGGGCTCCCTGTCAACTGGCCCAGAGCCGGGATAAGGGGAATGCCGCCCCCCCCCCTAAACGGCGAGGAAGGGGGCCATACTCGAGCTGTCCCCCCCCGGACATTAACCCCTGGAAGACCAAGCACAAAACCGCCTACCTGACTCAGAGCAGAAATGGCGGCTGCGCCCGGGAGGAGATCGTGGAGACGAAGGGCGGGCCCAGCCAGAAGCGGGAGACGCTGTGGCCCCGCCCCTCACCAGGCCGTCAGACACGGCGCGGGCCGCGCAGCACGTGGCCCCGCCCAACCCTCCGAAACCGCGCCAACAGCGGGCGCCACAGAATGGCGCTCGCAAGTGCCGTCAGGCGGGCCGGCGGCCTACACGCCGCCCGGACCCGCCTGCACCGAACACCTCGCCAGCGGGCGCCGAGACTGACACTCGGCGCCCCCACAGCCAGGCGGACCGGCGGTGCATCGCGCCGCCCGTCCCCGCCCACCGCCTGGAGATCAGACCGCGAGGCAGGCGCCGGAGTATGGCGCCTGACCTCCGGAGAAGGGCGGCGGGCCGGTGGCACCACGCCGCCCGACCCGCCCCCCCCCCCCGAACACCGAAAGCAGCCGTCCCGGGGGCTAAGGAAGCCCCCCCCAATCAGCAAAGCCAGGCGGGCCGCCGCAGTATGCACAAACACACAAAAAAATTAATAATAAAAATCATAAAAGCTACAGGGGAAAGCCAAAAGGGGGACCTGACCTACCTAACACTGGGGCATCCCACATCCGGATCACCACGGCCGGAATACCGCTATGCCCCATAATATGGGGACGAGCGGAGGAGCTAATCTCCTGGGCACTTATAAGTGCCATCTACCATTGCCCGGCCACCAGCCTAAGCTGGGAGGCTACCAATTAATCAGGACTAAAAATAAAAGAAAACCGGGCAGAAATAGACCATGGGGGGGGGGGGGCCGGGGTAATACCCCGGCTACCTGCAAGCAGGAGACTTCTTTCTTCTGTCTTGTCGCCATCTTGCAGAGAAGAAACACTGGGGAATAGATAGATAGGTACCAGGTATGTATAGACCAGGAGGGGCTTGTTTTTCATGACTTCTCTGCACGTCGCCACCTGCTGGTGGAGTTACCCAAGTGTAATAATTAATGATTGAAGTGGGGTGTGTGACATACTTAGAATAATATGCACAGTGCCTAGAGTGTCCCCCACCAATAATATGCACAGTGCCTAGAGTGTCCCCCACCAATAATATGCACAGTGCCTAGAGTGTCCCTTACCAAAAATATGCACAGTGCCTAGAGTGTCCCCCACCAATAATATGCACAGTGCCTAGAGTGTCCCCTCACCAATAATATGCACAGTGCCTAGAGTGTCCCCCCACCAATAATATGCACAGTGCCTAGAGTGTCCCCCCCCACCAATAATATACAGAGTGCCTAGAGTGTCCCCCCACCAATAATATGCACAGTGCCTAGAGTGTCCCCCCCACCAATAATATGCACAGTGCCTAGAGTGTCCCCCACCAATAATATGCACAGTGCCTAGAGTGTCCCCCCACCAATAATATGCACAGTGCCTAGAGTGTCCCCCCCCACACCAATATTATGCACAGTGCCTAGAGTGTCCCCCCCACACCAATAATATGCACAGTGCCTAGAGTGTCCCCCCCCCCCACCAATAATATGCACAGTGCCTAGAGTGTCCCCCCACCAATAATATGCACGGTGCCTAGAGTGTCCCCCCACCAATAATATGCACGGTGCCTAGAGTGTCCCCCCCCCACCAATAATATGTACAGTGCCTAGAGTGCCCCCCACCAATAATATGCACAGTGCCTAGAGTGTCCCCCACCAATAATATGCACAGTGCCTAGAGTGTCCCTTACCAAAAATATGCACAGTGCCTAGAGTGTCCCCCACCAATAATATGCACAGTGCCTAGAGTGTCCCCCCACCAATAATATGCACAGTGCCTAGAGTGTCCCCCCCCCCCCCACCAATAATATACAGAGTGCCTAGAGTGTCCCCCCCACCAATAATATGCACAGTGCCTAGAGTGTCCCCCACCAATAATATGCACGGTGCCTAGAGTGTCCCCCCCACCAATAATATGCACAGTGCCTAGAGTGCCCCCCACCAATATGCACAGTGCCTAGAGTGCCCCCCACCAATATGCACAGTGCCTAGAGTGTCCCCCACCAATAATATGCACAGTGCCTAGAGTGTCCCCCACCAATAATATGCACAGTGCCTAGAGTGTCCCTTACCAAAAATATGCACAGTGCCTAGAGTGTCCCCCACCAATAATATGCACAGTGCCTAGAGTGTCTCCCCCCCACCAATAATATGCACAGTGCCTAGAGTGTCTCCCCCCCACCAATAATATACAGAGTGCCTAGAGTGTCCCCCCACCAATAATATGCACAGTGCCTAGAGTGTCCCCCCACCAATAATATGCACAGTGCCTAGAGTGTCCCCCCACCAATAATATGCACAGTGCCTAGAGTGTCCCCCCACCAATAATATGCACAGTGCCTAGAGTGTCCCCCCACCAATAATATGCACAGTGCCTAGAGTGTCCCCCCACCAATAATATGCACAGTGCCTAGAGTGTCCCCCCACCAATAATATGCACAGTGCCTAGAGTGTCCCCCCACCAATAATATGCACAGTGCCTAGAGTGTCCCCCCACCAATAATATGCACATTGCCTAGAGTGTCCCCCACCAATAATATGCACAGTGCCTAGAGTGTCCCCCCACCAATAATATGCACAGTGCCTAGAGTGTCCCCCCACCAATAATATGCACAGTGCCTAGAGTGTCCCCCCACCAATAATATGCACAGTGCCTAGAGTGTCCCCCCACCAATAATATGCACATTGCCTAGAGTGTCCCCCACCAATAACATGCACAGTGCCTAGAGTGTCCCCACCAATAACATGCACAGTGCCTAGTGTCCCCCACCAATAATATGCGCAGTGCCTAGAAGTCCCCCACCAATAATATGCAGAGTGCCTAGAGCATACCCCACCAATAATATGCACAGTGCCTAGAGGATCCCACACCCTCTGTAATATTCAGAGGTGAATGCCGAAAACACAATGCGGAGCAGTAGAGATGGTGGCCAGGTGACTGGACACCATGCTCTCTGCTTGCAAATGCTGCATCTGGTCCTGACCCACACAATGCCTTTGTGAAGGCAAGCTGACTCCTGCCGGTCTATCCATACAAACAGAGCATGTGCAAATCAGCTGCAGAAGCACCATTCACTGCAGGAGTGCCCCGTCCTCAGGCAAGATCAGGCGATCTAAAACGTACTGGAGGATGGTACTTGATGCATCTCTATAGTCTTACCAACAATCACTTGGCCAGACACTTGGACTGGACCAGAACCCGACTTCAGGCGAAACGTCACTGGTGGCTGGATCACAAAATTGTCCAAATTCACCTAAAAAGTAGAAATACAAATGGCTCTGGTAAATTATTAAATGCCAAAGCACCAACATGGTGCTATAAGGGAAGCCTGTCCCATCATTACACGCCTCCTTCTGATAACCAAAGAAAATGCAACAACTAGCCCATTATTACTGGGCCATCACACTGCCCCCTCCATGTGAGCACCCCTTACCATGGTCTGACAGGAGAGCTTCAGATTGGCGATGGGCACAGTGATGTCCTCATCAACATGATTGCGGGCCGTCACCTCCACGATATTGTATTCATCCTTCACCCCCTCCCCGAGGCTTATCTGCAGGAAGACAAACAATGGCAACAACAGGCTCTGGCAGGAGGCCATCCAATCGACTGAGGTCTGGGGGGGGGGGGGGGGGGAGGTTGGGAGGGACATCTAATTGGCCAGTTGGCTCTGTTCGGAGTGGGGGGGGGGGGGGGAGCTGGGGTTGGACATCCAATTGGCCAGCCAGCTGTTTCCAGGGTGGTGGCTTAACGACATCCAAGTGGCAAGTCAGCTCTGGTGGGGGGCGAAGGGATGGAGTGGAACACATCTAATTGGCCAGCTGGCTCTGGTGGAAGGCAGGGGGTTCGAGTGGAACACATCCAATTGGCTAGTTGGCTCTGGTCAGAGGACCACCCAATTGGCCAGTCGGCTCCTGGGGGGGGCGGGGGGGGGGGGGCAGCTGACTTAACTCCGGTGTGCATCAAATTAATTGCCTCTGGTCGGGTTGGCATCCAATTGGCCAGCTGGTACCACCCTAGACTCACCGTGCAGAGGGACAGGTTGTGCTCACAGTCATCCGCTTCATCCACCTTGAATGTGTAGTTGGTCGTCTTCGATGACAACTCACAGCCTGTCACCAGGAAGAACACACCAAGCAATGAGAAGAGCCACACAGGCATCTTACCGACAGTCACATCACAATCAGCCTATTATCAAAGAAAGTCTTCAGCAGACTTCACCTCGAGAGCCACCAAAAGGACAAGTTCTGCAGATCTCCACCCAGATGCAGATACACTGCTATGAGGTCTGCAGATAAACATAACCCCAAACCGTAACTAGCCTAAACTTTACCCAACCCTTGGAAAACCCCTAAACCTGACCCAGGACATTAGCTAAAACAGACATCCCACAAATATATACGATTCCAAGACTTCATCCCACTCCTTATCTAACCTCTAAATCTGACCTCAGCACCTTCTCTAACTAAATCCCTAATCCTGACCCCAGCACCTTCTCTAGCTTCTAAACCTCATACATAAACATGGCCAAGGCACCATATCTAGCCTTCTCTAAACCCACGCATGACTCAAAGCCTAAAAGGCACACGAACACTTAAAGTGGACCAACACCCAGGATTTTCACTATCCTGAGCGTTGGTCTACTTCCGCGGGGCACCCCGATCGCTGTGTGAAACCCCCCAGAAAGCCCCTAAAATCTTACCTTATTGGCGCCGGATAAGCCGCCGCCTCTCGCGCGCCCGCACCGGCCATTCACAAACGGCCGGCACTGGTGCGCGTCCTGCTAGAGGGACGCACGGGAGGCGGCGGCTTATTCGTCGCTGATAAGGTACATTTTTAGGGGCTTTCTGGGGGGTTTCACACAGCGGGGCATCCCGATTTCGGATGCCCCGTGGGGAGGGAGCTGATCTGCCCGGGTGGGTGTTGGTCCACTTTAACTTTACCTTTAAACCACCTCAGCCTAACAGTCCCTAGACCCAACCCTTCAACCTGACCGCTATATTAACAAAACTAACCCCTTAACGACATGCCTCAAACCCATTATGTGACCCTACCACTTAACTAGGTCTTTAAACCATCTCAGCCCAGGCCCCAAGCCTTACCTCTAACATGTCACATAGCACCTAAACTTGCCCTCACAATTCATGTGACCCATAAACTTCACCTTTAAAGCAGAACTTCAGTCAACTATAACCCCACCCCAGCGCTGAGGCAGGATAGGGGGGTTACAAAGGAAAACCCTGACCTTAAACCAGGGGCACGCATCTCTCCTCCCGGTCTTCCACGGACACAGCAAGAAAAGATTGGTTCTGACATGTGCTCTCACCTCCTGTTCACTTGAATGAGCCGATGTGCACACAGAGCAGGGAATGCAGCTCTGAGTTTTACTACTAAGGTGGCGCCGTCCAGGATCCAGAGCGTCAGAGGAGCCGCCTGGGCCCCTAGTTAAGCCGTAAACATGACCCAGGACCTAAATGTTTTCCCAATACTCAACTTCACCTTCAAACCACCACAGCCTGACACAGACCCCAAACTTGACCCCTTACACCTTGCATAATCTAACCTCTATACCCAAGCATGACCCAAACCCCAACTGCTACACTAACATCTATATTACATCACCCCAAAACAGATCCTAGACCTGACCCCTAACACCTCAACTACCCTCTAAACCTGACCCCTAACATCTCACCTACCCTCTAAACCTGACCCCTAACATCTCACCTACCCTCTAAACCTGACCCCTAACACCTCACCTACCCTCTAAACCTGACCCCTAACATCACCTACCCTCTAAACCTGACCCCTAACATCTCACCTGCCCTCTAAATCTGACCCCTAACACCTCACCTACCCTCTAAATCTGACGCCTAACACCTCACCTACCCTCTAAACCTGACCCCTAACATCTCACCTGCCCTCTAAACCTGACCCCTAACACCTCACCTACCCTGTAAACCTGACCCCTAACATCTCACCTACCCTCTAAACCTGACCCCTAACACCTCACCTACCCTCTAAACCTGACCCCTAACACCTCACCTACCCTCTAAACCTGACCCCTAACATCTCACCTACCCTCTAAACCTGACCCCTAACATCTCACCTACCCTCTAAACCTGACCCCTAACATCTCACCTACCCTCTAACCCTGACCCCTAACACCTCACCTACCCTCTAAACCTGACCCCTAACATCACCTACCCTCTAAACCTGACCCCTAACATCTCACCTGCCCTCTAAACCTGACCCCTAACATCTCACCTGCCCTCTAAACCTGACCCCTAACACCTCACCTACCCTCTAAACCTGACCCCTAACACCTCACCTACCCTCTAAACCTGACCCCTAACATCTCACCTACCCTCTAAACCTGACCCCTAACATCTCACCTACCCTCTAAACCTGACCCCTAACATCTCACCTACCCTCTAAACCTGACCCCTAACACCTCACCTACCCTCTAAACCTGACCCCTAACATCACCTACCCTCTAAACCTGACCCCTAACATCTCACCTGCCCTCTAAACCTGACCCCTAACATCTCACCTGCCCTCTAAACCTGACCCCTAACACCTCACCTACCCTCTAAACCTGACCCCTAACACCTCACCTACCCTCTAAACCTGACCCCTAACACCTCACCTACCCTCTAAACCTGACCCCTAACACCTCACCTACCCTCTAAACCTGACCCCTAACACCTCACCTACCCTCTAAACCTGACCCCTAACACCTCACCTACCCTCTAAACCTGACCCCTAACACCTCACCTACCCTCTAAACCTGACCCCTAACATCTCACCTACCCTCTAAACCTGACCCCTAACACCTCACCTACCCTCTAAACCTGACCCCTAACATCTCACCTACCCTCTAAACCTGACCCCTAACACCTCACCTACCCTCTAAACCTGACCCCTAACATCACCTACCCTCTAAACCTGACCCCTAACATCTCACCTGCCCTCTAAACCTGACCCCTAACACCTCACCTACCCTCTAAACCTGACCCCTAACACCTCACCTACCCTCTAAACCTGACCCCTAACATCTCACCTACCCTCTAAACCTGACCCCTAACATCTCACCTACCCTCTAAACCTGACCCCTAACATCTCACCTACCCTCTAAACCTGACCCCTAACACCTCACCTACCCTCTAAACCTGACCCCTAACACCTCACCTACCCTCTAAACCTGACCCCTAACACCTCACCTACCCTCTAAACCTGACCCCTAACATCACCTACCCTCTAAACCTGACCCCTAACACCTCACCTACCCTCTAAACCTGACCCCTAACATCTCACCTACCCTCTAAACCTGACCCCTAACACCTCACCTACCCTCTAAACCTGACCCCTAACACCTCACCTACCCTCTAAACCTGACCCCTAACACCTCACCTACCCTCTAAACCTGACCCCTAACACCTCACCTACCCTCTAAACCTGACCCCTAACACCTCACCTACCCTCTAAACCTGACCCCTAACACCTCACCTACCCTCTAAACCTGACCCCTAACACCTCACCTACCCTCTAAACCTGACCCCTAACACCTCACCTACCCTCTAAACCTGACCCCTAACACCTCACCTACCCTCTAAACCTGACCCCTAACACCTCACCTGCCCTCTAAACCTGACCCCTAACATCTCACCTGCCCTCTAAACCTGACCCCTAACACATCACCTACCCTCTAAACCTGACCCCCAACACATCACCTACCCTCTAAACCTGACCCCTAACACCTCACCTACCCTCTAAACCTGACCCCTAACACCTCACCTACCCTCTGAATCTGACCCCTAACATCTCACCTACCCTCTAAACCTGACCCCTAACATCTCACCTGCCCTCTAAACCTGACCCCTAACACATCACCTACCCTCTAAACCTGACCCCCAACACATCACCTACCCTCTAAACCTGACCCCTAACACCTCACCTACCCTCTGAATCTGACCCCTAACATCTCACCTACCCTCTAAACCTGACCCCCAACACATCACCTACCCTCTAAACCTGACCCCCAACACATCACCTACCCTCTAAACCTGAACCCTAACATCTCACCTACCCTCTAAACCTGAACCCTAACATCTCACCTACCCTCTAAACCTGACCCCTAACATCTCACCTACCCTGTAAACCAGACCCCTAACACCTCACCTACCCTCTAAACCTGACCCCTAACACCTCACCTACCCTCTAAACCTGACCCCTAACATCTCACCTACCCTCTAAACCTGACCCCTAACATCTCACCTACCCTGTAAACCAGACCCCTAACACCTCACCTACCCTCTAAACCTGACCCCTAACACCTCACCTACCCTCTAAACCTGACCCGACACCTTACATCTCAGCTCATATAACCCCAACAGAGCCCTTAAAGTGGACCAACACCCAGGATTTTGACTATCCTGGGTTTTGGTCCACTTCAGGGGGGCACCCCGATTAGGAGTGCCCCGCTGTGTAAAACCCCCCAGAAACCCCCCAAAACTCACCTCACCACGCTCCCACGTAGCCACGGACAAGCGGGTGACAGCTGCGGACAAGACAGCGCATCCGCCGCCGCCTCCCGCGCGCCCCTTTGACAGTGCGCGCGCCCGCGCCGGCCATTCACATACGGCCGGCGCGGGCACGCCTAGAGGGGCCGCCGCTGATCAGGTGAGTTTTTTGGGGCTTTTGGGGGGGTCCCTCACCGCGGGACATCACGATCTCGGATGTCCCGGGGTGAGGGAGGTGATCGGCCCGGGAATCTTATAGATTCCCGGGCCGATCACCCCTGGGTGTTGGTCCACTTTAAAGTGTAACAAAGCCCTGCATGGCCAGCCCAGGGTGGTATACGTTTCCTGGGCCAGCCGCTGGCCTTCCCCTGGGACAACCCAATTTGAGATGCCCTGTTGTGTGACACCCTCCCCCCACCCCCCATAAAACAGCAACGGCTTACCTATCCCGGGTGCAACAGCATATGTGCCATCATACAGCGGTGATATTTTGCAATGAGTAGTACAAGAAGCTGCATCCCGAGCATCTTTGGGATGTGTGGGCGCTCCCATTACAAACAATCAGATAGTCTGGGACGGGAGCATGCAAGCTTCTGGAGATGCAGCCATTTGTGCTCCCCATTGCAGGTTATCAGAGGCGTTTGCCGACTGACATTTGATAATTGGATGAGAGCCCACGTATCTGTCATTGGAGCAGGAAAAGGTAAGCTGTTACTGCCGATCTGGGGGTGCCACAGCAGGGCATCCAAAATCAGGATGCCCCCGGGACACACTTGACACCTGGACACTCAGTCCTAAAACTAAGCATGACGCTAAATGCTATGCTGACACCTAAATGTAAACAATCACAGCCTCAAACCTGACCTCAATTAATCCAAACACACAACTTTACTTTTAAACCACTACAGCGCAGCCATTAAGCCTGACCCTAAATGCTCCCCCACCCAAACCTATGCTACACGCGGGCCAGGCTGCGGCCAGTGGTGACACGCTGCAAAGCACGCTGGGACTTGTAGTCCCCCAGCAGCTGACAGGCTAGTGATTATAGTGGCATGCTGCAGCCTCACCGAACATATAGCTCTCCACCAGCGCTTCCTCGGCTTCCTCCAACGTGTTAGACATGCTGGATACAGACACACACGTGGGCTGCACAACTGCCTTCACTACCGGCCCCGAAGAGGAAGAGGAAGTCACAGCGTCACCATCACACCGCCCACTCAGCAGCTGTGCCCACAGCGGCCACTGCTGGTCACACAGGGAACCGCACGCTTCACCTCTACTAAAAGAAAAGATCCTCCACAGCGGCCACTGCTGGTCACACAGGGAACCGCACGCTTCACCTCTACTAAAAGAAAAGTTCCTCCACAGCGGCCACTGCTGGTCACACAGAGAACCGCACGCTTCACCTCTACTAAAAATACAGTTCTGTGAAGTACTCACCTGTAGAATTGGTATTATACGTATACAGTACTCCTGCTCCAGATATAGTACTTACACTTGGGTTATCCTCCGCCAGATGGCGCTGTGCACTGCAGACATGCAAAAACAGGCTCCTCCCGGCCCTTCATATACCCGGGGACCTCCCACAAATCCCCAGCATTGAAAAGCAGTGAACAAGAAGCTGGGAGAATGTAACCACCGAAACTGGTAACAGCAACAAAGGTAACAATCACCATACAGGGGATCCAGAAAAATGCAAAAAAAACAGGGTGGGGTGGAGCAGGACGTACTGTATACGTATAATACCAATTCTACAGGTGAGTACTTCACAGAATTGTATTATTCTAAGTATACAGTACGTCCTGCTCCATATATAATACTTACACTTGGGACATCCAATAGCAGTGTCCATAGAATAGGGTGGGATCCCCAACAAAAAAGGCAACAGCAGACAGTTGAAAGCACTGTCACCTGCAAACCTTGCTACCAAGAGCAACATGAGCTTAAGGCTCTTAATGTCAACCTTGTAAAAACCTTTGAAAAAAGTATGGACAGAGATCAAATAGCAGTCTAGCAAAACTTGTCCAACAGAAAACCCGGTGCTGAAAACCCAAAGGCCCCAAGGCACGAGTATAATAAGAAGTAAGGCGAAAAGAAGATTCTTCCCCTTAGAGGAACAGGCCTGAGAAAAAGCCTGACAAGTCCAACGCTAACAGTAGCCCTGACAGAAGCCGAAACCTTTCCTAGGACCAGAAGAGACCATCCCATCCAAGTAAAGGCCAGGCCCAAAGCCACTCAACCCCTGGAGATCAGACGAGATCAGACACATACAAGAAGGGGACAGCCATAAGCCCAAAGGGGCATCAGTTCCCCTAAGGGGCAAGTGACGATCTAGGAAACACTTCCAACACCAGTTGAAGGAATGTAGACCCCTTTCCTCAGCATCGCTAGGAATAAGGCACAGAAGGAGGAAGAAAAGTCTTGAAAAGTCTTGAGACACCACCTCCGGCGTAAAGTGGAGCACCACCTTATGCTGGTGCATATCAAAGAACGAGGGCTAACTAAACAGAGCCGCCCGCTCAGACACACGTCTGACTGAAGTAACAGCCCCGGAAGGACAACTTTGAAGGTGAAAGACAGCCAGACAGCATCCTGAATCGGTCCAAAAGGAACACCCCGCAAGGCAAACAGAATAAAATTCAAATCCCAACAGGGGCCATAGAATTAAGTGGGGGACGCAATGAGCCACCCCCGAAAGAATGCTTAGCCAAGGAAAATAAGCAAAAGACTTCTACAGGAAGGCGGACAGGGCAGAACCTGACCCTTCAGAGTACTGAGTTGGAGAGCCAACTCCAAGCCATGCTGTAATAACTCTAGAGCCCTGGGAACAGAGAACGCACAACAGGGAAGAGACCTAGACTCACACCAATCCATATGGGTATGCCATACCTCATAAGAGATGGAAGAAGAAGAAGCTTGCTCTTAGACTTCCAATAGTCACGAACACAGAGAAGAGAAGCCTGTCTCCATAAAGACGGAAGATTCAGCAGTCAGGCCGCCTAGGCCAGAGTCTGTAGATTGGAGTGACGTAAAGGAGGCCCTGAGTGGACAGAGCGGCACCCCTAGCAGAACGTACAGATCTACCACCCTCGGTACCACGTCTGCGAATCCACACTCCACTAGGCCACCCAGGGGCCACCAGTATCAATGGTCCCCCTACCAGAGCAATTCTGCGCAGAACCCCGCCTAGCAGGGGGAACGGAGATAAGACATACAGACCAGAATGTCCTGCCATAACATTACTAAGGCATCATGACCACGGCCAGAGGATCCTGGGACAGGGAAACGAGGGTCGCGAGCTTGAAATAGTGACGGGGCACCAAACAGATCCACACTGGTTGAACCTCATAGTGATACAAGGATTAGCACATTCTGTCGCAGAGGGACCTCCACCGGAGCGAATACCACTGATATGCAGGAAACATTATCCTCCACCCAGATCAGGAACATATACCTTCCTGGGGGACCATCCTGCTCCAGGTCCCACACAGATGATTAAGGTATGCCACAGTCGTCAGACAGACCGAGCGCCGCCAAACAGGCAGGCCGTGAAGAGGAGAAGTCAAGCGAGATAGAGCCAACCTAAAAACTCACTGTTTCAATATTGATAGGTGCATGGACCTCCTAAAGGCCCCACCTCCCCCGGACCCGCATGGGGTTACAGAAGAAACCCCCCCCCCCATCAACCTGATAGGTTGGCATCCATGGTGACCGTCTCTAGGAAGGGCAAGAAGGGAACTGCCCCCAGACAGGTTCCTAGAGTACATCCACTCCAAGAGGGACTCCTAACCAGGGGGGAAAGGAACACATGACCCTGCTCCAGGGATGCTGGGTCCCTGTCCAGTATTAACAATAGAAGTTGCAGAAGGGCCCCAGGTAGAAGAGTATAAGGGACCTCTTCTAAGCAAGTCACCAACGGGCCCACCAGCTGCATTCCTGCCTGGTGAAGAGACGGGGACAGCAAAGAGGGGATGAGCCCACGCAACCAGATTGTCCACCTTATTGCTGAGGAAGGAAGATTCTCGCCTGAACCAAATCTAGATTCATCCCTAGGAATGGAGTTACCAATCAAGGGGACAATGAGGACTTGAGGTGAATGAACACCCATCCAAATGAATCCCAATGGACACCACCAGCCGGGTAACCAACTCGACCTGACGTAGAGATTGGGAAGCGAAAAAGGATGATCGGTTAGGTCTCACGCGGACACCCCTTGGTCTCATCAGAGACATAGCCCCCATCAGTACCTTGGTGAGCACTCTGGAAGCAGAAGAGAGGCCAGATAACAAGGCCATAAATTAGCAGTGTTGGACTTCCAACACGAACCTGAAGAGCCTCGGTGTCTAGAAAACACAGGGATGAGAGCATAAGCATCCTTGATCTCCCCAGACGGGGGCCCAGTGGGTGAAAGGCGCTGATGGCCCATCTCAGCTTTTCCATGCAGAAACTGCCTGTAATAGAATTGCCGAAAACCTGTGAATCCAGAATGGGCAGACTGACTCATCCTTTTGGGGAAATGTGAAGAGGTTGGCGTAGCGGCCCCTGCCTCTGCCTGTTAAGGGCAAACTGCAAGTGACCCCCAGACCCCGCAGGCCGTGCATGGCCTGCACCAGCACCTGAACAGAGGCAGGGACCAGGAGTAGCCTGACAATCTTGGGGGAGGCCGTGCAGCAAACTTTATCCTGTATCCGGAGGAAACTACCTCCTGTATCCACCAGAATGAGGCAAGATGCCTCCTGATAGGAGCAAGGTGCTGCAGCCATCCCCTCACCCATGCCGGCGACGGCGCCCCATCATGCTTGAGGGGGTTTGGTGGAAGATTTAGGCTTAGCCCCGCCGGAGGGCCCAGATCGTTGTCTGCTGCTCCTGGGGCAGGAGTCTGCACGAAGACTCCGGAACGACACCCCTGGTTCTGAAAAGTTCCTCCACAGCGGCCACTGCTGGTCACACAGAGAACCGCACGCTTCACTTCTACTAAAAGAAAAGATCCTCCACAGCGGCCACTGCTGGTCACACAGAGAACCGCACGCTTCACTTCTACTAAAAGAAAAGTGCGATAGAGTAATGCAGGTTTGGCCACACATGCTCCTTCTCGGTGGCTACTGCTCAGTGACGGGCTCAGCAGCACTCTGCATTTTTTCCCTTTTCTTATATCATGCTCTATAGTGGCCACTGCTAGCCCAAGGGCACTCTGCAGTCTTTCCTTTTCTTATATCATGCTCTATAGCGGCCACTGCTAGCCCAAGGGCACTCTGCAGTCTTTCCTTTTCTTATATCATGCTCTATTGCGGCCACTGCTGGCCCAAGGGTACTCTGCAGCCTTTCCTTTTCTTATATCTTGCTCTATAGCGGCCACTGCTGGCCCAAGGGCACACTGCAGCCTTTCCTTTACTTCTATTATTCCCTACAGCTGATAGGACGCTTGCTGCAAGTCAGGCCAGCAACTCCAAGGCATAGAGGGCAAACTCTGGCCATATGTCCAATTTAGCTACCCAGAAATTAAACAGGGGGGGGGGGGGACCCATCACTCAGTACCAGGAGACACGTGGACAGATAGTCATCCACCATGAAAGTCAAAGTCTGCCTCCTGGCAATACAGGTCATATCCGATGATGGTGGTGTGGTTGGACAATTAAATAAGGTTTGTGACCATGCTCACCCTCCCCTGTGTGGTGGTGCTGATGCCCCTGCTGCATTGGCGATTTGCTCCTCCTCTTTCTCCTTGTGGCACCACTGAGCCCCCAGATTCAGTTGGGAACTCAATAGTGGGGACAGTTGGGAACGCAATAGTGCGTCCACCAGAATGCATTTGTACTCCCTTATCTGTCTATCCCGTTCCAGTAATGGAATCAAGAAGGTGATGTTATCCTGATAGCGGGGATCCAGCAGGGTGGCCACCCAGTAATCTGCACTGGTGACTATGCAGGCAAATCTGTGGTCATTCCACATGCATTGGGGCATGTAATAGCTCATGTGAGCCAGGCTGCCCTGATTCAAGGAGAAGTCCTCAGTGTCAGGTGTCTCCTCCTCCCTCCAGCCATGCTTCAGTAACACCCCTGAGCTGCGCTGGGTGCCACCCTGCTGTGAGAGAAAGCCCCCCTCCCCCTCCAAATCCTCCAAAACTTATGAATACTCTCCCTTCCAGGTTAACTTTTTGGACTTGACTTAAAAAGTAATGGAAGATCATACATTGGTGATGACTCTACATCGTAAGAGTACGTCCTGCAATAGCCTGTTAAACTACCAGAGTTTTCACCAGGCCCATTTGAAGAACGGGCTACAGGTGGGTCAATTCCTCCAAATTAGGTGCAACTGTATGGAGAAACAGGAACTCGAGAAAGAGGCGAAGATGTTGGCTTAGAGATTGTCCGATCGGGGATACCTGGGTAGGGTGATTAAACAAGCACTCCATAGAGCAAGAACAACTGACAGGATTAATCTTCTACATAATCGCAAATGTCCAGAGAACAGAGAAATCAGGTATATCACAAGCTTTAATAAATGATTCTATACCGCCACTGGGACATTTTGGAGAGTGATGCTGAAATATTTTCTTGGTTATCTAAGACCTCGAAAATGGTGGCAAGATGGGCCACCGCCTGAGAGGTAAACTATGCCGCAGCCACTTCGAGAACCTGCAAGGATCCTGGTTGTCATCAACGGAAAGGAAAGGCTGCACGCCTGGTGGGCACTGTTCCATCTGTCCATTTGTTAAAAAGGCTAAAAAAAAAATACATTGAGAACATGTGTACAACTCATCTCTCCAACATCTGATAAAGAAGCAGGTAAGCAGCTAACATCGGTTGCTCGTGAGGGTGCATGGGGATTCATGAGGGTTATCTTAAGTGCAAATTATAGGAGGAGCTGATATGGATTTTTAACTTAGAAGCAGAGGCAACGAGGGGGCCTCAGTGAGGACGTTAACTTCTGCACCCTTCTTGATGTAAAATATCTGCACCCAACTGATTGTGATAAAACCCCTCTTGAATGTTTCGACACCATAAAGGGCTAGGCCACATTGGTTTTCTCTTTCCCCCTCCCTGCTTTTTTAATAATATGCACTTAGAAATGTCAATATTATGAGGATTTTTTTAGTTTAGATAGGTGCCATTATGGGTCACGTGGTTAATAATCTTGAATTGTTGCACTTTTTGTTGTATTTGTGATTCACTGTGTGGTTGTTTGCCTTCACTTTTTAGGCTTCTCTCCATGGGAAGGGGCGTTTGTCTGGTGGCAACAAACAGGGTGACGTCCCAGGGATCTGTCCTAGCCCTCTCCGTCCTTGCAGCTACGAATCCAATATGCCTTTGGGCGTATATCCATATTCTTCTGAGAGCCCACTGTTTACAAGGATACGCATGATCCAAAAGGAATAGAATGAATTTGGAGTTTGTGCCCGTCCTATAGGATTAAAGGATGACGTGAAGGATGTATCATGCAAGGAAGAAGTAACATCGTGCAAAGATCCCTTTGGGATGACCCCCTGCGTCCCCTCCTCCTTTAATTTGCATATTCAGGAAGTTGGTGATGCCCGTTTAAATTAGGCGGACAGTAAAAGAATGGATTTACTTTGATTATGAGCGTTGTAGGGCTCTCTCGTGCATGCGCAGCCTAAGGTATCCAAAAATCATTATCCTCAAGGTGTCAAATAGCATCGGTATGGACTATGTGACACTCATTATCCTCAAAACATGCAGCAAACACAGTGTGGGACTCAAAATATGTATACACACATGTCGCATAAGTGGAGGGGGTTCTGCAACATTGTAGCACCCGTGGAGAAGCTGCTGCAGACGGCGGAACGCGTGGGGGCCGTCTCTTACCCCCTCCCTACTTGAATTATCGGGACTTCCACAAAGGGCAGTATGCCTCTTTTGTTATATGGTGTTCATCATTATATGGCTCTTGGTCTGATTCATGCTCTGTGAAAGGTACCATCCTCCCAGTTGCTTTGAAATAGTATCCCCATAGGTCTTTTGTAGTGTTTCACTATTGTATTTGAATATTAATTTATATTTTAGCTTTAAATATATTATCACTTCGCACTTTGATTATATCTTAGCTCTTTAACTTACTTGAAGGTTCATTTATTTATTAATTGATTTACACTCAGCACTTTATATACTTGTGATTATTGTATATGCTTGGCATTGGGGGATTGTTGTGCAATATTAATTGCTTAGATGGGAAACGTGTTTGGCAATCAAATGATTCAATATCTGAATGGTGTATACACCTTTGAGGGATGTATATACATTCAAGGAGAAGTCCTCAGTGTCAGGTGTCTCCTCCTCCCTCCAGCCATGCTTCAGTGACACCCCTGAGCTGCGCTGGGTGCCACCCTGCTGTGAGAGAAAGCCCCCCTCCCCCTCCAAATCCTCCAAAACTGTTTGTTGGCTGGACAGTGGAGTACCTGGCTGCTGTCGGTCCAGCAACCCACCCTACAAGCCACCTATTCACTGACCTGACAGCTGGGAAAATGGGCCTTCTTGTTCTGCTTCCTCCTGTGCCACCATCACATCCTCCTGTCATGATCTGAAGGGTTTTTTTGAGCAGGCAAAGTATAGGGATGGTAGCACTGATAAAGGCATAATCAGCACTCACCAAATTGGTGGCATACAGTAAGCACTGCAGCATGGCACAAATGTCCCTCATGGAGGGGAGTGCAGGACCACAAGATAAAATGTATAGTAAATGCTCACATTTTTCACCCCCAATGAATATAATTCCAATTTAGTGTCCTGGTACCGGTTCATAGATGACATCCTGATCTAATGGGAGGGTTCCGCACCCAAATGTGATTCATTTTTCGTGGAACTAAATTTGAACGATCTCCACATTAGATTGACTTATGAATACTCTCCCTTCCAGGTTAACTTTTTGGACTTGACTTAAAAAGTAATGGAAGATCATACATTGGTGATGACTCTACATCGTAAGAGTACGTCCTGCAATAGCCTGTTAAACTACCAGAGTTTTCACCAGGCCCATTTGAAGAACGGGCTACAGGTGGGTCAATTCCTCCAAATTAGGTGCAACTGTATGGAGAAACAGGAACTCGAGAAAGAGGCGAAGATGTTGGCTTAGAGATTGTCCGATCGGGGATACCTGGGTAGGGTGATTAAACAAGCACTCCATAGAGCAAGAACAACTGACAGGATTAATCTTCTACATAATCGCAAATGTCCAGAGAACAGAGAAATCAGGTATATCACAAGCTTTAATAAATGATTCTATACCGCCACTGGGACATTTTGGAGAGTGATGCTGAAATATGTTCTTGGTTATCTAAGACCTCGAAAATGGTGGCAAGATGGGCCACCGCCTGAGAGGTAAACTATGCCGCAGCCACTTCGAGAACCTGCAAGGATCCTGGTTGTCATCAACGGAAAGGAAAGGCTGCACGCCTGGTGGGCACTGTTCCATCTGTCCATTTGTTAAAAAGGCTAAAAAAAAAATACATTGAGAACATGTGTACAACTCATCTCTCCAACATCTGATAAAGAAGCAGGTAAGCAGCTAACATCGGTTGCTCGTGAGGGTGCATGGGGATTCATGAGGGTTATCTTAAGTGCAAATTATAGGAGGAGCTGATATGGATTTTTAACTTAGAAGCAGAGGCAACGAGGGGGCCTCAGTGAGGACGTTAACTTCTGCACCCTTCTTGATGTAAAATATCTGCACCCAACTGATTGTGATAAAACCCCTCTTGAATGTTTCGACACCATAAAGGGCTAGGCCACATTGGTTTTCTCTTTCCCCCTCCCTGCTTTTTTAATAATATGCACTTAGAAATGTCAATATTATGAGGATTTTTTTAGTTTAGATAGGTGCCATTATGGGTCACGTGGTTAATAATCTTGAATTGTTGCACTTTTTGTTGTATTTGTGATTCACTGTGTGGTTGTTTGCCTTCACTTTTTAGGCTTCTCTCCATGGGAAGGGGCGTTTGTCTGGTGGCAACAAACAGGGTGACGTCCCAGGGATCTGTCCTAGCCCTCTCCGTCCTTGCAGCTACGAATCCAATATGCCTTTGGGCATATATCCATATTCTTCTGAGAGCCCACTGTTTACAAGGATACGCATGATCCAAAAGGAATAGAATGAATTTGGAGTTTGTGCCCGTCCTATAGGATTAAAGGATGACGTGAAGGATGTATCATGCAAGGAAGAAGTAACATCGTGCAAAGATCCCTTTGGGATGACCCCCTGCGTCCCCTCCTCCTTTAATTTGCATATTCAGGAAGTTGGTGATGCCCGTTTAAATTAGGCGGACAGTAAAAGAATGGATTTACTTTGATTATGAGCGTTGTAGGGCTCTCTCGTGCATGCGCAGCCTAAGGTATCCAAAAATCATTATCCTCAAGGTGTCAAATAGCATCGGTATGGACTATGTGACACTCATTATCCTCAAAACATGCAGCAAACACAGTGTGGGACTCAAAATATGTATACACACATGTCGCATAAGTGGAGGGGGTTCTGCAACATTGTAGCACCCGTGGAGAAGCTGCTGCAGACGGCGGAACGCGTGGGGGCCGTCTCTTACCCCCTCCCTACTTGAATTATCGGGACTTCCACAAAGGGCAGTATGCCTCTTTTGTTATATGGTGTTCATCATTATATGGCTCTTGGTCTGATTCATGCTCTGTGAAAGGTACCATCCTCCCAGTTGCTTTGAAATAGTATCCCCATAGGTCTTTTGTAGTGTTTCACTATTGTATTTGAATATTAATTTATATTTTAGCTTTAAATATATTATCACTTGGCACTTTGATTATATCTTAGCTTACTTGAAGGTCCATTTATTTATTAATTGATTTACACTCAGCACTTTATATACTTGTGATTATTGTATATGCTTGGCATTGGGGGATTGTTGTGCAATATTAATTGCTTAGATGGGAAACGTGTTTGGCAATCAAATGATTCAATATCTGAATGGTGTATACACCTTTGAGGGATGTATATATTAAACCCTTCTGAACATAAATTAGCATCTGGTAATGCCTTCCAATGCCTAGGGATGTTGGGTTTTTGTTTTTAATTTGTAGCATGTGATGTTGTGTGTGGTTTTATGTGCAACTAAATTGAATAAATAAGATTACTTTGAAATAAGATTATTTTGAATTAATTGGAGAAGTGCCCTAAATATATACCCCAGCCAGTGTTCCTGTGACGTATTACATTTTCATGAAGGTGTTCCTGTGTATTGATGTTACTGTACTTCATGCAGCAAATGATTACCGTGTCAAGAGAGGAAGATGGCTGCTGACAGCAGGCATTTTCTCCTCCGTGCTGAGGGGAGGTATTGCTGCCCCCTGCATCAGCGATTGTTTTCATGGGCTGTCAAACATGACTAGCCAAATAGAACTGCAGCATCATGATTGGAACTGCGAGACTTGCATGACCCAACAGATCAGAACTTTGTCTGCGCCTTGCTAAGGATGAGATGCAGTGTGGTGGAGAAGCCAGGACATGTGTGGGGGCAGCAAGACAAGCGTCCTCCCTCCTGGACTTTAATGGTGTGTTTGTAATTGGCTGCTCCTGTCCTGCTGGTGAGTTCCCACAGCAGCCATTCAGATAGGGTGGTTCCATGGCTGCAGAATCAGAGTGATGCAGAGGAAAGCTGTAGGGTCAGAGTGACGCAAGGAATGGGCAGTGGGTCAGCATGGAAGGATTGCAGGTTGCAGGATGGCACAGAATGTCTTTGGGTCAGAATGAAAGGCACAAAGAGGAATAGGAGAGGTTCTGGTCAGCATGAAGGGCTGTGGATAAGCAGCAGCAGTGAGCTGGGGCCGCTCTATTTTGCATAGAGGAAGGGCCGGGACTGTTAAAGTGGACCAACACCCACCGGTGATCGGCCCGGGAATCTATAAGATTCCCGGGCCGATCACCTCCCTCCCCGCGGGACATCCGAGATCGGGATGTCCCGCGGGGTGAAACCCCCCCAAACACCCCAAACTCCTTACTTTATCTTCGGCGGCGGCCGGCCGGCCGGCCGCCGCCTCCCTCGCGCCCCTCTAGACGTGCGCGTGCCCGCGCCGGCCGTCCGTGAATGGCCGGCGCGGGCACGCGCGCGTCAAGAGGGACGCGCGGGAGGCGGCGGCAGTGGAGCCGCTTGTCCGCGGCTTGTCCGTCGGCCCGGAGAGAGGTGAGTTCGGGGGGGTCGGGGGGGTTTCACACAGCGGGGCACCCCGATCGGGGGTGCCCCACCGAAGTGGACCAAGACCCAGGATAGTCAAAATCCTGGGTGTTGGTCCACTTTAACGGGACCACTGAATCACCAATAATGGTAATTTTAATGAAAATTTAAAGCACAACGTGGGGCCCTGAATTTAGAATATAAATATATGACCTCACGGGACGATGTGACACCTTTTGAAAACCGTGATTGTCCCGCAGGCAGTTGAGGGGTATGTGGGAGCGCGAGGAGGGAAAGAGAGAGCAAGAGTTTTTTTTTTACTTAAAAATATTTTAGAAAAATTACAAACAAAACATTCAGTGTTAAAACCTAAACTCTGCCGCAAAAAATAAATATATAATTTTCCTGGAAATTCCTGTAAAAATCATGGTGAAACATGGGGGTGAAAAATGACCTGTCAACAGAGGGTGAAAAAATCTCAAGTAGGCAGGTAATTAAAAGGGTTAAAAATACCTATGCATGTTGGGTACTGTTCTGCTCGGGGGACCTTGTGCTTTAAGATTTATTTTTTTTATTCTTGTTTGTATATTGATATTTTAGGAAAAGGTGTTTTTTATTCTGCTTTTTCATACATTTTTAGGGAAACCCTGTGCAACCTAAGAATTCTTCAAGGGATTACTTCTACAAAGATGAGCCCGCTACAACAAGCTGGGTACGCTTAGAAAGCTTAACAGGGAATACATGGTTTATGGTTTGTGGGGGAGTATTCCAAATGTAAGGGCTGTTTTGGTAGAAAAAGCGCAAGGTGCGCACTTTGTCTGCAGAGCTGAAATTTTCAAGTAAAATTATCCTTACGCACATGCTTTACCTCGGGGTGTTTGGCAACTCTTTCCTTGATAGTAGCCATGCATGTTGGGTATTGTTCTGTTCGGGGGACGTTGCTTTTTCAGATTTAACTTGTTTTTTCTTGTTTGCATATAGTTTTTGTTTAGGAAAATGTGGCTCTGCTTTTTTATTCTTTTTTTTTTAGGGAAACCCCCGAGCAACCAAAGAATTATTTGAGGGATTACTTCCAGAAAACTGCACCCATGTCAACAAGCCTGGTACGTCTAGAAAGCTTGAGGTGTGTACTTCCACAGAATATATAGTTTGTTGGGGGTATTTCAAATGTAAAAGGTTGTTTTACCTGCAAAACTGCAAGGTGCACATAGCGTCTAGCACAGTTGTATTTTATCTGAAAATCTCCTAAAGCGCTGTTTCAGTTTGGGGGAGTCTTCTGGGCAGGAAAGGGTATCTACCAATACATAGTACCTTTTTAACCGGGAGATATTAGGATTTCACACGCAATAAGATTGTATTGACCATCTTACATTTTTTATTACGAAAAAACTCTACATATTATAAAGAATAGATTTTTTAATATTTATTTTGCACATATTTCACCCAAAAATATTGAGAATACACCTAAAAAATGACAAACAAGACATTTCATGTTAAAGCCTAGACTCATGACTACATGTGGAGTGCAAAATAGTGCTAAATGGTCTGGCAAGAAAGGGTGACAAAAACTCCAGATAGGCTGGCAGTTACAGGGTTAAAGGGGTTTGGCATGCTTCAAAACTAGAGTTTTGGTCCAAATAGCATGATCCTTAGGGGGCAGATTTGGGATGTCCCTCAGTAATGTGACATGACTCCTCACCACAAAGGGGCCCACTGAAGCCATGCCTCCCAAGGGCCCACATAAACCTGGAGCTGGCCCTGGCAAAGAGCGATCCTTTGCTTATGAGCCCAAATACTATGACATATGGGGTAGTGCCATGTTCAGGAGCAATTCTGTAACACATTATGGCATCCATTCTCTTCTAGTAACTCTTGTGATGTTAAAATTACTGTAAGGAACCTAAAGGGTTAACAAATATCTTGATAGTGTTTTTTTTTTTTACTTCGAGGGGTTTTAATACTTTGAGGAGAGTATCTAACAAATAAGCCTTATAAAGTCAATTCTGATTTTCAGTGGTCCAAAAAAAAAACCTGATTTTATAAATTTCGTTAACAAAAATACAATTCGGGGGGGGGGGGGGGGTGGCTAAGATGGCGGCGTGAGAAGTCGCATGTAAGCGGGGCTCCGGAAAAGTTCTCTGACTTACCCCATCCTGAGTGAGATTCCCGGGCGCTGAGTGCCAATTCCGGTCCCCTGGGCTGCTGGACCCGCCGGCGTGAACTGAGCCGGCGCTTATACTGCGCTCCTCCCGTGCTGCCTGCGGGGAGCAAAGAGGATACTGAGAGCTGGCCAGACCTGACAAGCCGACGACCGAGCGGCTGCGACAGCATGTGTGTTTGCTGGGGCCGTACTGCAAGAGACTGAAATACTGCTGCGGGGAGTGACGGGCGGCCGCTGGAGCGGGAGGTACGGCCCAGTGGAGTGAAGATAGGGAGGTAGGCGCCGGCGCCATTTCATCCGGGTGGAGGGGTGGGACCTCTGTGAGCCCTGATTGATTGATCGCCATCTTAGGGCTGGGGTGAGAACTCTGGGTCTGGAGGGGAAGCGCTAATCCCCAGGCTGCTCAAAGTGTGCTGGGAGCTCCGGCAACTACAGTGTGGTACAGTCCCCCTATCATTGATCCCATCCACCGGTGCCACCTCCCCCTCCGATTGTTAACTAAGTCTGCTGGGACTGATAGTGCTGTGCAGACAGCAGCCCCACTACCATCCTGCTGGAGCCACCTATGGGTGGCAATAAAAAACGTAAATCTACGTTCACCTCCTGTAGCACCCAAACAATGGAGACCCCGAGTGGGGCAGGGCAGGAGCCATCATCTAATTCTGATACTATGGCTATCATGGCGGCCATCTCCTCGTGCCAGAATATCCTAACTTGCAAGAGCAATTTAACTACTTCCGCCATGACCTGGACAAAATCCGTGATCGAACAGGAGAGGTGGAAAGACGAGTTGGAGAAGTAGAGGATAGAATGTCCGCCCAAGTTGGGGAGGTGGCTGAGACAGGTGGCTACGCTGACTGAGAGGGCTGAGGCTCGAAACCGGAGGAACAATATTAGAATACTGGGCCTTCCAGAGAAGTCAGAGGGGTCCTCCCCGGAGCAGTTCATAGAGACTCTCATTCAGGAATTATTGGCGCCGGTGGGCCTGACAAAATTCTTCACTGTGGCGAGGGCACTCAGGATCCCCATGAAACCTCTCCGCCCGGGGCACCTCCGCGACCTTTTATCATCAAAGTGCTCCACTACAGGGATCGGGATGCCATCCTGTCCGCGGCTCGGCTGAAAGGGTCGGTGATGTACAACAATACCCGCTTGTCCTTTTTCCCGGACTTTACATCGGAGGTCCAGAGGCAGAGGCGTACCTTTAATGGCGTTCGTGAAGGACTCAGACGGAAAAAGATAAAATATGCCGTGTTGTTCCCGGCGAGGTTGATAGTTCAGGATGGGGAAACAACGAGATTTTTCATCTCAGCCGAAGATGCTAACGGCTGGCTGGACTCCCTCCCCGGGCCATGATAAGGGGCGGAGGACTCTGGAAGTGGCTGCTGGCTAACTGAATGTCTGGTTCTCTGCCAGGGACTTGCACTGCAGCTAGGTTGGTTGGGTCCCTGCAGACTTCGGCTGGTGCGCTGGCGGTCCGGTTGGCCCTAAGAGGGTCCTGTTTATTGGTTTGAGCATTTTTTGACTGTTGAAGTTAAGCTGCTCCCGTCCGGGTGGTGAATTTATCCAGTGCCATTCGTAGCCCTAGGCTCCCATGGTTCCCCTACCTCCCTTCCCCTGAAGTCTTTCCTTTGCTTGCAACCCTTCCCCCCCTTATTATTTTATCCTGTGACCCCCCCGAGCCCTTAGACCCTCCCTTTATAACCCTGGGAGCCCACGACGGGTGGTGTGCCGGTCGGTGATTGGAAGGAAGACATCCTGATTTGTGGGCCCTGCTGAGTGAGGCCTCGCTTTCCAATCAGCAACTCATTATCACCTAAGTTGCTTTAGAGGTTTTTTGTAGTTTGAGTGGGGGATTCGAAGCTCACCAAAGTTTGGGATGGTAGAGCCGGGTGGGTGTGGGGAAGTTGGTTGGATTGGTGGAAGGGAGGGGTAATGTTATGCTGTAAAATTTGTTTATTTGTGTTATTTGTCCTTTGTCTGTGTGGATGGCTGTTCGTCGGTAGTGCGAGGTCCAGGGGGGGGGGGGGATCGGACAGCGCTGGGGTGGGGGGGTAGACCCTCCTGGAGGGGGGGAATTCCATTACACTAACCGGGGTGATGGAGTGTAGGATTCTTTCATGGAATGTCCGCGGGCTCAACGATAAGGTCAAGCAGACAACAGTATTCCAATACATTAAGAGATACCAACCCCAGGTGGTTGTGCTGCAAGAAACCCATCTGGTGGGCCAACGAGTCTTGGCTCTGAGGCGCCTATGGATCTCGCACTCTTATCACTCCTTGTTCTCGTCCTACTCCAGGGGGGTCTCCGTATTAGTATTTAAATCTACTCCATTTACACTGCACTCTATGTATGTGGATCCAGACGGTTGCTTTATACTGCTACATGCCAAGATGTTTTATGTGGATGTCATTATGGTGGGCCTGTATGTTCCTCCTCCAGCAGACATGCAGCTGTTGCAGAGTATTGTGGGGAAGGTGATGGACTACGCGCCTGACCCACTGATATTGATCGGGGATTTTAATCTGGTGATGGATAGGACCCTGGATAAGATGGGGGGAGGAGGGGGCCCCAAGACCAGACTGACAACATGGGTGGAAACACTGGGTTTGGTAGAGGTGTGGAGGTGGAGGCACCCTGGGGTCAGGGTGTATTCTTGTCACTCGGGTACGCACAGAACCTTTTCTAGAATTGACCTGGTCATGGTTTCACCGCAGCTCCTCCCTAGAGTCGGGGCCTGCGACTACCTATCCAGGGGTATTTCTGATCACTCTCCTTTACTTCTGACAATTAGGCTGTCCAATGTGGGAAGGAGCTTAGTGGGCTGGGCCCTTAGCCCCCTTTGGCTGGATCTTGTAGGGGTCAGGGAGAATATGAGGGGAGCAATGGTTTCTTACTGGGAATGTAATTCGGGCGAAACAAGTAGAGAGATAGCTTGGGATGCCTTCAAGGCGGTAACCAGGGGTAGTGCCATCAGTGCCATCAAAGCGGGCAGGTTCGGAGGGGTAAGGAAATAGCCGACCTTGAGAACAAAATGGCCATGGCGGAGGTGGAATATGCAGCTACAGGGGACCAGGAGGTTTACTCAACTTTACGGACCCTAAAGAGAGAATATAATCTTCTTCTGACTGACGCTGCCAAAAAAATACCATTTTGTGAGTACTCACCTGAAAAATGGATATTGTTGGTGTGCCACACACCCCGCTTCACTTCTTAAATATTCATCACTTCATGGGTTAATCCACCGCAGGTGACGTAGTGCAGAGAGGAAGTCTTGTAACAAGCCCCCTTCCGGCCTATATATACCTGGTACCTCCCTTCAATCACCAGTATATTCAAAAAGCAGTAAAACAAGGTACCAGTATTCCACCAGTAACCTCCCAAATCAATTTTGATATAAATAAAAAAGGGCTTCACCATATAAATGCTTCGGTAATACCAAAAAGGGCGGGTGTGAAGCGGGGTGTGTGGCACACCAACAATATCCATTTTTCAGGTGAGTACTCACAAAATGGTATTATTCTTGGTGTGCCACACACCCCACTTCACTTCTTAAATATTCATCACTTCATGGGACATCCAAAAGCAGTGTCCACAAGGGAAGGGCATCTCAAGGCTAGGTGAAGCATAACTTAAGTGACTGCAGTCTGCAGAACTTTGCGGCCAAAAACAGCATCCGCTGAGGCCCGCACATCAACTTTGTAAAACTTAGAAAAAGTGTGAACAGAAGACCAGGTGGCGGCCTTACAAACCTGTTCAACAGAAGCTTGGTGCTGAAAAGCCCAAGACGCCCCAACAGCGCGAGTGGAATGAGCAGTAATACGAAAAGGGGGAACTTTTCCCTTAGCAGAATAGGCCGCAGTAACGGCCTGACGTATCCACTTGCTAATGGCAGATTTGGCTGGTGCCAAACCCTTCTTAGGCCCATGGGGCACAACAAAAAAGGAATCCGTCCTACGGAAAGGAGACGTGATAATCAAGTAGTACTTAACACAGCGTACAACATCCAAACAATGCAAAACCCTCTCTTTGTCATTCTTAGGATTAGGACACAAGGAGGGAAGAACAATATCTTGGTTCAAATGAAAAGCAGAAACAACCTTAGGAAGAAAGTCTGGCTTGAACCGAAAGACCACTTAATCCCGATGCCTCTCGAAGTAGGGCGCCTGGATAGTTAAGGCCGCCAATTCTGAGACACGCCGGACAGAAGTGATCGCTACCAAGAAGACAATCTTCTGAGTCAGGGTAGACAAAGCAATATCTTGCAAAGGCTCAAAAGGAGGAGCCTGAAGAGCCGAAAGAACCAAATTCAAATCCCAAACAGGGAGTAATGGTTTCCTGGGAGGCCGCACATGCGTAACCCCCTGGAAAAAAGTTTTAACTAAAGGTTTAAGCGCATCACGCTTCTGAAAAAAGACAGATAAGGCAGAGACCTGCCCTTTCAATGTACTTAGCTGGAGACCAGAGTCCAGCCCTGATTGTAAAAACTCCAGAATCCTGGGGACCGAAAGGACCCTACAAGGAAAAGATCTTATCTCACACCAAGTGATATAGGCTTTCCAAGTCCTATAGTAGGTGACGGAAGAAGACTTCTTCCGGGCACTGATCAGAGTCTTAATGACTGAATCAGAAAGACCCTCCTCCTTCAGGATGGAGGTTTCAGCCGCCAGGCCATCAAACCCAGCGCTGGTAAATTGAGGTAACACAATTGACCCTGAGTGAGCAGATCGTGCCGAAGAGGCAGAATGAACTGGTCCACTGCCAGCCAAACGATGTCTGCGAACCTTAATCGCTTTGGCCACCTTGGGGCCATGAGAACGGCGTACACCCTTTCCAGAGCCAACTTCTGAAGAATTCTGCCCAGCAAGGGCCACGGAGGAAACAGGTATAGAAATCCCAGAGCTCCTCAGTTCAGGGACCTGACGTCCGCTGTCAGAGCCAGAGGATCCCGGGAGAGAGACACGAAGCTCGGGAGCCTGAGATAGAGATGAGGGGCCCACAGGTCCACCTCCGGAGTCTCCCATTGGAGACACAATAAGAGAACCACCCGAGGATGGAGAGCTTATTCTTCCAGACGGGGAGAGCACTTGCTCAACCGGTCCGCTACCTGTTCCATCACCTCTGGAATGTAAACCGCCGAGAGACAGGGAACATGGAACACTGCCCATGTCTGGATCAGGGACATTTCTCTGATGGGTAAGTGGGGCCTCCACTGCCCCTGAAGACGCAGCTCCTTCCAGAATCTGTCCCATCCCGACAGACCGGTGTCCGTGGTGACACCTCTCCAAGGGAGGGTCAGGAAAGACCTGCCCTATACAAGATTGGTCGAGACCAATCACCACAGGAGGAACTGCCGTACACGGGAGGACAATTGGAAGGACTGATCCAACAACAGAGGTTGCTGGACCCAACACGCTAGCAGAAATAGCTGAAGTGTTCTTGTGCGAATTTGGGCAAAAGAAAGACACACCGCGTCTTGATGAGAGTTCAGGCCGGGATGAACCGACCCCTGAATGGACCGCGAGGGAGGGTGAGACTCGAATTCCAGGTTGTGACCTGTCGACACTACCTCCTGGATCCATCTGCCTAGAACCACATGGTTCCAATGGTAGAAGTGTCGCAATAGTCCCCCCACCCGCACGGGTGAGGGCAGCCCCTCATTGCTGAGTGGGCTTATCAGCAGGCTTGGGCTTGGTGCCCCAGGACTGAGTGGGCCGGCCACGGCCCCTCCCCCGAGTCCAACCTGCGCCACTGCTAGCGGGAAAGGACGTACCTTTTCCCGCTCCGAACCTTTGAAAGGAAGGCCTACCGGAACTTGTCCCCCTGAAGGGACCACGAGGCCTTTTGCGTTGTGGCATCTTACCATCTTTTGCGACTGAATCAATTTTCTCCCCAAACAGACGCAACCCCAAAAAGGGGAGGGCTGTGAGTACCTTTTTGGAAGCCGTGTCTGCTGACCACTGACGCAGCCATACTGACCTGCGAATAGCCACCAGCATAGCTGCCGCCTTGCTACTCATAGTCAGCGCATCGTCCTGAGCGGCCAGGACATAAGCCACAAAAGATTCACACTGCTTAAGTGCAATGAACTGTTTGCAAGCGGGATCAAGATCCTCATATAGCCCCTGAATTAGGGACTTAATTGCCAATAGAAGAAGGGCTGAAGCACATACCGGGCGCAATGCTGACCCGGAATAGATAAAACCATGTCGAGCGTATTGGTCAATCCTGCGATCTTCCCCATCTTTGGGGACAGTGGTCTCAGCAGATTGTACCATAGCCGAGCTGGAGAGTCCTAGTACAGGGGTATCGACCTCCGGAGGGACAGACCACAGCCTCACCAATTCTGGTGGAAAAGGATAACGCTTTTCCCAACTGGAAGGAATTCCAGATAACCGTGTGGGATGTTCCCATTCCTTAAGAACCACCCTCTCAAAGTGGTGCTGTCTGGGAAAGACCAAACTCGGCTGAGGCTCTTTAAATAACTGACCCTTTGGCGGGGCGGCCGCCTCAGGCGTATATAAACTCAAAATATTAAACATTTGAGCCAGAATGGAGGGGGTGTCAAAAACAACCCCCTCTGACCAATCGCCGATCTCATCAGCCACATGCTGACCTGTCGGCTCATCTGACTCCGACGGGAGTTCATCCTCGTCAGGGGATCCATCGGACCATTCCACAGGTTCACAAAACTGGTCCTGTGGAGCCGAAGGTACCGGAGTCAGGTGCCTTCGTTTTGTAGCGGTTTTAAACGCTGCTTTAACGGGCATCATTTTCCGGGGGCAGGGCTGTGCTGCTGCCTCAGAATGCGAATCCCCACTTTTGACAGTGTCATGCGGGGTCCGGAATAGGGATGGAGAGGTAGGAGATGAAGGATGCGATGGCACCGCAGCCGAAGCAACGGACTGGCGCACAATAGTCTGTTTTGCACAAGGGATGCAAATAAAGATATCATCAGCTGGGAGTGGAACCCCACAACCTACGCACCCCCCAAACGGAACAGCAGAACCGTTTCCGGAATCTACGGAAGCCTCCATATGGTGATTTATGGTATTCGCAATAATGGGACTTTTAAGGCATAAGCCGACCCGGGATGCCCCCTTTATTTTAGTAATGTCCCGGAAGGGAGGATTTATATAAATTTTTTTTTTTTTTTTTTTTTTTTTTTTTTAAGTTTAGGTCTATGTATATAAACATTCAAATCAATCCCAATAATTAGCCAGGCACATAGAGCCGGAGGGCTAGCATAAGCAGGGATCCCAGGATCTGCAAGGCAAGAAAACAACCATCAGATCCTTCACATGTGTATAACATATAAGTATGGCACCAAGTGCCCTTAAATGACGCCCCCTTGATAATAGTGATTTCTCACTGTATTATTAAACAATATCTCCCATTTAACGGCCCCAATGGGAGGGGCCGCTTACCTGTACCGCAATCAGCTGGTAAGCCTGCAGCCAGCAGCCATGAGCCGGCAGAAGACAAAGTGCGGCCGTGCGCCCACGTGCCTTCCTGTTTTGAAGGAAGCTGGGACGCTGGGCCCGCCGCTGACGCCGCATGACGTCGGCGCCGCGCCCCCGGCACCGCGTCAGCGGGCCGCCCCCCCCCCCCTACGCTGATCAGCTGGAACACTTTACAGCTGATCCAGCACGCGCGTCCAGGCAGCGGAGGGGGGAGGGTAAAAACCGCATGTGCTGACAAAGCTCAATGAATGCCAGGCGAGGAGAGGGGAGAGAGGAGAGGGGAGAGGGGAGAGGGGGGAGGGGGGGGGGGGGCCACAAGCAACCAACTGCCAGAGAGGTGGCCAGCCCATACCCAGCGCAAGCTGCCCTAAAGCAGACCCAAAATATACACATGCTACAGTGAATGTATAAACATGACATATATGTTAACATGCAGTGATACAGTGAAACACACATACTAAAGCACACCCTCACCACCACCCCAACAGGAGAGAAAGGGGCTACGGGGACCCTCGGGACAGGGGCATCCCATTTCCGGATCACCATGCCGGTTCGCCGCATTGCCCCACGCATGAGGTCGAGCGGTAGGAGATAAGCTCCTAGGCACTTAAAGTGCCATCTACCATTTGCCCGGTGAGCAGCCAAGGCTGGGAGGCTTCCTATTTCACCATAAAGGTATACAAACTCAAACCGGGCAGAAATAGACCAAAAAGGGGGGTGGCGGGGTAAGAATACCCCGGCCTACCTGTAAGCAGGAGACTTCCAACTTCTGACTTGTCAGCAAGCAGAGAGAAAAAATACTGGTGATTGAAGGGAGGTACCAGGTATATATAGGCCGGAAGGGGGCTCGTTACAAGACTTCCTCTCTGCACTACGTCACCTGCGGTGGATTAACCCATGAAGTGATGAATATTTAAGAAGTGAAGCGGGGTGTGTGGCACACCAAGAATATCCCTACTAGTCAAACAGAGCAACGTCTTTGATAACGGGGACAAGAATGGGAAAGCCCTGGCGTATCTGGCCAGAGCGGAACAAGTGCCTCATACTATTGCCGCTATTTCTGTAGGGAATGGATTGGTAACAACAGGGGAAGATATAGTGGGTCAATTCCGTTCGTACTATGCGGAATTGTATTCATCCTGGGTGAACTATACTGCTGGGGAGTTAGCTGGATATCTTAATGACATTGACCTCCCAGTTTTATCCCCGGAGGATGGTGAGTCCCTGGGTGGCCCCATCACTCTGGAGGAAGTCAGGCGTGCGATTGGCTCTATTCCTAATAGGAAGGCTCCTGGGCCGGATGGGCTGCCAGTCGAATGGTTTAAGCAATTTACTGAGATTGTTGCTCCGAAGTTGCAGGAGGTATTGAGGGGGGTGGGGGAAGTGGGTGGCCTCCCGGACTCCTTCTCGGAGGCACACATAGTGCTGATACATAAGGAGGGCAAACCGTCGGACTCGTGTGCATCGTACAGGCCCATATCGTTGTTGAATCAGGATGCAAAGGTTTTGGCGAAAATACTGGCAACCAGATTGAACAAGGTTATTCTCCAATTAATTGGACCGGATCAATCTGGTTTCATGCCGGGACGTACCACGCATATAAACCTTCGTAGACTGTTCTCCAATCTTCAAATTACTCACGAGAACTGGGGTAGCAGGGTGGTCGTCTCATTGGATAATGAGAAGGCCTTTGACTCAGTTGAGGTCTTGGCTAGATTCGGACTTCCAGACGCCTTTATTAAATATGTGAAGTTGTTGTACCGGAAGGCCGATGGCCAGGGTGCGAGCTAATGGTGTCTAATCTGACCCGTTCCCTCTGAGTAGGGGCACTACACAGGGTTGTCCACTCTCGCCGCTGCTGTTCGCCCTGGCTATCGAACCCCTGGCGATAATGATCAGGCAGTCAGCTCTTATTGCAGGGTGGAGGGCGGGTGGGATTGAGGAAAAAATATCTCTGTATGCTGACGACACACTGGTATACCTGGCGGACGGTCTTGATTCCCTGGATGCCTTGCTTGACACCATTGCAGAATTCGGGAAATTCTCAGGACTTAAAATCAACTGGGATAAATCCAGCCTAATGCCGGTGGACGGGGTGGATAGCTTAGTTCTTTCGCCCAGGTCACGTTTGAAAGTGGTCAACCTATTTAAATATCTGGGCATAGTGATCAGCCGACACCCTAGTAAGTTCACTGATTTGAATATTTCCCCTGTGGTGGCGCAGTTAAAGAAGAAGGTACGGCTCTGGGCGAAGCTACCCCTATCGGTCATGGGCAGAATCAATATTTTTAAAATGATTTTTCTACCTAATATACTGTACCTGTACCAGGTATCCCCAGTGCTGCTGCCACGGTCGCATTTCAGGGAGTTGGATACGACCATATTCAGCTTCATATGGGGCCAGTCATCACCAAGGTTAAATAGAGAAATCATGAAAGCCCAGGTGTCAGAGGGGGGGCTGGCGGTCCCAAACATGCTTCTGTACTTTTACGCAGCGCAGTTGGTATATGCGCACTGGTGGGTATGGCCCCCTAGGGACAATCCGGTGACATCGCTGGAGGTGGCCCTGATGGGTTCTGGAGACAAGGTGTCCAGCCTGGTATATAGAGGCACGAAGAATGACCCAGTTCCCACAGGGTGTATGAGGGTGGTGTGTCAGGTCTGGGACAGGGTCATCGGGCTAGAGGAAGGGATGAGTGGGGTTAAGTGCCTCACCATTTACCCCTTTGTGGAACAAGCATAAGCTATCAGAGCTGCTGACTATGCAGGATATGAGTTTCTGGGAGAGGCGCGTTGCCCACTCGCTGAGCCAGTTCTACTGTTCTGGGATCCTTATGTCATTTGAGCAGGTGTGCGGGAGGTTCCAGTTGTCCCCAAGAGATTTTTTTCGGTACCTACAACTTAGGCATGCACTGAGGACCCAATTCCCTGGCGAGGGCCCAGTGATCGCGGAAGCACTAATAGAGAGCGTGGTCAGGCAGAGCAGTTTAGAGAAACACACCTCGACTATATATAAGGCGTTGCAGGGCACCTTGATTTCCCCCCGGGAGGCCGGGAGGCGGTGATAGCGAAGTGGCAGGGGCTGGATCACGGTCTGGATAGAGAGGACTGGGAAGAAGTATGGGATAATATTCACACATCGGTGGTGGAGGCCAGAGATAGGTTTATACAGACCAAATGGATCCATCAGGCGTACATCACACCGGTACTGCTGCACAGGATTTGGACTGCTGGATAGTGATCTGTGCCCGCGATGTGGGAATGGTAGTGCCACGTGGGAGCATGCGGTATGGTCTTGCATGGTACTGAATCGCTACTGGTCTTCAGTAATGAAGGTAGTAGGCAAAGTAGTGGGGTTCCATGTAAGGGGCTCGATGGCATTGTGTCTCCTGGGGGTGACGGAACCAATCACAGATCTAAGTTCAGTGAGGGTACTACTGAGATTTTTATTATTTTATGCTAGAAAGTGTATTTTGCTGAATTGGAAGCACCCGGCGACCCCGTCCCTGTTGGCCTGGAAGAAGATCATAAACCAGAAAATGCCCATGTATAAATTAACCTATGCTGCTCGTGGGATTCCCCAAAAGTTCAATAGGGTCTGGGGGCCTTGGTTGCAGTGCACGGAGACAGTGGCAGATGATACTTGAGGGGTGTGAGTGATACTCCGTAAGAACCTTTGCCAAACCGGGATGGGAAGTGAAGATGGGCCTACAGATGATCGGGCTGGTAGGAGTTGTTCCCCCCTTACTTTGGGAATTATGGTTTACGGGGGTTCCGTGGCGGTACCTCCTCCCTAGGCGTGTCAATACATACTGGCGGCTGTTGAGCTGGCCTGTTAATATCGCCAGTGGTTTCTTTCCCTTCCTGGGCATCGGGTATGAATGGTGTGTGAATGTGTGTCTAAGTAGATAAGTTGTCTAATTGAATTGTATTGTATGACATTGTAGTGTATTGTAATGTCTCGTCAGTTTATTTTCAAAAGCAAAATAAAAATTTATAAAAGAAAAATAAAAAAATACAATTCTGTGATTACTCACCTGTAGAATTGGTATTATGAGTATACAGTATGTCCTGCTCCAGATTAGATTACTTACACTTGGGTATTACGCCGCCAGATGGCGCTGGACTGCAGAGACAACGAAATAGGCTCCTCCCGGCCCCTCAAGTACCAGGGACCTCTCACAAAATCCCCAGCATTGAAAAGCAGATAACGAGAAGCCGGGAGAAATAAACAGAACCAAACTGGTAACTATAACAACAATAACAATCACCATACAGGGGATCCAGGATAATGCAAAACCAAGGGTGGGGTGGAGCAGGACGTACTGTAAACTCATAATACCAATTCTACAGGTGAGTAATCACAGAATTGTATTATTCTTAGTATACAGTACGTCCTGCTCTAGATTAGATTACGTACACTTGGGACATCCAATAGCAGTGTCCATAAAGTAGGGTGGGATCCCCAAAGGTAACAGCAGACAGGTCATACCACTGCCGCCTGCAGAACCTTACGGCCAAAAGCAGCATCAGCTGAGGCCCTAACATTAACCTTGTAAAACTTGGAAAAGGTATGAACAGAAGACCAAGTGGCGGCCATGCAAACTTGTTCAACAGAAGCCCGGTGCTGAAAAGCCCAAGAGGCACCAATAGCACGAGTGGAATGAGCAGTAAGGCGGAAGGGAGGTTTCTTCCCCTTAGCAGAATAGGCCTGAATCACAGCCTGACGGATCCATCTGCTGTAGACTTGGCAGGAGCCAAACACTTCCTAAGACCAGAAGGGACCACAAAAAGAGCATCAGTTTTTCTGAAAGGTGCAGTTGCCACCAGATGGTACTTCAGACACCTAACCACATCCAAAGAATGCAAGACCCTCTCCTTAGCATTACTAGGATTAGGGCACAAAGCAGGAAGAACAATGTCCTGAATCAAACGAAACGCAGAAACCAACTTAGGCAGAAAATCTGGCTTGAAGCGAAACACCACCTTGTCCTGGTGTCTCTCAAAGTAGGGGGGCTGGATGGACAGCGCCGCCAACTCAGAAACACACCTAACAGAGGTGATAGCCAAAAAAAAGACAACCTTGAGAGTAAGAATGGCCAGGGCAGCCTCCTGCACAGGTTCAAAGGGAGCACCCTGCAAGGCTGACAAAACCAAGTTCAAATCCCAAACAGGCAACATGGGCTTACGTGGGGGACGCACATGAGTAACCCCCTGGAAAAAAGTCCTGATCAGAGAATGCTGGGCAAAGGACTTCTGGAAGAAAACAGCCAGGGCAGAAACATGGCCCTTCAGAGTACTGAGTTGGAGCCCCATCTCCAACCCATGCTGCAGGAACTCCAGGATCCTGGGAATAGAGAACACACGACACGGAAGAGACCTAGACTCACACCAGTCAATGTAGGCATGCCAAACCCTATAGTAAATGGAAGAAGAAGACTTCTTCCTAGCCTTTATCATGGTATCAACAACAGAGGCAGACAGCCCCTTCTCCATCAAGATGGAGGTTTCAGCAGCCAGGCCGTCAAAGCCATAGTTTGTAAACTGGGATGGCGTAAGTGACCCTGAGTGAGCAGGTCTGGCACCCTGGGCAGAGGGTACTGATCTACTGCCAGCTGCACCACGTCTGCGAACCACACTCTTCTTGGCCACCTGGGGGCCACCAGAATCACTGGCACCCCTTCCAGAGCTATCTTGCGCAGGACCCTGCCTAGCAGGGGGAATGGAGAAATACAGAACAGAATGTCCTGCCCTGACGTTACTAAGGCACCGTGACCACGGCCAGAGACTCGTAGGACAGGGAAACAAGGGCCGAGAGCTTGTGATCGTGACGGGGCACAAACAGATCCACAACTGGTTGGTCCCCATAGTGACACAGGGATTGGAACACCCTGTTGCAGAGGGATCCCCCCCGGAGCGTATACCACCGATATGCAGGGAACATTGTCCTCCACCCAGATCAGGATCAGAGACACTTCCTGGAGGACCCTCCTGGTCCGGGTCCCTTCCTGATGATTGATGTAGGCCACTGCCGTCAGATAGACCTAGCGCCCCTCGAACAGGCAGGCCCTGAAGAGGAGTAGTCAAGCAAGTTTGAACTAACCTGAACGCTCACTTGTTTCAAACATTGATAGGTGTATGGGCCTCCTAAGGGCCCCACCTTCCCTGGAACCGCAGGGACTTCCAGAAGACACCCCCCCAACATGATAGATTGGCATCCATGGTGACCGTCTCCCAGGAAGGGGCAAGAAAGGAACTGCCCCCAGACAGGTTCCTTGAGTTCATCCACTACAAGAGGGACCTCCTCACCAGGGGGGAAGGCACACAGACCCTATCCAGGAATGTTGGGTCCTTGTCCCATACCAAAAATAGGAGAAGTTGCAGAAGGCCCCAAGGGGGACTGAGCATAAGGAACCTCTTCGGAGCACGCCACCAACTGGCCCACCAGCTGCATCCCCTGCCTGGTGGAGGGACGGGGACAGCTATGAGGGACTGAGCCCGTGCAACCAGATTCTCCACTTTATTGCTGAGGAAGGAAGATCCTTGCCTGAACTGTACCCAGATCCATTCCTAGGAATGGAGTTGCCAATGAAGGGGACAATGAGGACTTGGGGTGTTTGATCATCCATCCAAATGACTCCCAAATAGACCCCACCAGCCAAGTATCCAACTTAGCCTGACATAGAGACTGGGAAGTGATGAGGACGTCCAGGTAGATCATCACGCAGACGCCCCTTGGTCTCATCAGGGACATCACCCCCGACAGCACCTTGGTGAGCACTCTGGGAGCTGAAGAGAGGCCAGATGACAAGGCCACAAATTGGCAGAGTTGGTCTTGCAACGCGAATCTGAAGAACCTCGGTGTCCCGAAGACACAGGGATGTGAAAATAAGCATCTTTGATCTCCACAGACGGCGAGAAGCCCCCGGGGCGCAAGGAGCTGATGGCCGAGCGCAGAGTTTCCAAGCAGAAACCGCCTGTAATCTGTGAATCCAGAATGGGCCAGACTGACCCATCCTTTTGGGGAACTGTGGAAAGATTGGTGTAACGTCCCCTGCTTCTGTCTGTTAAGGGCAATCTGCAAGTGACCCTCAGGCCCCGCAGGCCTTGCATGGCCTGCACCAGCACCTGAGCAGAGGCAGGGACCATGAGCACCCGGAACCTGATAATCTTGGGGGAGGCCGCACAGCAAACCCTATCTTGTAGCCGGAGGACACTACCTCCTGAATCCACCAGTCTGAGGCGTGATGCCTCCTGACATGAGCAAGGTGCCGCAGCCGTCCCCTCACCCAGTCGGGCGAGGGTGTCCCATCATGCTTGAGGGGACTTGGGGGAAGATTTGGGCTTAGCCCCCCCGGAGGAGCCAGGGCGTTGTCTGATGCTCCTGGGGCAGGAATCTGCACAAGCCCCCCGCGAAGGACACCCTTGGTTCCTGTTTAACACCATGGTAGGGGGTAAAAGGGTTGCCCTGGCCCCAAAGGGGCCGAGACAGCCGCCTGCGTTGTGGTAACTTACCCTTCTTACCAAACAGGTCTAGACGGGCCCCAAACAGGCGAAGCCCTATAAAAGAAAGCCCCTTAAGAGCCTTCTTTGCAGCATCGTCAGCACCCCACTGTCGCAGCCAGACCAAGCGACGTATAGCCACCACAAGGGCAGAAGTTCTTGCACACATTCTAATGGTGTCATCCAATGCTAATAGGATAAATCTTACAAACACCTCACAACTGAAGAGTGCATTAAGCACATCCCAAGGGAGATCATCAGGGGGACGATCAAGCATTTTTCTGATGAGGGTTCTAGCGGCCACGGCAGTAATGGCAGAGGCACAGACCGGGCGCAGGGCCGTCCCCGCACATGCAAAGGCGTGGGAGGCCAGCATGTCAATGCGCCGGTCCTCAGGGACTGCAATAAAGGGAGGGTTAGGTAGCCCTATGATCGGGGCATCCACTTCGGGGGGGGGATGACCAACATTTAACCACCTCAGGGGGAAAAGGATACTTCCTGTCCCAATCCCCTGGGAAATTTACTGGGGCACTCCCATTCCTTGAGCACAAGGGTATGGAAATGTGCCTGCTCTAGAAATTCCAAACGTGATGTTGCTGTATGGAAACGCTCCCCTCTTTGCCTGGGAACTTCACCAGGGAGAGAGATAGACAGAACCTCAAAGATCTGGATCAATAATCTGTCAGTGTCATACTGGGCCCAGGGGTCAGGGCCTGAGTCCTCATGACCCTTCGGTCTCTCATCAGATGAGCCTGAGTCAGAAAAGAGCTCTCCTTCGTCAGAAGGGGTACAGCCACACAGATTCATAAACTCCTCCGATCCCATAGGGAAAACAGTAACATTAGGCATCAAGTGCCGCTTCTCACCAGGGCCCTTACGCGCTAAAGACCTCGCAATAATCCGTTCAGTTGTAGGCAGTCTATGAGACAAATCAGGCTGAGAATCCCCACTTGTGTGCGACTCAGCAGGAGTGAGATTTAAGCCTGGGGAAGTAGGTGAAGTGAAACGAGGTGCAGCCACTGGCAGGCCAGAATGCAAGACCCGTGCCCTGTCAGCGTCCGCATGGGGTTGTCCACACGCCATACACAGCCGGTCTTGTCCCAGGGGGACCCCGGTCACATTATCCTGAGATGCCTCCATATGGTGATTTTTAGGCACAATATGCCAGTAGGGACTGACGCTATAAAGCAACCCTGGATGCCCCAATGACCCGCTAGGGAAGTGGGAGAATTTTACAAGGCCCGACAATCAATTACACTGGGCCGGGAGAAGTCAATGGATTCACCCGTCTGAAAGACACAATGAGAAGAAAAAGGTGTCAGAACCGAAACACTACAATGAGTATAAAGCCGCCCGCGAGGGCACTTACGGACCACGGTAAGCAAGAACATCACACGCGAGCGCGCAAACTGACAAAATGGCGCCGAGTACCTCGAAGGGCGGGCCAGAGCGCGCCAGGCCAGGGCCTGCCCTCCCGAAGGGCGCGAAGTCCAACAAGCAGCCAATGAGGACGCAGAGGCGTCTGAGGTAATGCCGCCGCCCGGCGCGGAACATCCAATGAAGGAAAAAGCGCGCGCGGCGGCGGCAGTTACACGAGTAAAAATACAAATCAGCGCGGCGGCTGACACCACATATACAAGTCCAAAGGACATTACAAAGGCCATAATTCATCAGCATGTAATCACAATACACTGACACCAACCACCCCCCCCTTTCTTTCCCCCCGGGCTACGGGGGGAACGAGGGAAGGTGGCGGCCCTTTGTACAGGGCCCACCGCTATACGGGGCATGGGGCAATAATGCGGGAGGGGCATCCAATAGAGGCTCACCATCAGCCTATACTGCCTACCCTTTGGTGGGGGACTGCGGTGGAGCAACGCTCCATAAGCACACATGGTGATGCCTACCTTCACCCGACAGCGCAACCCAGGCTGGGAGGCACATCACAAAGAGGACGGGTGGGAATAGTCCAACAGGGCCGCAGGCTTTAATAGCCCCGCTCACCTGCGAGAGAGTGATACTTCATGTCTTCGCAGTTAGCACTGCAGAGAAATCAGGGGATTTGTGGGAGGTCCCTGGGTATTTGAGGGGCCGGGAGGAGCCTGTTTTGCATGTCTCTGCAGTGCAGCGCCATCTGGCGGAGGATAACCCAAGTGTAAGTAATCTATTTGGAGCAGGATACTGTATACTAAGAATAACATCACAGCGAGTGAGTGCATTAAACTCCTCACTAGACACATCATCAGGGGCACCATCAAGGATACTTCTGAGCAGGGTCCTGATAGCCACAGCCGTAATGGCAGAGGCACAGACCGGGCGCAGCGCTGTCCCCACACATGCAAAGGCATGGGATGCCAGCTGATCAATGCGCCGGTCCTCAGCATCCCCCAGCGTAGTAGAGTCAGGGGAATGCATGACAGAGGTGTTAGATAACCCTAGGACCGGGGCATCCACTTCAGGAGGGGATGATCAACACTTCACCACATCAGCAGGAAAGGGATACCTCTTATCCCAACTCTTAGGTACACCGGGAAGCCTGCTGGGGCGCTCCCATTCCCTGAGCACAAGATTATTAAAATGGGCTTGCTCAGGAAATTCCAAACGTGGCTTAGCAGTATGAAACAATTCCCCTTGTTGCCTGGGGGCCGCAACTGGGGGAGAGATAGACAGAACCTCAAAAATCTGAGCCAACAGCCTATCAGTATCATCTGGGGCCCAGGAGTCAGAGCCAGAATCATCATGACCCCTGGGCCTCTCTTCAGACGACTCGGAGAATAACTCCCCTTCTTCCAAAGGGGTATAGCCAGACAGTTCCAAAAACTCATCAGCTTCCATAGGGAAAAGAGTGACATCAGGCGTTAAGTGCCGCTTTTTTGCAGAGGCCTAATGCGCCAAGGTATTAGCAAGCAACTTCTCAACACTAGCCAGTCTGGAAGACACATCAGGCTGAGAATCCCCACTTGTATGCAACTCAATGGGAGTCAGATGTTACGCTTGGGGGAGTAGGCGAAGCTATAAGCAGGCCCAGCTACTGGTAAACCAGGCTGCAGCGCAAGCACCTGCTGGGCACAAGGTACACAGACCCGTACATTGTTAGCACTAGTAGGGGACACCCCCCAAGCTACACACAGCCAGGGTTGTCCCGAAGGAACCCCGAGCACATTATCCTGAGACGCCTCCATATGGTGATTATAGCGGCACAATAGGCTGCTAGGGGTTCACGCTATAAAAGCAACCCGGGATGCCCCAATAGCCCACTAGGGAAGTGGGAGTAAATTACACACTAGGCCTCACAAGTTAAATAACTAAATAGAGGGAGTAGGGCCGGAAGAAACCAATAGGGGTCGGCCCGTCTGAAAGACATAAGCAAAGGGGAACCGTAAGTGACATGTGAACGACAAATGGTAAATAAAGCCGCCCACGAGGTCACTCATGGACCGCAGTAGGTAGATGCCAGTCACGCAGCAGCCGGATCCAAGAGAAAATGGCGCCACTATACCTCGAGAGGCGGGCCGCGGGGACAGTGACGCGGAACGCGCCAACCGCGGGTCCCGCCCCCCGAAGAGCGCGAAGCCCCACACGTGACAAGCAGCCAATAACGGCACACCAGCGCCTGAGGTAATGTCGCCGCCAAGCGTGGAACACAGTGGAAGCGCGCGTGCGGCGGCGGCTAATTTAAAAAGTCAACGCGGCAACTGACACCAACCATAAGTACATAATACAGTGAAGCACCAAGGCAAATTCACATACACACCCCCCCCCCCCGAAAGCTACAAGGGAGAGCGAGGGAGGACAGCGGCCACTTAACAGGACCCACCGATAGACAGGGGCAAGGGGCAATAGGGCGGGAGGGGCATCCCATAGAGGCTCACCATAAGCCTATACCGCCTACCCTTTGGTGGGGGATTGCGGGGGAGCAGCGCTCCTAAGCACCTGACAACGGTGCATATTAATAATGGAATGGGTGGGAATAGTCCTACAGGGCCACAGGCTAATATCCCCGCTCACCTGCGAGAAGAGAGAGCCATCTTCTTGTCCTTCGCAGTCCAGACTGCAGAGAAGATCTGGGGATTTTGTGGGAGGTCCCTGGTATTTGAAGGGCCGGGAGGAGCCTATTTCGATGTCTCCGCAGTCCAGCGCCATCTGGCGGAGTAATACCCAAGTGTAAGTAATCTAATCTGGAGCAGGACGTACTGTATACTAAGAATATTGCTGCTGAAATTATAAACCTTCAAACATTTTAGCAAAATAAAATGATGAATGATAAAAAATGATGCCGGTATAAAGCAGACATACGGTAAATGTTATTTATAATCTTTTTTTTGTTAGATGTGAGATTATGTGTGGTTTGAAGGCAAGCAAATTTTAATTTTAATTTCAAATTTCTTTTTAATTTTTGGATCAAATTTAGAATTTCTTAAAGAAATGCAAATGACCTAAACTTGAACATAAAGTACAATGGGAGCATTTCAAGGGCCAGCAATTTTGAAATGCTCGCATTCAGGGCCAGTGCTCGTAGGTGAGATGGGCCCAACTTCTGCTTTCTCTCCAAAGTTTGAGGGATGGAAAGCGGAACACTTCCCTGGAATGACTTAGACAGGCTTGGTGATGGCGGTGGTGCTATCACATCCTCTCTTTGGGGGGACAGGTAGCCTTGTCATTGGGGAGGTGGTGGTAGAGGCAACCTTAGCAGCAGAGCAAACCTCAAGTGTTTGAAAGTTTTTTTTAGGTGTTTCGGCCACTGCAGATTGTCTTTGGATTGCAGGTGCCTTGTCATGGACATGGTGCAGAGATTAATAAGGCTTTTTCCCTTCCTTCAGGGAATGGTGGCACAGTGTGCAAATTACCTGTGTTTTGTCATCTGTGCACTGCTTGAAAAAATGCCATGCTGGGGGACATCCTTTGCTCCAGCTTTGGTGTGCTCAGTGCCTGGGCATGGTGGGGAGTAGTAGCAATGGGCTGCCTGGGGCTGTGTGACCACCACCCCTTCCTTTTAACTCTGATGGCCTTCAGCCGATGTTAGGTCTAGGACTTTGTCATCACCCCTGGGATCATCTCAGCCTCCACATTGCAGAAAGCTGTAGAAGTTGGCACTAGGGTTCCTGTGATGGTGCGCTGGCCACGTCCTCCAACACAAGTTGCTGGGCATCTGGAAACCCTAGGTATGCAACTGGGGCAGGGGCGGGTGAATGGCCCAATGATATGCCAGCTAGAAGTGCCATCATAGATCATTAGTGACTCCATGACCTGTGGATGGGATGTCCTTGCTGATTTTAAGGGGGGATTATGTGGAGGGACCTGCACTTTCGACAGAAGTGGATTGGGTGAAAGACAATCCATTGAACTAGCAGCACTGTGTGCCATATAATCTACAACTGCATCAACTTGTTCTGGCCTCACCACTCTGGCAGCAGAACTGGGGCCTACAAAAAGGCACAGCAAACTCCGGTGCCTGCTTGCACCAGGGGAAGGTGTAGCAGGCACAGATGAGACATGTTCACTCCCTGCAGCACCATCACCAGCAACAACATAAGGGTCACATCCCAGTCTTATTTGCTGCTTTCTGCATTGATGGACACAGTGTATAGGCCAGTATGTAGAATGCAAGTGCCCAGAGAATAGTACTTTTATCAAACACCCAGTATGTAGAATGCAGGTGACCAGAGCTGAGTACTTTTATCAAACACCCAGAATGTATAACGCAGGTGGGCACAGGTAAGTACTTTTATCAAACACCCGATATGTAGAATGCAGATGGGCACATGTGAGTTGTATGAAATGCCCAGATGTGGAATTAAATGTGCCACAGTACAATGATAACAGGCAGTGGTGGTTTTCAATGCCTCCCTAGCTGTCCCTCCAAAACCACCGTCATCTCTTCCTATCTAGCTGTCCGATCCATTCCAGCCCGCCCAGAAGTCATCACGATTGGGAGTTCGCCCCTAGGGGGCGCTGACTGCAAGATCAGAGATGTAGCCCCTCCCGGCCCCCTATAAAGGCAGCTGCCTCTCCACACAGCCCCAGTAATTTAAAAGCAGTACTTATAAAAGAGGCAGGCCGGGAAGGTCGAAAAATGAGGTTACCTCACATAGCCTCCACTTGTACTCTCTCGAATCCCAAAAACGTAAAACTAAAAACTTGTATAACTTGTGTCCTATGAGCAAAAATGGTTCAAATCACCATAACAGGCATGCAGGACATAATAAACCTCAAGGGCGGGGTGGACAGGCTGGAATGGATCAGAAACAAAAGCAATTCTACAGGTGAGTTTCACAGAATTGCCTTTTTCTTTCCAATCCATTCCAGCCCGTCCAGAAGTCATCACGATTGGGACATCCAAAAGCAGTGTCCATATGGGCGGGATCGCCAGTGCTGAACAGCAGATAGTTCATTTCACTACCGCCTGAAGCACCTTTAGGCCAAAAACAGCGTCAGCTGAGGCCCTGACATCCACCTTGTAAAACTTTGTGAAAGTATGAATTGAAGACCAAGTAGCAGCTTTGCAAACTTGTTCCACCAGGGCCTGGTGCTGAAAAGCCCACAAAGCCCCAATGGCTCTAGTAGAATGAGCTGTGATCCGAAAAGGGGGTTCCTTCCCCCTGGCAGAATAGGCTTGTACCACCGCCTGTCTAATCCACTTAATGAGAGTGGACTTGGCTGGTGGCAATCCCTTCCTAGAAGCTTCAGTCAAAACAAAGAGCATATCCGATTTTCTGAAGGATGCAGTCGTAGCCAGGTAATATCTTATGGCTCTGACCACATCCAAAGAATGGAGAGTCCGTTCTTTGGGATTAGCCAGTGCTGGACACAAGGAAGGTAAGACAACTTCCTCATTAAGGTGAAAAGTAGAAACGACTTTAGGCAAAAAATCTGGCTTAAAACAAAAAACCACCTTATCTCTGTGCATCTCGAAGTAGGGTGGTTTCATACATACCGCGGCCAGCTCTGATACGCGACGCACCGAGATGATCGCCACCAGAAAAACCACCTTGAGTGTCAGCATAGACAATGTAGCGTTATTCAATGGTTCGAAGGGGGGACCCTGGTGAGCAGATAGCACTGGATTTAGGTCCCACACCGGTAAGACAAATTTATGCAGCGGATGGACATAGGTGACCCCCTGGAAAAAAAGTCTTGACCAACCTATGATTGGCATAACCTCTGGAAAAAAATGGATAAGGCCGAGACCTGACCCTTGAAGGTGCTCAGCTGGAGGCCCAAGTCTAGACCGTTTTGTAGAAACTCAAGAACTCTAGAAACAAGGAAGGCTCCAGCAAGGAAGGCTCTTGGCCTCGTCCCAAGCGATATAGGCCTGCCAAACTCTGTAGTAGATCATGGAAGAAGACTTCTTCCGTGCCTGAATCATTGTGTGAGTAACCGTGGCCCGATAAACCCTTCTCCGTCAGGATTGAGGTTTCAATAGCCAGGCCGTCAAAGCCAGCGTCCGTAAATTTGGGTGCCGTAGCAACCCCTATGAGAGAAGCCCTGGATCGTCAGGCATGATGTAGTGATCTATTGACATCTGTACTATGTCCGCAAACCAACTCCTCGGCCAGCGAGGAGCCACCAGGATGGCTGGTACCCTCTCCTGGGCTATCTTGCGTAGCACTCTCCTCAGCAGTGTAAATGGAGGGAATGCATACAGAAGGTTGAACTCTGTCCAAGGGATCGCCAGAGCATCTGTTGCTATGGCCAGAGGGTTTCTTGAGAGAGAGAGAGACGAACCTTGGAAGCTTGTGATTGTGTCTGGACGCAAAAAGATCCACGTCTGGCTGACCCCAGCGGAGGCACAGAGCGTGAAAGGTCTCGCTGCTGAGGGACCATTCCCCCAGATGCAAGGAGCTCCTGCTCAGGTAGTCTGCCTCCCGGTTCTCCACCCCCGGGATGTAAACCGCTGAGATGCAGGGAACATTCTCTTCTGCCCAAGTCAGAATCCAGCTTACCTCCCTGAGGGATCTCTTGCTCCGAGTACCGCCCTGGTGATTGATATAGGCTACAGCTGTCTGATTGTCTGAGCGGACCTGAACCACATGGCCTCTTAAATGGGGAGTCAGACACAGTTCCAAGAGGTTTATGGGTAACCGATTCTCCTTCGGACCCCACTGACCCTGGATCTTCTGGGTCTGCCAAATGCCTCCCCAGCCTGTAAGACTGGCATCCGTGGTAACTATCTCCCATTAGGGAGTCTGAAAGGACTTGCCTACCAGCAGGTTCAGAGAGTCCAACCACCACAAGAGGGATTGCCTGGCAAGGGGGGGCAGCAAAAATCCTTGTTCCAGAGATTCCGGCGACCGATTCCAGCTGGTCAGCAGGTTCAGCTGTAGAGGTCTCATGTGGAATTGGGCGAAGGGCACTGCCTCGAAGCATGCCACCATTAGGCCCACCAATCTCATCCCCAGACGCACCGATGGCTATTGACAAGCCAGCAAGGCCTGCACTTGCGTCTGGAGCCCCAAAACCTTCTGCTGTGGCAGAAAGACCTTGACGTGACCGGTGTCTAGCGTCATTCCCAGGAGAGATCTCACTGTTGAAGGCGTGATAAACGACTTGGGGTAGTTAAGGGGGGTGGGAGCAGCTCAATCACTATTATTTATACAAAATTATTATTATTATTCAGGGCCTGGGAACTAATTTACCGCCCAGTTTAACCCTCTCATCAACTAAATATCAAGCAACAAACATGTCTAGCTATGTGGAAAGACAGAGATTTGGTTGCATATATCTGCAGATACATGTGGAAGCCACACTGCCCCGGCAAGGCACTCTGTGTTTAGTGTGGTCCCTACTCTTAATTCTGAGTCCCCAAAGTTGGGACATGCAATGCAGACAAATATCTCTCTCAAATATAGCTACTCACCTGGGAAGCAGCCAGCCTCCCTTTAGAACACTTCACAGGGAGAAATCCATATTAACTGAATTCCTCCCTGCTTGTGCTCATGGCAATTCAAATGAATAAAGGGGGGGGTGAAGCTGTGAAGTGTTCTAAAGGGAGGCTGGCTGCTTCCCAGGTGAGTAGCTCTCAGATATTTGTCTGCATTGCATGTCCCAACTTTGGGGACTCAGAATTAAGAGTAAGGACCACACTAAACACAGAGTGCCTTGCCGGGGCAGTGTGGCTTCCACATGTATCTGCAGATATATGCAACCAAATCTCTGTCTTTCCACATAGCTAGACATGTTTGTTGCTTGATATTTAGTTGATGAGACTGTTAAACTGGGCGGTAAATTAGTTCCCAGGCCCTGAATAATAATAATAATTTTGTATAAATAATAGTGATTGAGCTGCTCCCACCCCCATTTATTCATTTGAATTGCCATGAACACAAGCAGGGAGGAATTCAGTCAATATGGATTTCTCCCTGTGAAGTGTTCTAAAGGGAGGCTGGCTGCTTCCCAGGTGAGTAGCTCTCAGATATTTGTCTGCATTGCATGTCCCAACTTTGGGGACTCAGAATTAAGAGTAGGGACCACACTAAACACAGAGTGCCTTGCCGGGGCAGTGTTGCTTCCACATGTATCTGCAGATATATGCAACCAAATCTCTGTCTTTCCACATAGCTAGACATGTTTGTTGCTTGATATTTAGTTGATGAGAGGGTTAAACTGGGCGGTAAATTAGTTCCCAGGCCCTGAATAATAATAATAATTTTGTATAAATAATAGTGATTGAGCTGCTCCCACCCCCCTTTATTCATTTGAATTGCCATGAGCACAAGCAGGGAGGAATTCAGTCAATATGGATTTCTCCCTGTGAAGTGTTCTAAAGGGAGGCTGGCTGCTTCCCAGGTGAGTAGCTCTCAGATATTTGTCTGCATTGCATGTCCCAACTTTGGGGACCATACTAAACACAGAGTGCCTTGCCGGGGCAGTGTGGCTTCCACATGTATCTGCAGATATATGCAACCAAATCTCTGTCTTTCCACATAGCTAGACATGTTTGTTGCTTGATATTTAGTTGATGAGAGGGTTAAACTGGGCGGTAAATTAGTTCCCAGGCCCTGAATAATAATAATAATTTTGTATAAATAATAGTGATTGAGCTGCTCCCACCCCCCTTTATTCATTTGAATTGCCATGAGCACAAGCAGGGAGGAATTCAGTCAATATGGATTTCTCCCTGTGAAGTGTTCTAAAGGGAGGCTGGCTGCTTCCCAGGTGAGTAGCTCTCAGATATTTGTCTGCATTGCATGTCCCAACTTTGGGGACCATACTAAACACAGAGTGCCTTGCCGGGGCAGTGTGGCTTCCACATGTATCTGCAGATATATGCAACCAAATCTCTGTCTTTCCACATAGCTAGACATGTTTGTTGCTTGATATTTAGTTGATGAGAGGGTTAAACTGGGCGGTAAATTAGTTCCCAGGCCCTGAATAATAATAATAATTTTGTATAAATAATAGTGATTGAGCTGCTCCCACCCCCCTTTATTAATTTGAATTGCCATGAGCACAAGCAGGAAGGAATTCAGTCAATATGGATTTCTCCCTGTGAAGTGTTCTAAAGGGAGGCTGGCTGCTTCCCAGGTGAGTAGCTCTCAGATATTTGTCTGCATTGCATGTCCCAACTTTGGGGACTCAGAATTAAGAGTAGGGACCACACTAAACACAGAGTGCCTTGCCGGGGCAGTGTGGCTTCCACATGTATCTGCAGATATATGCAACCAAATCTCTGTCTTTCCACATAGCTAGACATGTTTGTTGCTTGATATTTAGTTGATGAGAGGGTTAAACTGGGCGGTAAATTAGTTCCCAGGCCCTGAATAATAATAATAATTTTGTATAAATAATAGTGATTGAGCTGCTCCCACCCCCCTTTATTCATTTGAATTGCCATGAGCACAAGCAGGGAGGAATTCAGTCAATATGGATTTCTCCCTGTGAAGTGTTCTAAAGGGAGGCTGGCTGCTTCCCAGGTGAGTAGCTCTCAGATATTTGTCTGCATTGCATGTCCCAACTTTGGGGACTCAGAATTAAGAGTAGGGACCACACTAAACACAGAGTGCCTTGCCGGGGCAGTGTGGCTTCCACATGTATCTGCAGATATATGCAACCAAATCTCTGTCTTTCCACATAGCTAGACATGTTTGTTGCTTGATATTTAGTTGATGAGAGGGTTAAACTGGGCGGTAAATTAGTTCCCAGGCCCTGAATAATAATAATAATTTTGTATAAATAATAGTGATCGAGCTGCTCCCACCCCCCTTTATTGACTTGGGGTAGTTGATCACCCAACCGAAGGCTTCCAGGTTTGACAGTACAGTCCGGGTGTCACTTTCGGCCCCCTGAAGGAACCGGGCCGAAATCAGAAGGTCATCTAGATAGGGTAACACAAGAATACCCTGACTCCTCAGGATAGCCATGATGCCCGCCAGCACCTTGGTGAACACTGGGGGAGCTGAGGATATGCTGAAGGGGAGTGCCACAAACTGGTAATGATGATTCTCCAGAGCAAACCTCAAAAACTTTTGACGTCCTTGGAAAATCGGGATGTGCAGATAAGCGTCCCTGATGTCCACCGTGGTCATAAAGTCACCGGGCCGAAGTGATCTCACCGCCGACCGCAATGTTTCCATGAGGAAATGTGTTGAGACCCTTCAGGTCCAAGATCGGCCGCAGCGATCCGTCCTTCTTGGGAACCGTGAACAGGTTGGAGTAGAACCCCTGACCCTGTTCTTGCCGGGGCACAAGGCAAATCACACCTATCCCCAGGAGGTGTTGAACAGCTGTTCTCAAAGCCTACGCTTTTAGCGGGTTTCGGAATATCCTTGAACATAGGAATTTTGTGGGTGGTCTGGCTGCCAGCTCTATCTTGTAACCTGGAGGACACCACCTCCTGAATCCAATGATCCGAGACATGATGTCTCCAGATTGGAGCAAACAGCAGAAGCCGTCCCCCCACCTGTACGGGTGAGGGCGCCCCCCTCATGCCTGAGTAGGCTTGGCTGGGGGTTAGGGCTTAGCTCCCCAGGAGAAGTTGGGCCAGCTGCGGGACCTACCTCTGCCCCAGGTATCTCTGCAGGCACCGGAAAATTAAGAACCTCTTCCTCCCCGAAAGGACCGGTAAGAAGAGGAGTGTCGAAAGGGCCGAGTAGGTTTCCTTCTTTGAGGGAGCTTACCATCCTTGACCAAAAGGTCCAGCCGCTCCCCGAACAGCCGGCTTCCACACAAGGCAGACTTGTGGGGGACTTCTTGGCGGCTGCAACAGCCGACCACTGCTTCAACCACAGCGAGCAGCGTAATGCTACAAGCAAAAGCCGAAATTCTGGCACTGAGCCTGACCACATCATCCATGGCAGTAACAACAAAGCCGATGAAATCCAAACAGGCCTTAAGTTCCTTAAACTCCTCCGCCCATTTGCAAGATTTAACCTTAGCCACAAGGTGTTTAACCTTTCTCCTGGTGGCAAGGGAAACAATTGCCGTGGCACACGCAGGCCGGAAGAGGGCACCAACAAAGGTGAAAGCATGGCAGGCCAACTGATCCATGCATTTGTCTGCAGGATCAGGCAAGGAAGCATTGTCAGGTGATGGCATAAAAGTGGTGTTGGACAGCCCGGTCCACCTCGGGAGGGTGAGACCCCAACCAAATCAATTTGACACGGAAAGGATACCGTCTATCTAGGCCTTTGGGAACCGATGGTAGCTTGTTGGGCCTTTCCCATTCCTTAAGAATCATGTTAGAAAAGTGCGGCTGCTCCGAAAAAAACCGCCACTGTCTTTCAGGCTGAAACAAATCACCCTTTTTCCTCTTAGCCGTTCTGGGAGGAACAATGTGCAAGCTATCAAAAATGGCAGAAAGTAAGCTTTCCGTATCATCTGGAAGGAAGGAAACCTCATCCGAAGAGGAGCCAGAAAACGCAATTCTGTGAGGTACTCACCTGTAGAATTGGTTTTTCTGGGAATCCATTCCAGGCACTCCTTACTCTTGGGTTTCCCTCCTCCTTGCTGATCACGAGACTGCAAGAAAGAAAACAGGTGCGGCCCTCCCGGCCCATAAGTAGCAGCCGCCCCTAATCAAATCAGTTTACTTAAACAGCAGTAAAAATAATCTAGAGACAGGCCGGGAGACCATATAAGAGTCCATGTTACTGCACATCTAACTCAAAAATGCTCTTAAAAAAATAAGATAAATTATTTTTTTTTTTTTTTTCTTTTTTCTTTTTTTTTATATATATGCCATGAATAGTAAAAATGAAATGGCTTCAACACCAACAGAGAAGTGTCAGAAGATAACATGACCCAAAAAACGGGTGGGACGGAGTGCCTGGAATGGATTCCCAGAAAAAACAATTCTACAGGTGAGTACCTCACAGAATTGCGTTTTTTTCTTCCAATCTATTCCAGGCACTCCTTACTCTTGGGACCTCCAAAAGCAGTGCCATCTATGGGCGGGATCCCCTGACGCAGAACAGCAGGTAGTTCACTTCACTACTGCCTGGAGAATCTTCCGACCAACAACAGCATCAGCTGAGGCTCTAACATCCACCTTGTAAAACTTGGTGAATGTATGAACCGAAGACCAGGTGGCAGCTTTGCAGACCTGTTCCACCGAAGCTTGATGCTGAAAAGCCCAAGAAGCATCAATGGCCCTAGTGGAATGGGCCGTGACACGAAAAGGGGGTTCCTTCCCCTTGGCCGAGTAGGCTCTAATCACTGCCTGCCTAATCCACTTGCTGACAGTGGCTTTAGCCAGTGGAAGTCCCTTTCTTGGTCCTTCTGAAATAACAAAAAGAAGATCCGTCTTGCGGAAGGCATCTGTAGCTGCCAAATAATACCTTATGGCTCTAACCACGTCTAAGGAATGAAGTGCCCTTTCTTTAGCATTAGCCGGACTTGGGCACAAGGAGGGTAAAACTACCTCCTGATTAAGATGAAAGGGAGAAATGACCTTAGGAAAAAAATCTGACTAAAACCGAAAATTCACCTTGTCTTTGTGTAACTCAAAATAAGGAGATTTCATACATAAAGCGGCTAACTCCGAAACGCGCCGCACAGAAGTGATTGCCACTAAAAATACCACTTTAAGTGTCAAAATGCTCACTGGAGCGTCGACCATAGGTTCAAAAGGAGCCCCCTGTAGAACCGTCAACACCAAATTCAAGTCCCACACCAGTAAGATAGACTTGCGCGGCGGACAGACATGAGTGACTCCCTGAAAAAAAGTCTTAATGAGTCTATTACTAGCGAGCAATGAGGAGCTACTAGAATGGTAGGTACCCCCTCTTGAATTATCTTTCTTAGAACCCGACTCAGAAGCGGAAACGGGGGAAAAATGTACAGAAGTTTGAACCCTGCCCAAGGGACTGACAGGGCGTCCGTGGCTATGGCCAGAGGGTCTCTCGACAGGGACATGAATACTGGCAGCTTGTGATTGTGTCTGGACGCAAAGAGATCCACTTCCGGACGCCCCCAGCGAAGACAACGGGCTTGGAAAACCTTCCGACTGAGGGTTTAGTTGTGGGGTTAGTAGCTATCTCTATTTATTATTTTTTCAGTACACATTAATGAATTTATTTATTTATGGTAGATTTCTATGTCATATTTAGCATGGAGTTAATCCAATATGTTTATATATTTATATGCACTTTAGTTAATATTTAATAGTGGTAATCCAGTCCACGGTTAATTTTTTCACTTGTACTGTGTTTGTTTATGATGGGTTTGCACTTTAGCACGTAGCACTTTATTGTTGCAGAGGTTTTGCACAGGTTTCATCAGTAGACGTAATTTATTCATTATTGGCATTATTAGCTATCATTACTGTTTGATATACTGGACCTCGTTTGGGTCCGCTTTTGGTGCCGGCGCGGGTACGGGGGTAAGTGGGTGCAGGGATTTATTATCCCTGCGTTCACAGACTCCTGTATCCCTCTCATGGTTACAGTATTGCCCATTTTGATTCTATATACTTCTGGAGCAACCGCATCACAGAATAATTATAGTAAATTACCCATTCTCTGGGTTGGCTTGATATTATAGATTTAGAGCAATTGTATTAGGGACCTGCCATTTGGTTTTAATTGTCCTGTGTTGTGTGTGTTTTGTATATTTTTAGGATTTACATGTATTAATAAATATATATTTTTTGAATACATAGTTTGTTAGTATCAACTTTTTCCCAGTCATCCTTCAGCTTGACCACGTGGAGAGGAATCATGCTCCACCCCCTGGGAGGAAACACAAAACAGGAAACAGAGTTTAAAAGCCCCACCCCTTCCTCCCCACCTCAGTTCTTTTGTGTTTCCTCCCTAAGGAAACCCTGGGACAGAGTGTAGGCTGATTAGTCAACGGCCGGTTTGTTATTTTAGTTTATTATTTTTAAAACCCTCCATAGTTTGGAGATAGCCAGTGGCAATAGCTAAAGACCCACAAGGAGATCCTATGTGAGCTATTTGCACCTGGGGCTATTACCCGCATAGTCTGGGATAAAAAGCACAGGTGCAGAAATCCCATTTTTAAAAGTCCTGCTTCATTATTGAAGCAGGCGCGCTGGGCTGGGTGAAGTCATTTCCATTTTTTTTTTAAGATCGCTATTCATTCTTGTTTTTTCCCTCCAGTTTTTTTAAATTCCGGAGGTGTGGCGGTGACGTCATCCGCGTCATCTTCCGGTTTCGTCGGCTGTTGGCCGGAAACCGGAAGAAACAACCAGCGTGGCTGAGCTGATTAGCGCAGATTGCGGCATGTCAGCCACTTCTCAGGAGCAGCGGAGGCAGCAGCGGCACTTTCCCAGCTCCCACGGACCCCACCAACGAGGCAGACGCTGCGGTGAGGCAGTCATGTCGGAGGCGCCCGATGAAAGCCAGAATGCGGTAGGAACTTACGTTTTTTCTGCATTTATTTCAGTGGTATGAGTTATTCAATGGGCTTTGGTGTATTGCTGATTCTATAGCATGTATTGTTTATAGAATACATCTACTTTAGCAACTATGACTGTTGTATTTTGACTAGATATTATCTATTGTAAGTTATTAACCAGCAACAGTGTTTACCATTGTATAACTTATATCGCTGTTATAACCTGCATGCTTATGAGGTACATAAGTATGCAGATACATGTTATACATCTATTTTTTATCTATACTGATAGGTATTAAGGTAGATATGAATATATGTATATATATGTATGGCTTCCACATTGGTGTAAGTGGTCCTGCTATAATATGCTTTTATGTCTTGCATTTTAGAGAGAGTCTAAATCGGAAGATAAAATGCATGTAAAAGCTACCAAGAAATCAAAGAAATGTGAAGTTTGTAATACTACACTTCCGGATTCTTGGTAGTTGGTTCTCTGTATGGGGTGCGATAAAGCCAAACGAGATAACGATTCGGCTGCTATCCTCAGGGAAATTTTTAGTTTGAAGCAACAATTAGCTTCAGTTGAAAATGCCCAAAGAGGATTTGTAACCCATGATCAATGGTCACTTGCTGCTGCACCCATTCGTAATGTTAACACAGAGAACCAAGGTAGTGGGATCTCAATAGTGAATTTGGGTAATGAGAATGTATCATTACCTCCTGTTCAGATTGAGGTTACCTCAGAACCAGAGGAAGAAGGGGAAGACCCGGATTCCTCAAGAGATTCCTTGGATGAGGAAAGCCATTCAGAAGAAAGGCAGTGTACCTCAAATAATTTATCAGAGGACTTGGAATTATTATTAAAGGATATTTATCAAACATGAGGTATCCCTCTGGAAGAGACAACACTTTCACAGCAGGATGAAATGTATAGAGAAATATTAATCAAGAAGTCAGAGCTTTTCCAAGCCACTCAGTTTTGAAGGATATGGTCAAGACTGAATGGGATAATCCAGAGAAAAAAATATTTTCTGCCTAAAGCTTTAAAGAGGAAATATCCCTTTAAGGATCCCATTATGGATACATGGACGAAATGTCCTAAAGTTGATGCACCAGTTGGTCAAATGTCAAGAATGTCTGATTTGAGTTTTGAGGACATGGAGTCTTTGCGTGATCCCATGGACCGCAGGGGAGAGCACATTTTAAGAAGGGCTTGGGATTCTACCCTTTTTCAATTTAAACCAGCGATGGCTTCCGATGTAGTCCTTACACATGCATGTCAGGAAATCATTAGAGCATCAGCAAAAACCTCAGCTTTAATTTCCTGTGCTTGTAGAGCGATTTGGCTTAAGACGTGGTCTGGGGACAACAGCTCAAAGAATAGATTATGTTCTATACCCTTTCAGGGGGAACGGTTATTTGGTACAGACCTAGATAACATCCTCTCGAGATCCACAGAACTGGGTAAAAAGTTTCCTGCAAAAAAGAAGGCCTACTCTGTTAAACCAGGTAATAGGAATAGGCCTACCACTAGTCAAACCCACAGAAAGGTAGATACTAGAAAACGCTGGGCCCAATCAAGACCACAAAGGAAGTATTCCTTAGTAAGTAAGATCCCTGATGGGCCTAGACAGCAGTCCTGACAACTCGGGTCCAGTGGGAGGAAGACTCTCCATAGTCACACGCTTGGGAAAAGGTTACCAAAAGTCAGTTTATATTAAAAACTCTGAAAGAAGGGTATCACTTAGAATTTTCTTCCCTTCCACAATTTATGTCCTTGGTGACAAAGTTACCGAAAGATCAAGAATTAAAAAATGCCTTCCCAGTAGTTTTGCAGGAACTTTTACTGAAGGAAGTAATAGAAAAAGTCCCTCCGAGCCAGATTCAAAGGGGTTATTATTCCCAGGTTTTTCTGGTAAAAAAGTCGTCAGGAAGTTACAGAATGATTCTGAACCTAAAAAGACTAAACACGTTCATTCGGTACAAAAGATTCAAAACGGAGTCAATATTATCGGTGAGGCAAACCCTGACTCGGAATGTGTTCATGGCAAATCTGGATCTCCAGGACGCCTACCTGCACATCCCGATTCTGAGAGCTCATCTAAAATACTTGAGGTTTGCAGTGAGATTAAACCGCAAGATTTTGTATTATCAGTACAAGGCACTTCCCTTCGGCCTATTATCGGCCCCCAGGATTTTTACAAAAATTCTGGCAGAACCAATGGCCTTCCTGAGGCAGTTGGGGATCAGCATAATACCATATTTAGACTATCTGCTGGTCCTAAACAGTTCCAGGGAAACTCTGTTGGTACAGCTGGAAAGGACTATGGCACTGTTAAAAGATCTGGGATGGATCATAAACTTAGAAAAATCCAACCTAGTGCCCTCACAACAGTGCACCTTTCTAGGTCTTCTGATAGACAGCACAGAGAGAAAAATCTTTCTAACAGAAGGAAAAGCCCAGAAATTAAAAAACGAAATCTGGGTATTGGTGAAAGAACCAAAAGCTTCCCTAAGAAACATAATGAAAGTGCTGGGACTCATGACGGCAACGATACCAGCAGTAGACTGGGCTCAGTTGCAAATGAGACCACTGCAGAAATTCCTGTTAGAAAGATGGGACAAAAAAAAAAAAAAAAAAAAAAAAAACAAACTTCTCTGGACCAGTTAGTGATATTAGATATAACGGTCCTGAAAGAACTACTCTGGTGGACAGAGAGCAGAAATTTGTTGAAGGTAAGAGAATGGAGTCAGACCAATCCGGTGGTAATAACCACGGATGCAAGCAGCTGGGGATGGGGTGCACACCTAGCCCAGGGCAAGTGGTCAGAGATTTCAAGAAAGTCGTCCAACTTCAGAGAACTTCTAGCTGTCAAACTAGCCCTAAATCAGTTTCAAAAAGAAATATGGGGGAAAGAAGTGTTGGTAAGGTCAGACAATGTAACGACTGTGGCTTACCTAAACCGTCAGGGGGGGACAAGATCAAAGCAGCTGGCAAACTTAGCCCAAAAGCTGTTGAATCCCTTACAAAATCAAATAAGGTCGCTAAGAGCAGTCCATCTGAAGGGGTCCCTAAACACGCTAGCAGATTCCTTAAGCAGGAAAAAAGTGAGTCAAACGGAATGGTGTCTGAAGCAAGACATCTTCCAGTTGATCACAAGTGTGTGGGGTCAACCTCAGATAGACCTCTTTGCAACCAAAGAAAATACCAAATGTCAGAGGTTCTTCTCCCTGGAAAAAGAGAAGGGTGCAGTAGCAATAGACGCACTTGCTCAGGAATGGAATTTTCAACTTGCTTATGCTTTTCCACCCTTCAGAATCCTGCCACAAGTGATCCGGAAGGTGGCCCAGGAAAGCACACAGGTGATATTCATAGCCCCATATTGGCCGAAAAGAATCTGAGTCCAGACATTCTACAACAAAATTCAATTCTTCATTCAAGCTGGAAGACTCTTCAGTTAACAGCATGGATATTGAAAGGGAACTGCTGAAAAGAAAAGGTTTGTCATGCAGAGTAATAGAAACATTGCTCGACAGCAGGAAGGCAACTACAAGAAAAATTTACGCGAAGGTATGGAAAAAATTTTCTTCATTTTGTGAGGTTAACAATCTGAAGGAAAAGGATATAGCTTCAGTATTGGAATTTTTGCAAGAAGGGTTTGAAAAGGGCTGGCAGTAAGTACCCTAAAAGCTCAAGCCTCTGTGATATCAGTTTTCCTAGAACGTAAACTTAGACAAAATGATCTGGTTAACCGTTTTTTCAAATCCATTACACGTAGGAGCCCGGCTACGTTTAAAGGGTTTCCTACTTGGGACTTGTCAATAGTGCTCAAAGGTCTGTTAGAACCACCATTTGAACCGTTGAAAGCAGTTTCCAGATAAGTGGTTGTCTATGAAGGTTTGCTTTCTTTTAGCAATAACATCTGCCAGAAGGGTGAGTGAACTTCAAGCATTATCTATAAAGGAACCATATTGTGCGATTCTTCCAGATAAAATTGTGCTTAGGCCCAATCCTATGTTTTTACCTAAGGTACCAACCTCAAGCAACAGGTCACAAGAAATAGTTCTCCCAACGCTGCCTAATGCGGCGGGAAGGGAGGAAGATTTTTCATTACTTGATGTAAGAAGAGCTTTAATCATTTATCTGGAAAGATCAAAAGAGTGGCGTGCAGCAGAGCAAATTTTTGTAACATTTAGTGGCAAAAATAAGGGTTCAGCAGCATCCAAAGCTAAGATTGCAAGGTGGATAAAGCAAACCATCGCCAAAACATATGAGATTAAGGAAGTTACACCACCAGAGGTCTTGGCTCACTCGACTAAGGCTATGGCTGCTTCCTGGGCAGAAAGATCGGGGGCGGCTATTGAAGAAATTTGCAAAGCTGCCATGTGGTCTTCGCCCCACACCTTCCTAAAACATTATAGACTTGACTTACTGTCTGCAAAACATCAGTCCTTCGGAAGAAGTGTACTACTTGCAGCATCCCACCCCTAAGGTATATTAGCTTTTCTAGTCCTCTCCACGTGGTCAAGCTGAAGGATGACTGGGAAAAACCTCCGTTACTTACCGGTAACGTCCTTTTTAGGAATCCTTCAGCTTGACCGCTGATAACCCGCCCAGGAGTCAAGGGTTGGAGTACGGTTACTATATTAAGAACTGAGGTGGGGAGGAAGGGGTGGGGCTTTTAAACTCTGTTTCCTGTTTTGTGTTTCCTCCCAGGGGGTGGAGCATGATTCCTCTCCACGTGGTCAAGCTGAAGGATTCCTAAAAAGGACGTTACCGGTAAGTAACGGAGGTTTTTGGTGCTCCTCATGGGGAGGGAGGTGTGATTTTCATGGCCACTCTCATAGAAATATGTGAGGGACCATTCTCCCCGACGCAGAACCTTTCTGCTCAGCGCGTCGGCCTCCTAGTTTACTACCCCCGGAATATAAACTGCCGAAATGCAGGGAACATTCTCCTCTGCCCAAGTCAGAATCCGGCTTACCTTTTCCAGAGCACCCTTGCTCCGAGTACCCCCCTGATGGTTGATATAGGCTACCGCTGTCCGATTGTCCGACTGGACCTGGACCGCCTGCCCCTTTAAGCTGGGGGTCAGATACAGAAGTACTAGCTGGATAGCTCTTAACTCCAATACATTTATGGGATGCTGATTCTCTCTCGGCCCCCACTGACCCTGGATCTTCTGAGATTGCCAGATGCCGCCCCATCCTGTGAGACTGGCATCCGTGGCAACGATCTGCCACTGTGGGGTCAAGAAGGATCTGCCTACAGACAGATGAAGAGGGTCCATCCACCACAGAAGAGAATGTCTGGTCGAGGGTGTTAGTACAAAGACCTGATCCAGCGACTGCGGGGTCCGATCCCAACTTGCCAATAAATTCCATTGAAGGGGCCTCATGTGAAACTGGGCAAAGGGCACTGCCTCGAAACAGGCTACCATCAGGCCTACTAACCTCATTCCCAGCCGAATAGTCGGCTGCCGGCAAGCCAGAGGGCACTCTATCTGATTCTGAATTAGCCGAGCCTTCTGCTCTGGCAGATAAACTTTGACTTGGACGGTGTCCAGAGTCATACCCAAGAAGTTCCTTGCCAGAGTGATATGAGACTTCGGGTAGTTGATCACCCAGCCGAATTCTTCCAGAGACGAACCGTCTGCGTGTCCTTTAAAATCTGCTGATGCGAACTGGCTGAAATTAGGAGATCGTCCAAATAAGGGACGATACATATCCCTTGGCTCCTGAAGATTGCCATGAGGCCCGCCAAGACCTTGGTAAATACCCTTGGAGCCGAGGATATCCCGAACGGAAGAGCCACAAACTGGAAATGCTGGTCTTCTAGGGCAAACCTCAGGAATCTTTGATGCCCCGGAAAAATTGGCACATGCAGATAAGCGTCCCTTATGTCTATGGTAGTCATAAGATCCCCGGGTCGAACTACTGTTAAGGCTGACCTCAACGTCTCCATGCGGAAATGCTTCACGCGGATATATCTGTTGAGATCCTTCAGATCTAAAATGGGACGAATCGACCCGTCCTTTTTGGGGATTGTAAAAAGGTTGGAATAAAACCCCTGACCTTCTTCCTGAAGAAGTACTCAACAAACCACCCCTTTTTGAAGGAGGTGGCGAACTGCGGATTTCAGGGCCACTAGCTTTAAAGTGGACCATCACCCTCCAGTGATCGGCCCGGGAATCTATAAGATTCCCGGGCCGATCACCTCCCTCCCCGCGGGACATCCGAGATCGGGATGTCCCGCGGGGTGAAACCCCCCCAAACACCCCAAATCCCCTTACCTTGCCTTCCCTCGCGCCCCTCTAGACGTGCGCGCGCCCGCGCCGGCCATCTGTGAATGGCCGGCGCGGGTGCGCGCGCGTCATCCGCTTGTCCGTCGGCGCTGGGAGAGATGAGTTTTTCGGGTGATCGGAGGGGTTTCACACAGCGGGGCACCCCGATTGGGGGTGCCCCACCGAAGTGGACCAAGACCCAGGATAGTCAAAATCCTGGGTGTTGGTCCACTTTAACTGGTTCCGGGATGCCCCTGATCGAAGGAACCTTGCGGGCGGTCTGGCAGCAAACTCGATTTTGTAACCTGAAGACACCACTTCTTGGATCCATCGATCCGCTACATGGCGCCTCCAGATATGCGCAAAAATCAAAAGCTGTCCCCCCACCCGCTCGGGTGAGGGTGCCCCCTCATGCTGTAGTGGACTTGGCTGGAGGTTTAGGCCTACTTCTCCAGGCCCCTCCTGCCCTATTACGCGCTCTACCTCTACCCCAAAAATCTCTACGGGAACAAGGCCGGAATGCCCCTCTGCCCCTCCGAAAAGGCCGAAATGACGAAGACCTCTGAAAAGGCCGAGTCGACCTTCTCCTTTGAGGCAGTTTGCCATCCTTCACCATACCGTCCAGCCTTTCTCCAAAAAGTCTGTTCCCTAAAAAGGGTAAATCCGTAAGCGCCTTCTTAGCGGCGGCATCTGCCGACCACTGCCTAAGCCACAATGAGCGGTGCAAAGCCACGAGGAGAGCAGAGGTTCTCGCCGCCAGCCTGACCGCATCCTCCATTGCAGTAATAGCGAATGCATTAAAGTCCAAACAGTCCTTAAGGTCCTTGGACTCCTGGGTCAGCCTGAGAGATTTAGCCCTAGCTAAGCTCCTCTTCATCTTTTTCCTCGTAGCCAGAGACACAATGGCCGTGGCACGAACGGAGTGGAGCAAAGAACCTATCATGGCGAAGGCATGGTGGGCCAATTGATCCATACACCTCTCTGTGGGATCTCTAAGGGAACCCATAGTAGCGGATGGCATCACCGAAGTGTTAGACAAGCCTGCAACTGGGGAATCCACCTCAGGCGGATAGGACCAAAGTTTAATCATGTCCGCTGGAAATGGATACCTAGAATCTAGGATCTTGGGAACAGCCGGTAGCTTATTAGGATTTTCCCACTCCTTAAGTATCATTTTGGAAAAATGTGGCTGTTCTGGAAACACCTGCCCTTTGCCTAACAGGCTTAAACAGGTCATCCTTCCTTCTTTTCGCTACCTCAGGCGGGGAGATATTCAAGGTGTCAAATACCACAGAAAGCAGACCTTCCGTTTCATCCACGAGGAGAGGATCTTCATCAGACGAAAATAAGATAGAACTACTATCTTCTGACCGCAGCTCGCCCTCAGAGAGCTGCTCGTCCAAATACTCCTCGTCCTCTTCTTCCCCAAAGGAGGCAAACATATCCTCTTCCTCCGTAACCGGTTCCAAATGCTTTCTTTTAAAGGTGGCCTTCTTTGGAAACACAAGAGACAACTGCCTCTCCAGATTATCCAATCTGTGAGCAAGTTCTGTCTGCACCTCACTGCCTTCTCCCCCTTTAGGGGAAGCAGGAGACGGATGAACCGTAATGCCCTCAGCATCAGCCGGGCCAGAAACTCTGTCAGCCGCTCTGTTATGATCTAGGCCGATCCTCACGGCGCAGGCGGAGCAAGCCGCCCAGGGGATCCTGCCTGCATAAAGGGCAAATCCTGCCCTGTTCAAGAGGGATGCCCGTATTGCTATCCCCTGATGCCTCCCTCATGGTGTTTATTAAATTTTATATATATATATATATATATATATATATATATGTATATGTATATATATATATATTTTTTTTTTTATATATTGGCCAGCTGACCCAAAGGGCCCAGAGCCTAAACCAATCCCCCAAAAAAGGGACCGGGAGGAACCACAGCCCTGCTTTCTATCCTTCTTCCAATCTAAGAAATAAAAGAGGAGAAAAAAAGGATTTAATACCTATAACTTTAGCACCAAAAAAGGGATAAATAGCAGCAGATAAATATTAATTAATAATAATATTAAAAATATAAAAATATTGAGGATATAGCATAATACTAAGACATAATAATAAAATAGTAAACTAAAAATATAATAATATAATAATATAAAATAATAACATAATAATATAATAATATAAAATAATAACATATAATAATATAATAGTATAATAATATAATATAATAACAGCTGATAACTAAAAATATTTACCATATTTTAGTATTTCATCATCATGAAAAAATATACTCTCCCAAAATATTGAATATTTAAAAATATTTAAAATATATAAAAATAATCATGATTGAAATCCAAACTGAAGACTGCTAATACATCAATCCATAACAGAGAAAGGAGAATCAGATGATCCACTCACCACTGCCGCCTGTCTTCACCCTGAGGAGACAAGACCATACCTTACAGACTAAACATAAACACACCAGTCTGCTGCCTGCGCCCCCCATCATTGCAATTAATAGTTTAAAGGTAGCCAACCATAGCAAAAACGCTACCGCAGCCCCCCCGCCAGTGCCGATGCTGCGGCTTGTCTGAGATAAGGGACCGCAAGAGCCGGTCTGCCGCCGCTGGGAAGACACAAGCCGGCTACTCATCCAGCATGTGAGGGAGAGAGAGAGGAGGGGAGGAAGGCTGGGAGGAAAGCGGATGGCTGGGAGGAAAGCGGATGGCTTGGAGGAGCAAGGCGCCCATGGCCCCGGCTCCCCCCGCAGGTCAGGCGCGGGCGCAGCGTGGGAGAGGAGAGAGGGGAGAGACAGGGAGAGGCCATAGCCATGCAGACTTCGCTGTCGAGTCTCCTACCTGACTCCAGCAGAGGACCCATACGCCTCTCAGGTGCAATCTCCTTCCCAAGTGAAGGAGTACTGAATGAAACACGTGGCCTGAGAAAACCACGCCCAGCGTGACGTCAGCCCAGCTCTTAAAGACATACCATACAATAAAAGAAATTTGCTTCCTTTCCTTTTTTATATACATATATATATATATATATATATATAAACATTCCTCTTTTTTTTTTTTCTTCCTCTTAAAAAAAAAAAGTCATCCTTGCGCAGGGCTGTGACCTTCCCGGTATGCCCACTAGCATGTGCGTTTTTTTTTTTTTCCTATAAAACAAAACCTGCCTACTGGAAGAAGGAAGGGTTGGGTAAAAAATAACAAACATTCCTCAGCAGGTACACCAGAGAAAAAACCTGCGGCTGACTTGCCTTTCAAAAAAGCCTGCAGCCCAGAGCAACATACTCTGCGAGTGCCCCAGATCCCGGCGCTCCACCTTACCTTCATGGACCCCCAAAACAGCCAATGCTGTGGAGGCATAACTTGGGTCTTGAGGGGGCCGCGGGAGTAAGGCTACGCAGCGAGCTGACAGGGTTCAGTCCCCCGCTTACTGCCAAAACCTTGAGAGCGACCTTCTAAATCTTCCACAGTCATCTTGCCACTGCAAGAAAGAAAAACTGATTTGATTAGGGGTGGCTGCTACTTATGGGCCGGGAGGGCTGCAGCTGTTTTCTTTCTTGCAGTCACGTGATCAGCAAGGAGGAGGGAAACCCAAGAGTAAGGAGTGCCTGGAATGGATTGGAAGAAAAATGTCATCTCCGGCGGAGAGCAACTCATAAAAATCATCATCCGAGTAAACCGGCTCCAAATGCCGCTTCTTACTCGAGGCCTTTTTAGGAGCCACCAACGAGATCTGTTTCTCAAGGCTAGCCAGCCTGTGCGCAAAATCAGCATGTGTCCCCTTGCTGGCTACCCCTTCACTAGGGGATAACTGCAGCAACGGAGGATCCAGAGAGGCCGGTGGTAACGCAGGACTAGGGTCAGGAGCGACCGCCCTCTCATGGTCCAAAACAATGCCTCTGACGCAAGTGGAACAAATTGTGCTGAATCCGCCCAGGGGATTCCGTCTGCACAAGGGGAAGAGCCTGTCCTGCCCAAGTGGGGTGCCCGGCTCACTATCCCCTGATGCCTCCATTATGGTGATTCTGAATAAAAATATTCAATAAGGCTAATAGACACTAACGGCCTAAGCCTAAAAGCCGATCCCTCTTTTTAATAATGGGGACCAGGAGAAACATCAACCCTCAACCTTCAGCCCACAGTCTAAAATCAAAAAGAGAAAAGACAGCAATTACCAAATGAAATGAATGTCATGCATTAACACATAAGAATCTTAACATATACATGGCAAAAAAAAATACAATTCTGTGAAACTCACCTGTAGAATTGTTTTTGAATATATCCAGTCCAGGTCATCCCAGAAGTAATGACAGTTGGGTAGTCCGCCACCAGGTGGCGCAGTTACTGCAAGATCCAGAGCTGTAACTCCTCCCGGCCCCCTATAAAATGAGCTGTCTCAATAGAATTCCCAGAGGTCAAAGAGCAGTAAAAGAGAAAGGCTGGGAGGCCAAGAAACCATGTTAACTCACAGGAAATGCATAAAGGAGCCTGAACTCACCATAACAGGCAAAAAAGAGATAATGAAACCAGGGTGGGGTGGGACGACCTGGACTGCATATATTCAAAAACAATTCTACAGGTGAGTTTCACAGAATTGTATTTTTCACTATATCCAGTCCAGGTCGTCCCAGAAGTAATGACAGTTGGGACATCCAAAAGCAGTGTCCTTTAGGGCGGGATCCCCAGTGCGGATGAAGGAGGCTTCATACAGAGCGGGCAGTTCTGACACACCGTGCACCGAGGTGATAGCTACCAAAAAGACCACCTTTAGGGTCAAGATAGACAATGCAGCATCGCATAAAGGTTCAAAGGGAGGACCCTGGAGAGCAGAGAGCACCAAAATCAAATCCCACACCGATAATACAGGCTTACGCGGTGGACGTACATGGGTAACTCCTTGGAAAAAGGTCCTGATCAGTCTATGATTGGCAAAGGATCTTTGAAAAAAGATGGCCAAGGCCGAGACCTGGCCCTTGAGGGTGCCCAGCTGTAGACCCAGGTCTAAGCCGTGTTGTGAAAATTCCAAAATCCTAGAAATAGAAAATGTGCGACAAGGGAAACTCTTGGATTCACACCAAGAAATGTAGACATGCCAAACTCTGTAGTAAATCATGGAAGAAGACTTCTTCCGCGCCTTAATCATGGTCTGAACAACCTTAGCAGACAACCCCTTCTTCGTCAGGATTGAGGTTTCAATAGCCAGGCCGTCAAAGCCAGCATCTGTAAATTGGGGTGCCGCAGCGACCCCTGTGTGAGAAGCCCTGGGTCGTCGGGCATGATGTAACGATCGACTGACATCTGACCTACATCCGCGAACAAACTCCGCCTCGGCCAGCGAGGAGCCACCAGGATGATTGGTACCCCCTCCTGGGCTATCTTGCGCAGCACTCGGCCCAGGAGCAGAAACGGAGGAAATGCATAAAGGAGCCTGAACTCTGTCCACGGAATTGCCAGAGGATCTCTGGACAGGGAGACGAACCTTGGGAGTTTGTGATTGTGTCTGGACGCAAACAGGTCCACATCCAGTTGACCCCAGCAGAGACACAGAGCTTGAAAGATCTTGTTGCTGAGAGACCTTTCCCCCAGACGATCCCCCCCTGCTCAGGGAGTCTGCCACCTGGTTCTCCACCCCGGGGATGTAAACCACCGAGATGCAGGGAACATTCTCCACCCAGGACAGGATCTGGGTCACCTCCTGGAGGGTTCGCTTGCTCCGAGTCCCTCCCTGGTGATTAATGTAGGCGACAGCCGTCTGATTGTCCGAGCGGACCTGGATTGCACAACCCCTTAAATGGGGAGTCAAGTGAAGCACCAACCGGATTGCTCTCAGCTCCAGGAGATTGATGGGCAAGTGGGCCTCCTGTGGCCCCCACTGACCCTGGATCTTCAGCGTTTGTCAAAAAACCTCCCCAGCCAGTCAGACTGGCATCCATGGTGACAATCTCCCAACGGGATTTCTGGAGTCCAACCACCACAAAAGGGACTGTCTGACCAGGGGGGGCTGCGAAAATCCTGCGTCTGGTCCCAACCATTCAACAGATTCAATTGAAGAGGTCTCATGTGGAACTGAGCAAAGGGCACGGCCTCGAAGCATGACACCATTAGGCCCACCAGTTTCATCCCCAGACGGATCGATGGCCGCTCACAAGACAGTAAGGCCTGCACCTGCGTCTGAAGGCCCGCCATCTTCTGCTGTGGCAGGAATACCTTGACCTGAGAGGTGTCCAACGTTATGCCCAGAAAGGACCTCACCATTGAGGTAGTGATAGAAGACTTGGGGTAATTGATTACCCAATCGAAGTCTTCGAGAGTGGATAACATCGTCCGGGTGTCGTTCTCGGCCTGCTGAAGGGACTGAGTCGCAATCAGTAAATCATCCAGATAAGGAAGAATACAAATGCCCTGGTTCCTCAGGACAGCCATGATGCCTGCTAGCACCTTGGTGAACACACAAGGGGCTGAGGCTATCCCGAATGGTAGTGCCACAAACTGGTAATGCTGATCCTCCAGCGCAAACCTCAGAAACTTCTGATGTCCCTGAAATATCGGGATGCGCAGATAAGCATCCTTGATGTCCACCGTGGTCATGAAGTCGCCGGGCTGAAGCAAGCTCACAGCGGACCGTAGGGTCTCCATGCGGAAATGTCTGACTCTGACAAACTAGTTGAGACCCTTCAGATCCAGGATAGGTCTCAGTGTTCCGTCCTTATTGGGCACTGTGAACAGATTGGAGTAGAACCCTCGACCCCGTTCCTGGTGAGGCACGGGACAAATCACACCTGATCGCATAAAGCGTTGAACGGCCATTCTTAGACCCTGCGAAGTGAACGCATGACAAGCCAGCTGATCCATGCGTCTGTCAGCAGGGTCGCGCAAGGAAGCAGTATCAGGTGACGGCATAACCGTAGTGTTGGATAACCCCGACACAGGGGCATCCACATCGGAGAGGCGGACCAGCTCCTCAGGGAAGGGGTACCGCCTGTCCAGGCCCCTAGGCACCGATGGCAATTTATTAGGTCTTTCCCATTCCTTAAACACCATATTAGAAAAGTGGACCTGCTCAGGGAAGACTCTGTCTCTCAGGCCTGCTTTCTCTTAGCCGCTATAGGGGGGGCAATATGTAAGGTCTCAAACACAGAAGACAGCAACTTCTCCGGGTCGTTAGGGAGCCACATATCCTCATCCAAGGAGGAACCAGGCTCGCTGTTATAGTCAACTGACCGATCCCCTGAGGCAACGGAGTCCTTAAACAACTCACCCTCCTCCATGGAGTCACGACCTCCAAAAAGATTGTCGTCATCATCATCAGTAGGGATGAGCGAACCGGTTCGGACGAACCGGAATTGGCTCCGAATTTCAGGGAAAATTTTTTTTTGGTTCGTGCCGATCGAATTTTCCCTGAAATAAAAAAACAAAATGCCGGCATGGTGGGAGCGGGCAGGCCGGCTACGCTGTCAGCGGGCGGCGGAAGTCGGTCCGCTGACAGCGCAGCCGGCCTGCCCGCTCCCACCATGCCGGCATTTTTTTAAAAAGCAAACACTTACCTGCATGGTCGGAGCGTGGAGGCCGGCGCCGCTCTCAGGCGTCCTCTGATGACGCGTCCTCTGATGACAGCTGAGAGGCCGGCGCCGCTCTCAGCTGTCATCAGAGGACGCGTCATCAGAGGGCACCTGAGAGCAGCGCCGGCCTCCACGCTCGATGTGCCGCTTTTTACTCGTGGCCTTCCCAGTAGTCGTACGAGATAACTGTCTCTCCAGGCTGGCCACCCGGTGTGTCAAATCGGTTTGGGACCCTTTGCTAGTTTCCCCCTCGCTGAGGGCTGAATGCAGTAGCAGGGGTGTAGGCGAGGCCGCAGGTAAAAGAGGGCTAGGGGCAGGGACACCCTCTTTTTAGCAATCCCTCTTCAAGGGGAGAGGGTGCGGAGAGAGAGGGGGGGTGTAGGAGACAGGCAGGAACCACAACCCTCAGCTGGCAATGGGGGGCCCACCTAGAAGACACAAACGGAAGGATTCATGAGCATCCCACAGCACATTCACATAACAAAAACACATAGAAAAGAGAGGGACTCATGGAACCTGACCAGTGAGGTAGCAGGGGTCCAGAAGGCAGGCACCAGAAAACGCAGGCATTGAGTGGTGAAAACTGATGTCCGTCAGCCCGCTGCGGGCGTGAACAGGGGCGCCACACAGCGCCGAGAGTGCAGGAAGGGGGGGGACGGGCCACAGAGGAGCCTCCCCCCCAGAGGCGGAGCGCCCGCACCACATGCCGAGGCCTTGCCTATAAGAAGGCCCCGACAAGCGCCGCTCCTGCCCCCCCTCACAGCGTCAAGATGGAGGGGGAAGGAGAAGACGTGAGGGAGCGAGGGAAGGGGAGTATCCACACAGCTGCCAGCAAAAACATTCTGAGGTAAAAATGAAGTAAAAGTGAAGTGAAAAGCACAACATATGACAATAAAGCTTGTGGGCACAAATAAGGGATAACCCCGGGCAATTTAGGTGGTCCCCCCCCCAATAGGCTCACCATCGCCTATGGCCGACTACCCTTTAAGGGAGGGTCTGCGGCCCAGAGCCTAGCTCTGTGAATGCCCAACCCCGGCGTTCTCCCTACCTTTACCTGTCCTGTCAGCTGAGGCTGGGAGGCATGAGTGGGTTCCACTGGAACAGTGGTAATAGGGGTGCAGTGGCCGACAGGCTTAAAATGCCCCGCTCAGCTGCCGTATCCAGAGAGAGTTCCAGACGATCCTCGCAGCAGTACTGCAAGACGAAATCTGGGAATTCTATTGAGACAGCTCATTTTATAGGGGGCCGGGAGGAGTTACATACGGCCTGCGCCCCGGACCGAGGGAGCGAGGAAGGTAAGAAGTGGAAGGAGCGGCATCGGACCGCTCCTCCCTGTAGATGCTATAGCGACGGAGCTCTTCACCGCTCCCCATAAGTAGCACCAAGCACGCACATACACATACACCAACATAATAAAGCATGTGGGAGAAGGGAGGGCATATATGAAATAAAGCAATTCTGTGAGTACTCACCTGTAGAATTGTTTTTGTTCTTGCATGGCGCGGCCTGCTTGGGTATTCATAACAGTTGGGTTATTCTGCCACATGGTGGCGCAGTGTACTGCAGAAGAGCTGTGGCATCTCCCGGCCCCTTATAAAAACGGGATTAACCATAGAGTTCCCAGTGTAGACAAGCAGTGAGACAAGAAGCCAGGAGAGAATAAAGGTAACAAATGTAAAAAAGGTAAAAAACCCCAATTAACTTGGAACAATCACCATAAAGAGGCAACCAAGAATAACGATAACAAGGGTAGCAAGAACAAAATACCATTTTGTGAGTACTCACCTGTAAAATGGATATTGTCAGTGTGTCACACACCCCGCTTCCCCTTTAATTCTTACGATCGGGTTACTCCACCAGCAGGTGGCGACGTTGCAGAGAGAAGTCTTGAAAACGAGCCCCTTCCGGCCTATATATACCTGGGACCTCCCACTCAACACCCAGTGAATTCAAAAGCAGAAAGACAAGGTACCAGGAAATCCAATGGTAACCTCAAAATAAAGAAAAAGCTTCACCATATAAAGGATCCAGGATACCGGGTGTGTGACACACTGACAATATCCATTTTACAGGTGAGTACTCACAAAATGGTATTATTCTCAGTGTGTCACACACCCCGCTTCCCCTTTAATTCTTACGATCGGGACATCCAAAAGCAGTGTCCACAAGGGATGGGTATCCGAAGGCAAAATGAAGCATAACTTAAACGACTGCGGTCTGCAGAACTTTGCGGCCAAACACAGCATCCACTGAGGCCCGCACATCAACCTTGTAAAACTTAGAAAAAGTATGAACAGAAGACCAAGTAGCAGCCTTACAAACTTGTTCAACAGAAGCTTGGTGCTGAAAAGCCCAAGACGCTCCAACGGCGCGAGTAGAATGAGCAGTGATACGAAAAAGGGGGAACTTTCCCCTTAGCAGAATAGGCCGCAATAACGGCCTGATGTATCCACTTGCTAATGGAAGATTTGGCCGGCGCCAAACCCTTCCTAGGCCCACAGGGCACAACAAAAAAGGAGAAGTAATAATCAAATAGTACTTAACACAGCGTACTACATCCAAACAATGCAAAATCCTCTCCTTGTCATTCTTAGGCTTAGGACACAAGGAGGGAAGAACAATATCCTGATTCAAATGAAAAGCAGAAACAACCTTAGGAAGAAAGTCCGGTTTCAACCGAAAGACCACTTTGTCCTGATGCCTCTCAAAGTAGGGCGCCTGAATAGACAAGGCCGCCAACTCCGAGACACGCCGAACCGAAGTGATAGCTACCAAGAAGACCATCTTCTGAGTCAAGGTAGACAAAGCAATATCTTGCAAAGGCTCAAAGGGAGAAGCCTGAAGAGCAGAAAGAACCAAATTCAAGTCCCAAACAGGGAGTAAAGGTTTCCTGGGAGGCCGCACATGCGTAACCCCCTGGAAAAAAGTTTTAACTAAAGGATGAAGCGCAAAACGCTTCTGAAAAAAGATAGATAAGGCAGAAACTTGCCCTTTCAAAGTACTCATCTGAAGAGTCCAGGCCAGATTGCAAAAACTCCAGAATCCTGGAGACCGAAAAGACCCTACAAGGCAAAGATCTAACCTCACACCAAGCAATATAGGCTTTCCAAGTCCTATAGTAAATGATAGAAGAAGACCTCTTCCGGGCACCGATCAGAGTCTTAACAACCGAGTCAGAAAGACCCTCCTCCTTCAAGATGGAGGTTTCAGCAGCCAAGCCGTCAAACCCAGCGTTGGTAAATTGGGGTAACACAGCCGACCCTGAGTGAGCAGATCGGGCCAAAGAGGCAGAACGAACTGGTCCACGGCCAGCCGCACGAGGTCTGCGAACCATACTCGCCTTGGCCACCTTGGAGCCACGAGAATGGCGGACACCCTTTCCAGAGCCAGCTTCCGTACCACCCTGCCCAGCATGGGTATCGGAGGAAACCGGTACAAAAACCCCAGATCCCCCAGCTCAGGGACATGGCGTCCACCGCCAGAGCCAGAGGATCCTGGGAGAGTGACACGAAGCTTGGGAGCCTGCAATTGTGACGAGAGGCAAACAGGTCCACCTCCGGCGTCCCCCACCGGAGACACAGCGACCGAAAAACCTGAGGATGGAGAGCCCATTCTCCCAGACGGGAAGAGCCCCTGCTCAACAGATCCGCTTCCTGGTTTTCCACACCCGGGATGTAAACCGCTGAGAGACAAGGAACATGGGCCTCCGCCCAGGTCAGGATCAGAGACACCTCTCTGAGGGCACCCAGACTGCGAGTCCCTCCCTGATGATTGATGTAAGCTACCGCTGTTCGATTGTCCGAGCGAACCTGAACGCCCAGAACATGTTGAGTCAAAAGAGCAAGAACCAGACGGATGGCTCTCAGTTCCAGAATATTGATGGGTAAGTGGGCCTCTCGAGGTCCCCACTGCCCCTGGAACTGAAGATCCTTCCAGAATCCCCCCATCCCGAAAGACTGGCGTCCGTGGTGACAATTTCCCAGAGAGGAGTCAGGAAAGACCTGCCCCTCGAAAGATTGGTCGGGACCAACCACCATTGGAGGGACTGCCGGACCCGGGAAGACAACTGGAAGGGCCGATCCAACGACCGTGGTCGCCGGTCCCAGGACGCCAACAGATGAAGCTGAAGCGTCCTCGTGTGAAATTGAGCGAAAGGAACTGCCTCGAACGAGGCAACCATCAACCCTACCAGCCTCATCCCCAGACAGATGGACAGCCGAGGATTGGAAAGAAGGACCCGAGCCAACTCCTGAATCAGATAAATTTTGGACTGAGGGAGAAACACCCTGTGTTGACAAGTGTCCAACCACATTCCCAGAAAGGACACCACCCTGGCCGGAGCGAGGGAGGACTTGGGAAAGTTGATCACCCAACCGAAGCTTTCCAGCGTGGAGACCACCATCCTGGTGTCTGTCTCTGATTGATTGAGGGACGGAGCCATGATGAGAAGGTCGTCCAGATAAGGTACGACACAAATGCCCCGAGAATGGCCATCACCCCTGCCAGCACCTTGGTGAACACTCTTGGAGCCGAGGTAAGGCCAAACGGAAGTGCCACGAATTGAAAATGCCGATCCTTCATCACGAACCGAAGAAAACGCTGATGAGCCTGGCAGATGGGAACATGAAGGTAAGCATCCTTGATGTCTATGGATGTCATGAAGTCCCCCTGCCGAAGAGAACCGACGGCCGAACGCAGAGTTTCCATGCGAAACTTCCGAGTACGGATGAACCTGTTGAGGAACTTCAGATCCAGTACGGGGCGAACCGACCCGTCCTCCTTGGGGACTGTGAAAAGATTGGAGTAAAAACCGAGGCCCACCTCTGAGCGCGGCACCGGCCGGATGACCGCCATTTCCAGAAGATTCCTTACCGACGCCAGGAGCCCCTGCGCGGCCAAAGGATCGGTGGGCACCCGAGACCGGAAGAACCGTGAAGGCGGGCGAGACTCGAACTCCAGCTTGTAACCAGACGACACCACCTCCCGGATCCATCTGTCCGGAACCTCCTGGTCCCAGACCAGGGAGAAGTGTTGCAATCGTCCCCCCACCCGCACGGGTGAGCGCAGCCCCTCATTGCTGAGCGGGCTTACCAGCAGGCTTGGGCTTGGCGCCCCAGGACTCACCGGGATGGCCACGGCCCCTCCCCCGGGTCCAACCTGCACCTCTGGTAGCGGGAAAGGAAACCCCTCTACCCGCTCTGACTCCCCGAAAGGAAGGATTAAAGGCACTCGCACCCCGAAAGGAGCGTCGAGGCAATTTACCACCCTTGGTAACTGAATCCAATTTATCGCCAAACAGGCGCAAACCCGAAAAAGGGAGCGCTGTAAGCGCCTTTTTAGAGATAAAGTCCGCCGTCCAATGGCGCAGCCACACTGACCGACGAATTGCAACCAGCAGTGCCGCTGTCCTGCTACTTATCGCAAGAGCATCGTCCTGAGCGGTCAAGACAAAGGAAATAAACGACTCACACTGCTTGAGAGACAAACTCATCACAAGCGGGATCAAGACCTGCGCACAGATCCCTAATAATAATGGACCTAACTGCCAACAGAAGAAGCGCCGAAGCACACACTGGCCGCAGTGTCGATCCGGCACTGATAAAACCATGGCGAGCCAATTGATCAATCTGACGATCCTCACCATCTTTAATGGTAGTGGTGTCAGAAGAGTGTACCACAGCCGTGCTAGACAGCCCTAACACAGGGGTATCGACGTCAGGGGGAACTGATCAAAGCTTCACCAAATCCTCTGGAAAGGGATAGCGTATATCCCAACTAGGAGGAATTCCAGCCAGGCGCGTGGGTTGTTCCCATTCCTTAAGTACAACCCTCACAAAGTGTTGTTGCCTGGGAAACACCAAACGCGGCTGGGGAACATCAAATAACTCACCCTTTGGCAGGGGGACCGCCTCGGGCGGATCCAAATCCAAAATTTAAAACATTTGAGCCAAAATGGAAGGGGTGTCAAGGGACACCCCCGCAGCCTGATCGCCAGCAGCGTCAATCCCTAGCTGGTCTGCAGGCTCATCCGACTCCTCAAGGAGTTCCCCCTCCTCATCAGGGGGACAATCGGACCAATCCAATATTTCAAACATCTCATCCTCCGAAGCAGGCGCTGCCGGAGAAAGGTGTTTCCGCTTCGCTGTAGCCTTCTGAGCTACTTTGGCGGAAATTATTTTCTCGAGGTTGGCCAATCGTGCACACACCTCGGATTGCGAATCCCCACCTTTGACAATGTCACACGGGGTCCGGAATAAGGGAGGGGGGGTAAGAGATGACGGAAGTTGCGAGGAGCCAGAAGCCGGAGCGACGGACTGGCGCGCAATATTCTGCTTTGCACATGGAACGCATAATATGACATCATCGCCTGGGAGCGGAGCCCCACAACCCCCACACAGCCTGGATAGCCCCGAAGGGCCGTTTCCGGTAATGTCGGAAGCCTCCATATGGTGAAATGATGGTATTCGCAACAACCCATGGTTTCACGCATTAAGCCACCCGGGATGCCCCTTTATAATTAATGTCCCGAGAAAAGGAGGATTTTTTTTTTTGAAACTTAGGAAAAGACCCAATTTAGAGTACTAAGACTAGCCAGGTATAACAGAACCGGGAGAGCCACTGCAGTGAGGGGATTCCAGGATCTGTAGGGGAAAAGAGACAACAGTCAGACCCCCAGAAAAATAGGCAGCATGCAGCACATTCATTCATTAACAGAATAAAGGTACATAGTAGAATATATATCAATAACAAAGCAATAAGTGCTTTAGGAGTTATGCTGAAGTGCCACTACAAACACAAGCTTTACATATGTGGAAAAGTAAACTATAGCAAAAAAGACGGCCCACGTGCGAGGTGGGGATCGTTACCTGAAAACCGCATGAAGAGATAGCCAACAGCAATCCAGGCACGCAGCTTCCCCCAGCTAAGTCCCCCGCACCTGACTCCTTGATGAGAAGGAGGAAGTGAGGCGGGCCCGAGCTCCGAGAGCAACGCTCTCAGGCCACGCCCCCGCCATCGCGTCACAGAGTGCGGGCCGCGGTCCCGCCCCCAGTATTCAAACGGCGCGGCCGCCAAATGGCGGTGCCGCGTGCAGAGAGGGCGCCCCGACGCCCTCGGACTCAGTGGGGGGGAAGCATGACACACAATAAATAGTGAAACCAGAGCCCCAGCAGCCCAGGCCACGCAACCGCACACAGCGGCGCTGAGCCTGAGTCTGCCAGCGCTCCACACACATAGTATAAACACACATGCAAAACAGTAAAAGCACCCCCCAAACCACCCCCCCCCCAAAGTGAAGGGAGAAGGGACCGTAGAAGGAGAGAATGGCCAAAGGGGAACATCGGGACAGGGGCATCCCAAATCTGGATCACCATGCCGGATAGCCGCATTGCCCCACGAGTGGGGTCGAGCGGAGGAGATAAGCTCCTAGGCACCTATAGTGCCATCTACCGTTGCCCAGTCAGCAGCCTGGGCTGGAAGGCTTCCATTAACCATCTAGGTATGCAAACAATCAAACTGGGCAGAAATAGACCAAAAGGGGGTGCCGGGGTTTGACCCCAGCTGTCTGCAAGCAGGAGACTTCTTTCTTCTGTCTTGTCGCCTCATGCAGAGAGAAAACACTGGGTGTTAAGTGGGAGGTCCCAGGTATATATAGGCCGGAAGGGGCTCGTTTTCAAGACTTCTCTCTGCAACGTCGCCACCTGCTGGTGGAGTAACCCGATCGTAAGAATTAAAGGGGAAGCGGGGTGTGTGACACACTGAGAATAAACAATTCTACAGGTGAGTACTCACAGAATTGCTTTTTTCTTTATTGCATGGCACGGCCTGCTTCGGTATTCATAACAGTTGGGACATCCAAAAGCAGTGTCCAAAAGTAGGGTGGGATCCCCAATGAGCAACAGCGGGCAGTTCAAGTCACTACCGCCTGAAGCACCTTGCGGCCAAAAGCAGCATCCGCTGAGGCCTTAACATCAACCTTGTAAAACTTGGAAAAAGTATGAACAGAAGACCAAGTAGCGGCCTTGCAAACTTGTTCAACAGAAGCTTGGTGCTGAAAAGCCCAAGAGGCAGCAATAGCATGAGTGGAATGAGCAGTAATTCTTAAGGGAGGTTCCTTCCCCTTAGCAGAATAGGCCTGTACCACCGCCTGACGGATCCACTTCACTAACAGGGGTGCACCGCTCAAATGAAGAAATAATATATGACCGTGTGCTCACCTAAACTAATTGAACTCTACAACATTTGGAGTGGACGCGCCACAAGGCACACCTCCCTCCCAAAAGGAAGCACCACAAATACTATAAATCCTACAATTTGATACTTTATTGGTACAGAAAGTTAAAAAACATATATACACCACAAACAACAATTAAAAACAACCAGGTATGGCCAAAACGCATTAATCAATAAATGATGCCCCTAAAGGCTATCCAATTCATGCCATATGGGTGAAATAACTACATGTAATATTATCTGAAAACCATCTTTCTGTGCCGGCACAAATTAATATATATATAAGTGTGTATATATAAGTGTGTGCATACATACACGCACACATATGTGTACATATATATCTACACACCCATATACACACATATATGGAAAAAATCCCCATATATGTGCTACAGTGCAATAAAACAAATGTATAATTGATACTTAATTAATAATTCCTATACAACAACCAAAAAATATATATAAACATATCTATTAGTGCAAAATTGCAAGTACATATATATCAAATATCACATGAAACTATCTACACCCCTGATATTGCACAAAGTATCCATCCCAAACAGAACTATATAAATTGATAAAGACCCCAATAAACATGCAAATAAATACAGGTGCCGACAAACAATATACACCAAGATCTCACGTCATATAAGGTCACCCAGGGCAACAGGTATGGCCAACGTTGATATTAACTACCCACGCACGCAGCCCCCATGCTGCTTCAAGGGTAAGGGTAATATGAATAACATTAGTCCTCCCTTTTTGTACTCACCAACCGCAGAGATAGCACGCCCCCAATTACCACACGCCCGGCGGCCAGATGGCCTGCATAAACCGCCCATACTCATTATGGGCGCCCCCGGAAGCGTCCATCATACAGTGCGAGCCCGCCCCGCCAAGCAGCCAGCGCACAGGCGCCGTGGTTGTCAGCAGCCGCCAAATCACGGCTGCGCAGAATGGACTGTGGGGAGGATTAGCATATTCCTCAACCCCGATGAAATGCGCAGGCGCATAAGGGCCCAGCCGGGAGAACCCAGCATGACGCCCAACGTGGAATATCCAGCGTAACTCACGTTGCAACAGATGCTGTTTCAAATCACCCCCCCGTGGTCCTAACCGGACCCTCTCAATACCCGTGACCCGCAGGGAGGAACAATCTCCCCCATGGACCTCCAAGAAATGACGAGCCACAGGAGAAATGGTGTTACCTAACGCGGCATCCCTCCTGGCAAGCCTGATGTTGGACACATGGCCCTGTATTCAGGTCCTTAGGGCATTCTGTGTTTCCCCGATGTATAATTTGGGACAGCCACATCGTAGTTGGTAAATGACTGCTATATAGATTACTATATAGAGAATTTCTTGTGGAGATGTGACTATAGCAGCTATGTGGCATATTTATTTATAGTTTCATGTATGAATTGTATTTGGATACGTTGATATTATCCATTTATCAACATATTGTTTTGTTTAGAGAGTATATATCAATTCTACTATAACAAATATGTACTGATATTTGTTTGCCAATGTATAGTATTTTAATGTGTTTAGATTATTAAGGATAAAGTCATCAAGGGTTAAATACAGTATAGAGAGGTTGGTTTAGGCATAAACACATGCGCCAGTATATAAACAATATACAATGGTACGTGGGCGCATATACACATGTGGTGATATGGTTTCCATACACATATTGCTAATAATTATAGACAATATATATGTTTCATTATTATCATTAATACTTAGCTTCAAACACACTATACAGCTTTAGATAATTTGTGTATTTGATTATGGCCATGGTATATAGATAAATGGATTTAAGGTTTATTATTGCATGTCACTGGATAATTATTTATTTATGGTACATGATTTTAATTTTGATGCCAGTTTAAATGGTCCTTTGGGTGGTAGCCTCTCGCCGTAGGTGCATGCTCCCCTCCCCTCCTTGATGAGGTGAGCCCTGGGTGCGCGTCTCTTGTTGCTAAGCAGTGATAACAGTGGGCGTTGACACGCCTCGCTGTGAGTCACGACGGTGTTCACGTTGGGTTCTCCCGACTGGGCCCTTATGCGCCTGCGCATTTCATCGGGGTTGAGGAATATGCTAATCCTCCCCACAGTCCATTCTGCGCAGCCGTGATTTGGCGGCTGCTGACAACCACGGCGCCTGTGCGCTGGCTGCTTGGCGGGGCGGGCTCGCACTGTATGATGGACGCTTCCGGGGGCGCCCATAATGAGGATGGGCGGTTTATGCAGGCCATCTGGCCGCCGGGCGTGTGGTAATTGGGGGCGTGCTATCTCGGCGGTTGGTGAGTACAAAAAGGGAGGACTGTTATTCATATTACCCTTACCCTTGAAGCAGCAAGGGGGCTGCGTGCGCGGGTAGTTAATATCAAGGTTGGCCATACCTGTTGCCCTGGGTGACCTTATATGACGTTAGATCTTGGTGTATATTGTTTGCCAGCACCTGTATTTATTTGCATGTTTATTGGGGTCTTTATAAATGTATATAGTTCTGTTTGGGATGGATACTTTGTGCAATATCAGGGGTTTAGATAGTTTCATGTGATATTTGATATATATGTACTTGCAATTTTGCACTAATAGATATGTTTATATATATTTTTTGGTTGTTGTATAGGAATTATTAATTGTTATTTAAGTATCACTTATAAATTTGTTTTATTGCACTGTAGCACTTTGAGATATATATATATATATATATATATATATATATATTTCTTTGGGGATTTTTTCCATATATGTGTGTATATGGGTGTGTAGATATATATGTACACATGTGTGCATGTAAGCAAGACCGGGGACGTCCACGGGATCGGCCCCAGGACTCTCTGCGGCTACCTGAGAAGAGGGAGCCACGAACTCCTCTGGAAGAACTAAGGGAGGCGAGGGAGACGGAGGTCACCCGAAGAGGCTGGGGCTGCCTCCTACGCTGAGGCAGCCTACCATCCTTGGCCAAAACATCAAAACGCTCACCAAAGAGCTGCAACCCCGCAAAGGGGAGTCCAGTGAGAGCCTTGTTAGCAGCAGCATTAGCTGCTCAATGATGTCACCAAACAGCGCATAGCCACCAAGTGCAGAGGCCCTACCGCCCAGCCTCACAGCATCATCCATGGCAGTAAGGATAAATATAACAAAATCCGAGCAAAGCAAGAGGGCCCTATAATCCTCCCTCCTCCTACCAGCCATAGCACCATCAGAGAGACGCTTGAGCACTTTCTTAAGGGCAATAGCAGTAATGGCAGCAGCGCTGTCCAGCTGATCCATGTGCCAGTCCTAGCTGTCCTTCAGAGTGGTAGTGGCAGGAGAAGGCATGACCGAAGTATTAGACAGGCCTAGCACGGTAGCGTCCACCTCAGGGGGACAACCAACGCTTTACTAGATCAGCAGGAAAGGGATACCTCTTATCCAATCCCTTGGGCACAGCAGCCATCCTGTTAGAACATTCCCACTCCCTAAGCACCATAGAAGTGAAATGGCCCTGCTCAGGGAACTCCAGACGCTGTTTACCAGGACAAAAAAGCTCACCCTGCTTTCTCTTAGCCACCTCAGGGGGAGCAATGTGCAAGATTTCAAAAATTTGTGACAACATATTGTCAGTGTCCTCAGGGTACCATGATTCCTCCCCGGACGCAGACCCAGGGTCACTAATGCAACCCTCCTGTTCATCCTGCACTGCAGTGAGCATGGCTCCAAATAAAGAAAACCTACAAGGATTTTATCTGGTCACTCCCAGTCAGTCTAGATAATGTCCATGCTGCACACTGTGTTTACTCTGATTAGTTACTGGTCATAATCATAATGGGACTCAGAGGTGCTAATTTCCTCAGATCATTGCATTTTTGACCATCTTATGGTGCTTACTACATGTGTTGCTGTACTCCAGTGGTATCAGGACTGGAAAAACACAATTCTGTGAAATACTCACCTGTAGAATTGGTATTATACGTATACAGTACATCCTGCTCCAGATATAATACTTACACTTGGGTTATCCTCCGCCAGATGGCGCTGTGCACTGCAGACATGCAAAAACAGGCTCCTCCCAGCCCTTCATATACCCGGGGACCTCCCACAGATCCCCAGCATTGAAAAGCAGTGAACAAGAAGCCGGGAGAATTTAACCACCGAAACTGGGAACAACAACAATGGTAACAATCACCATACAGGGGATGCAGAATAATGCAAAAAAACAGGGTGGGGTGGAGCAGGACGTACTGTATACGTATAATACCAATTCTACAGGTGAGTATTTCACAGAATTGTATTATTCTAAGTATACAGTACGTCCTGCTCCAGATATAATACTTACACTGGGGACATCCAATAGCAGTGTCCATAAAAGTAGGGTGGGATCCCCAACAAAAAGGCAACAGCGTGCAGCTTAAACTACTGCTGCCTGCAAAACCTTGCGGCCAAACACAGCATCAGCTGAGGCCCTAACATCAACCTTGTAAAACTTTGAAAAGGTATGAACAGAAGACCAAGTAGCGGCCTTGCAAACTTGTTCAACAGAAGCCTGGTGCTGGAAGGCCCAGGAGGCCCCAATAGCACGAGTAGAATGAGCAGTAAGACGGAAAGGAGGACTCTTCCCCTTAGCAGAATAGGCCTGAATCACAGCCTGACGGATCCATTTGCTGATAGTAGACTTGGCAGGAGCCAACCCCTTCCTAGGCCCAGAAGGCTTCCTGAAAGCCGCAGTGACTACCAGGTAATACTTCAACACCTGACCACGTCCAAGGAATGCAGAACCCTTTCCTTGTCATTGCTAGGATTGGGACACAATGAAGGAAGAACAATGTCCTGATTCAAATGAAAAGCAGACACAACCTTAGGCAGAAAATCCGGCTTGAAGCGGACCACCACCTTGTCCTGGTGCCTCTCATAGTACGGAGGCTGAATGGATAGAGCAGCCAGCTCAGACGCACGCCTAACCGAAGTTATGGCCACCAAAAAGACAACCTTGAGGGTAAGAACAGCCAGAGCAGCATCGTGAATAGGCTCAAAGGGAGCACCCTGCAAGGCAGATAAAATCAAGTTTAAATCCCAAACGGGGACCACAGGTTTACGAGGGGGACGCGCATGAGTGACCCCCTAAAAGAAGGTCTTAACCAAATGATGCGGAGCAAAGGACTTCTGAAAGAAGACGGACAGGGCAGAAACCTGACCCTTCAGAGTACTGAGTTTTAGACCTAACTCTAAACCATGCTGTAAGAACTCCAGAATCCTAGGGACAGAGAACTCCCTACAGGGAAGAGACCTAGACTCACACCAGTCAATGTAGGTACGCCATACTCTATAATAGATAGAAGCAGAAGTCTTCTTCCTAGCCTGCACCATAGTACCTACCACAGAGGCAGACAAACCCTTCTCCATCAAAGCCAGCGTTTGTAAATTGGGATGGCGTAAGGAGCCCTGAGTTAGCAGATCTGGCACCCCTGCCAGATCGTACTGGTCTACTGCCATTTGAACCACGTCTGCGAACCACACTCTTCTTGGCCACCTGGGGGCCACTAGAATCACAGGCACCCCTTCCAGAGCAATCTTGCGCAGAACCCTGCCCAGAAGGGGGAATGGTGGAAATACATACAGGAGCCGAAACTCCTTCCATGACATGGACAGGGCATCCGTGGCCAAGGCCAGAGGATCCTGAGACAGGGATACGAAGGCCGGGAGCTTGTGGCTGTGACGGGATGCAAACAGATCCACATCCGGTAGACCCCAACGGTGACACAGGGACTGGAATACCCTGTTGCAGAGGGACCACTCCCCCTGACGGGATGTCCCCCTGCTCAGAGCGTCTGCTAGCAGATTCTCCACCCCCGGAATGTAAACAGCCGAAATGCATTGTACATTGGTCTCCGCCCATGTCAGAATCCGAGACACCTCCTGGAGGGCACCCTTGCTCCGGGTCCCTCCCTGATGGTTGATGTAGGCAACCGCCGTCCTGTTGTCTGAGCGTACCTGGACCGACCGACCCCTCAGTTGTTGGGTCAACCGCTCTAGTACCAACCTGACTTCCCGCAATTCCAGAATGTTGATGGGTAAATGGGCCTCCTGAGGACCCCACTTCCCGTGGAAGCACAGGGACTTCCAGAATCCCCCCCCAACCTGACAGACTGGCATCCATTGTGACCGTCTCCCAGGAGGGGGCCAGAAAAGACCTGCCCCCTATCAAGTTCCCGTGGTCCAGCCACCATGCAAGGGAGTGTCTGACCGAGGGGGGGGAACCACACAGACCCCGTCCAAGGACGCTGGGTTCTTGTCCCATACTGACAGAAGGTGAAGCTGCAAAGGTCTCAAATGGAACTGGGCAAAGGGCACCGCCTCGAAGCTCGCCACCATCAGGCCCACCAGCTGCATTCCTTGCCTGATGGAGGGCTGTGGGCACGAGAGCAGGAACCTCGCCTGCGCAATCAGAGCTTCCACCTTCTGTTGAGGAAGGAATATCCTTGACTGAACCGTATCCAGAATCATTCCCAGGAATGGAGTCACCACGGAGGGGGACAGAGAGGACTTGGGGTAATTGATCACCCAACCGAAGGATTCCAGGGTGGACACTACCAGCTGCGTGTCCAACTCTGCCTGCCGCAGAGACCGAGAGGTGATGAGTATATCGTCCAGGTAGGGCAGCACGCGTATGCCCCTTAGCCTTATCAGGGACATCACCCCTGCCAGCACCTTGGTGAACACCCTGGGAGCCGACGTGAGGCCGAATGGCAAGGCCACAAATTGGTAAATGTTGATCTTTCAGTGCAAATCTGAGAAACCTTTGGTGTCCTGCAAACACCGGGACATGAAGGTAAGCATCCTTGATGTCTACGGACGTCATAAAGTCCCCTGGGCGCAGACAGCCGATGGCCGAGCGCAAAGTTTCCATGCGAAAGTGCCTGTTCTTGACAAATTTGTTGAGGATCTTTAAATCCAGAATGGGCCTGACTGACCCATCCTTCTTGGGTACTGTGAAAAGGTTGGAATAGAACCCCATGCCCCTGTCTCCTGGATCTAGGGGTCATTTGCAAGGTCCCCTTAGGAGACCTTGCACAGCCAGCAACAAGACCTGAGCTGAGGCAGGGTCCTGTGGAATCCGGGACCCAATGAATCTGGTGGGGGGCCGTACAGCAAAATCTACCGGTCTGAGACGTGGCTCCTCCAGACATGCTCGAAGTGCTGCAGACGTCCCCCCACCCTGATGGCGAGGGCGCCCCTTCATGCCTGAGGGGTCTTGGGAGGGGTCTTGGACCCCCAGGAGGAACCGGGACGGCGTCCTCTATTCCTGTGCCAGGAATCTGCGCGGGACCCAGCGAAGGACACCCCTTTTCCCTGTTTAGCCCCACGGTGGGGGATTGAAAGGGTGCCCTGGCCTCGAAAGGGCCCAATCTGCCGCCTGCGCTGGGGTAACTTGCCTCCTTTGGCGAAGAGGTCTAGACGGTCCCCAAACAGGCGCAGCCCCTTAAATGGAAGCCCAGTAAGGGCTTTCTTAGCGGCATTGTCAGCAGCCCACTGGCGCAACCAAACCGCGTGGCGTATAGCTACCGCCAGGGCAGAAGATCTGGCACACATCTTAATAGCATCGTCCGATGCAGACAGGATAAAATACCATTTTGTGAATACTCACCTGTAAAATGGGTATTATAAGTATGTCACACACCCCACTTCAAACATTAATAATTACACTAGGGTTAACGCACCGCTAGGTGGCAGCATTGCAGAGAACTCTCCAAAAACTTCAACAGGCCCCTCCCGGTCTATACATACCTGGTACCTCCCAAGAACCTCCCAGTATTAGAACAGCAGTAAGACAAGGTACCAGAACCAACAATGTAACCCTCAACGTAAAGAACTAAACTTCACCAAATAAAGAGCCAGGATACCGAAAAGGGCGGGTGAAGTGGGGTGTGTGACATACTTATAATACCCATTTTACAGGTGAGTATTCACAAAATGGTATTATTCTAAGTATGTCACACACCCCACTTCAAACATTAATAATTACACTAGGGACATCCAACAGCAGTGTCCAGAAAAGGGTGGGTATCCGAACAGGCAATAACGCAGAAAAAACTCAAACCACTGCAGCCTGCAAAACCTTACGGCCAAAAACAGCATCCGCTGAAGCCCGCACATCAACCTTATAGAACTTAGAAAAAGTATGAACAGAAGACCAAGTTGCAGCCTTACACACTTGTTCAACCGAAGCCTGGTGCTGAAAAGCCCAGGACGCACCAACCGCACGAGTAGAGTGAGCAGTAACTCGGAAAGGAGGATCCTTCCCCTTAGCCGAATAAGCACCAACAATGGCCTGACGAATCCATTTACTAATGGAAGATTTGGCCGGAGCCAAACCCTTCCTAGGCCCACATGGCACAACAAAAAAGGCATCAGTCTTACGAAAAGAAGACGTAGCACGTAGATAGTACCTGACACATCGTACCACATCCAAGCAGTGCAAAGCACTCTCCTTGACATTCTTAGGCTTAGGACACAAAGAAGGAAGAACAATGTCCTGGTTAAGATGAAAAGCAGAGACCACTTTAGGGAGAAAATCTGACTTGTAACGTAAAACCACTTTGTCCTGATGATCCTCAAAATAAGGAGCCTGAATAGACAAAGCTGCCAGCTCTGAAACACGCCGAACCGAAGTGATGGCCACCAGAAAGGCAACCTTCTGAGTAAGAATGGACAAAGCGACATCCCGCAAAGGCTCAAAAGGAGGAGCCTAAGAGCGGAAAGAACCAAATTCAAATCCCACACTGGGAGCAAAGGCTTCCTAGGAGGCCGCACATGCGAAACCCCCTGGAAAAAAGTCTTGACCAAGGAATGACTAGCAAAAGATTTCTGGAAAAAAATAGACAAAGCAGAAACCTGCCCCTTCAAGGTACTCAGCTGAAGACCGGAGTCCAGCCCCGACTGAAGAAACTCCAAAATCCTAGACACAGAAAAGACCCGGCAAGGCAAAGACCTAGCCTCACACCAATCAATATAAGATCTCCAATACCTGTAACAGATGGAAGAAGAAGATCTCTTCCTGGCACTAATAAGAGTCTGAATGACCGCATCCGAAAGACCCTCCTCCTTTAAGATGGAGGTTTCAGCAGCCAAGCCGTCAAAGCCAGCGTTTGTAAACTGGGGTAACATAGTTGACCCTGAGTGAGAAGATCTGACCGAAGAGGCAGATCGAACTGATCTACGGCCAGACGAACGATGTCCGCGAACCACACCCGCCTTGGCCACCTTGGAGCCACGAGAATGGCGGGAACTCCCTCCATAACCAACTTTCGCAGAACCCTGCCTAGCATGGGAATCGGAGGAAACAGATAAAGAAACCCCAGGTCCCTCCAGCTCAGGGACATGGCATCCGCCGCCAGAGCCAGAGGGTCCCGGGACAGGGACACAAAGGACGGAAGCTTGTGATTGTGACGAGAGGCAAACAGATCCACCTCCGGCGTCCCCCACCGGAGACAAAGTGACCGAAACACCTGGGGATGGAGAGACCACTCCCCCCCGACGGGACGCACACCGACTCAGAAAATCCGCCTCTGTGTTTTCCACACCCGGAATGTAAACTGCCGAGATGCAAGGGACATGAGTCTCCGCCCAGACCAAAATCAGAGACACTTCCCTGTGGGCACCCAGACTGCGAGTCCCGCCTTGGTGATTGATGTAAGCAACCGCCGTCTGATTGTCTGAGCGAACCTGAACCGGCAGACCTTGTAAATGATGCGTCAAGCGAGACAGAACCAACCTGATGGCTCGCAATTCCAGAACATTGATGGGCAAGTGGGCCTCCTGAGGGTCCCACTGCCCCTGAAACCGAAGATCCTTCCAAAAACCTCCCCAGCCTGACAAACTGGCATCCGTGGTGACAGTTTCCCAAAGTGGAGTCAGAAACGACTTTCCCTTCAGAAGGTTGTCCGAGACCAACCACCACAGAAGGGACTGCCGAACCCGAGGGGACAACCGGAAGGACCGATCCAACGACCCCGGACACCGGTTCCAAGACGCCAAAAGATGAAGTTGAAGAGTCCTCGTATGAAACTGAGCAAAGGGAACTGCCTCGAACTAGGCCACCGTCAACCCCACCAGTCTCATCCCCAGACGAATGGACGGATGAGGATGGGAGAGGAGCAGCTGGACCAATTCCTGAATCAACAGAACCTTGGCCTGAGGAAGAAACACTCTGTGCTGGCAGGAGTCCAACGACATCCCCAGAAAGGTCACCACCCTGGCCGGAACCAGCGAGGACTTGGGGTAATTGATCACCCAGCCGAACCTCTCCAACATAGACACCACCGTGCTGGTGTCCCCCTCTGCTTGACTGAAGGAAGGAGCCATGATGAGAAGATCGTCCAGGTAAGGCACAATGCGAATCCCCTGAGCTCTGAGCAGGGCCATCACCCCCGCCAACACCTTGGTGAACACTCTCGGAGCAGAGGTGAGGCCGAACGGAAGAGCCACAAACTGAAAGTGCCGATCCCCCACCACGAAACGAAGGAACCGCTGATGAGCAGGAAAGATCGGCACGTGCAGGTACGCATCCTTGATGTCTATGGACGTCATAAAGTCCCCCTGCCGAAGCGAACCGATCGCAGACCGCAGGGTTTCCATGCGAAACTTCCGAGGACGAATAAACCTGTTGAGAAACTTCAAATCCAGAATAGGACGGAAGGACCCGTCCTTTTTGGGAACCGTGAAGAGATTGGAGTAAAACCCGCGCCCCACCTCTGAAGGAGGAACCGGGCAAATGACAGCTAAATCTAGAAGATTCCTTACTGCCGCCAGGAGCCCCTGCGCGGCCAAAGGATCCAAAGACACCCGAGACCTGAAGAACCTTGGAGGAGGACGGGACTCGAACTCCCAACTTGTAACCGGCCGAAACCACCTCCCGGATCCATCTGTCCGGGACCTCCTGGTCCCACACCCGGGAGAAAAGTTGCAACCGTCCCCCCACCCGAACGGGTGAGGGCGCCCCCTCATTGCTGGGTGGGCTTGGCAGCCGGCTTGGGCTTGGCACCCCAGACGCGAGTGGGGCGGCCACGGCCTCTGCCCCTATTCCAACTGGCGCCCCTGGGGGCCGAGGAGCCCGCACCTCTACCGGCTCCGACTCCCCGAAAGGACGGATTGAACGAGACCATCCCCCGAAAGGAACGGCGAAATTTCTTGCGCTGAGGTAACTTACCTCCCTTGGCAACAGAATCCAGCCTCTCACCAAAAAGCCTCAAACCCAAAAAGGGCAGAGCCGTGAGCGATCTTTTAGAATTAAAATCGGCCGTCCACTGTCTCAACCACACACAGCGCCGGATAGCCACCAGCAAGGCAGTAGCCCTGCCACACATCAGCATGGCATCCTCCTGAGTGGACCCCATATTCAAAGAGAAATGGGAACAGAACTTACAGAACTGCTCCCTAAACATGTTAAAACTCCTCATTGAGCAACAAGAACATACATTGAAAGAGGTGGAAATTGCATATGAAAGAAGGTGTGAGGAATTGAATAAACATAAGGACTGGTCAGACTTCGATGAAACGAATAATAAAATAAAAAAGAGGATAGAGGCATTAGTGAAAGAGGTGTGGGAAATAAAAAGTAACAAACTATACAGAGACAAAAAAGCCTACGAGGAACGGAGAGCGTACAAGTGGAGACCATACATTAAGAGACGGCCAGGGGAAAACACAGAACCCTATTCCTCACAATACTCATCCTCGTCATCGGATAGTTCCCAAACAGGGGAAAGACCAAGGCGACACTATAAACTTTTTGCAAAGGACAGGAGGAGAGAGGCACCACAAACTACAGGGACCCATAAGGACATAACACCGAAAGGAGATAAGCGGAAACATTTCCCCTCACCAGATATTACACAACCACTAATCCAACCAGGGCCACCTTCAGCCCCTTTTTTAGACATATCAGGGGCAGGAGTAGGGTTGCACCTGTCCCAACCACAAAAGAAAGGACCATGGGCAAGACCAGTCTGACATTCCTAAACACCACAGACACACAGACTACGAACAACATAATCAACATGGCAGACATTCCACTATCTAGTAGCCAAATAGAAGTACTACAAATGGGCCTCAACTTCTGCCCAGAACATAATGTAAATAAGTTCGAATTAGTCAAGGATCTACACCTATATGCCCGGAAGATCCTTTTGAAATTACAATACGCTAATAAGGAACCTGAAACAAGCCAACCAATGACATTAACACAGGAGGATATGGAGACATTGGAAACACTAGAATCCCTACAGCAAGAACAAAACCAACCAGACCAGCCGACACAACACATAACAGAACACCAAATAACAATACCCACATTCAGGAAACCCTCCACCTACTTCCCCCCACTGACATCCAATGCCAGTCTTAAAACATTTGTAAATATTGTGACACAGGAAATTGAACAGATAGACACAAGGGGGATAAGACCTCAAAATTTCTCATCTAAACACAAACAGGCCCTAAAGGAGCTCAAAGATAACAAAGAGATTGAAATAAAGTCCGCCGATAAAGGTGGGAACACAGTAATAATGACAAAAGACCAGTACATAAAAATGTGCCAGAAAATACTACAAAACAAAGACTGGTACAAAACAACAACAATAAAACAATTGAGAGAGGACCAGGAAGAATACAACAAGATCATAGACGCAGCACACGAACATAAAATAATTGAGAAACACACATGGGACTTTCTGAAGGTACAACACCCAATTACTCAAACCTTCTATGCATTACCCAAAGTACATAAATCAAGAACTAACCCCCCGGGACGCCCCATAGTGGCGGGTATAGGCTCCCTCACGAGCAGGGCCAGTGAGTACATAGATTCATTCCTAAGACCATTTGTAGAATCACTGGCGTCCTATGTTAGAGATACACCCTACCTTCTCCAAATCCTAGAAGACATGACTGTTCCCCAAGATTCATTATTAGTCACTTTAGACGTAGAAGCATTGTATTCAAGCATCCCACATTCATCAGGACTGAAAGCAATCAAATACTATTTGGACCAGTTAGATATCCAGGAACAAGATCATAATCACTTCATCCTGGACTTACTACATTTCATACTTACGCATAATACTTTTTTGTTCAACACCCAACTTTACAATCAAACACAAGGAACAGCTATGGGCACGATCTGTGCACCATCTTACGCAAACCTGTACCTAGGCCACTGGGAGGGTGAATTATGGGGAGATGAGAGCCTTCAGGAACACACTAGGCACATCATCACATGGCATCGCTACATAGATGACGTGCTGATCATCTGGGGAGGCAATGAAAATCAGCTAGAAGCATTTGTATCATCTATCAATGATAATAAGTACAATCTCAAATTCACAGTAGAATATGACACTAATGAAGTGAGCTTCCTAGATCTAAAAATAAAGAAGGATGAAACAGGGACAGTCTCTACGAATTTCTATCGCAAACCATCAGCAGCAAACAATATTTTAAGAGCAACCAGCGCATATCCCACAACCCTAAAAAACAGTATCCCCTACGGAGAATATCTCAGGGCAAAACGAAACTGCACCAATCAAGAGGATTTCAAGACAGCAGCAGAGGGCATTAGAAGTAGGCTAAAGGAGAGGGGGTATTCTAACAAAATCCTAAAACGGGCATACCAGAGAACACAAGCAAGAACCAGAACAGAAATCATACATACAACCCGAAAAAAACAACAACTTAGGGATTTTACCCCCTTCATACTTACTTATAATTCACAACACCAACAAATTAGAAAAATCCTGAACAATCACTGGTACATCCTCCAAAAGGACCCGCAAATAGGGAGATTTATATCAGAAGCCCCAAAACTAACATTCCGTAAGACTAAATCAATCAAAGACGAATTAGTAAAGAGCCATTTAGTCGAGGAGAAAAGAAACACCTGTTGTAAAACCGTGGGCACATACAAATGCCAAAGTTGCTCGATGTGCAGGCACATAAAAGAAGGACAGACCATAGAACTACCGGATGGACAAACAATTAACCAAAGACACTTTGCAAACTGTAATAGCACGGATGTAATATACATTCTTATGTGCACATGCCCAAACTTTTATGTGGGAAAAACCAATAGGAAACTGAAACTTAGAATGTACGAACACATTAGAGACATTAAGAACAGAAACACTCTCACCCCGGTGGGTAAACACTGGGCCCTTAAACATGAAGGCTCCCCCATAGGTGCAACCTTTCAGGTATTAGACAGAATTCACGCGCACCCTAGAGGAGGCGACATAAGAAAAACTACACTACAAAAAGAAACAAAATGGATCGTGACACTGAAAGCCCTCACCCCCCCTGGTATTAATGACGCATGCAGTTTTGTGCCCTTCCTCAAATAGTACCCCCACACTTTTCCATGCAGTTCAATTTAATGCCCTTCCTTAAATAGTACCCTTATACTCTCTCCCTGTAGCCCCCCAAAACACTGTAACCCAATAAGATCCCAGAATCCAGCTAAACTAGCAATAATTTGAAAAAATAGTCTTATCACCACATTACCAGAAGGATCACTTAATCAAACCTAGATCTCTTAGAAACTATCACAAAAAAACAAAACGGGTAGTCACACAATAGAATGATGTTCACACACAGCAATAGTCACAGGAGTATAAGTCATTAGACACACAGCGTCCCGTAATATTTTAATGTTTGAAATATCGTGATTTGCAGATAGACAATCAACTGTAAAGGCAGCGTTTGTCTTTTCTAGCCGCCAGTACTTAACAAAATTATATTTAGAAAGCTTTGTTTCCCCTCCCCCCCTGTTTTGAATTCCTTCCAAAGTATATACTTGGGCTACGGGAAGATGGCGCTTACTATCTCTATAGTGCGGCCGAGGGCCGCCCAGCCCGCTATGACGCATATAGCGTCATTCAGAAGGGACTGCCTTCGGGCAGTAGGATGCAAAGGAGACGGACTCGCCCCGCCCCCTATGACGTCCCTGGGCGGCCCCCCGGAACGCCGAGACCGCCCTGCCTCCACTATACTCAGCGCGCCACGCCAGATACAAATTGGCGCGCTGGGAGGAAGCAGATATGCCGGTCTCGCCGCCTGTCTAGACACAGGATCCGTGCATGGACGGTAAGTTCCACGACCCGAGCCCTAACCAAAATCCTTACTTGTACAGGCTCACATATTTAATTAATACCCAAATCTTTTTTGCTTCATGCTGTAGAGCCTGTACCAGAATAATATGAGTACTGGTCAGCCCATAGTGGCGCAGTATAAGAAGGATAAACCAGGTAAATTTCTTTTAAATATATATTAATTTTAGCCCCTACTGTTTACAAACTAATGAGCCCCCTATGACTTGCAGGCTCTTAAGGACTAATTAAGGCGGCTGGAAGCAAGCGCTCCCTCACTATGTACTAGTTGAATAAGAGGTATGTTTTTGATTAGAACATATAAGCACAACCTAAAACACTTGACAAGGAATAATTGTTTAACTGTATATTCTGTTATATAAAACTAGACGACACTGAGTGCACTGAAGAAGCTCAAAAAGAGTGAAACGTTTGCACATTATTACTTGCTACAACTGAGTGTACATAAAACCTACAAGCTTGCTACAAACTGTACTTGATTGGGACAACGCTCCGTAACAGGACCTGGCCCCATTTGCACAGAGTAAAAGACAATTACATATCTCTGGAATTGTATAGATACTAAGTAAAGTATGTGGAGTAAAATATGTTGAAGAAATGTACCTAAATGCACAGATGCTGAGTAAGATATGTTGAAAAATGATGTAAATATGAAAGTAACACTGTGATAACCTATCCCAGTGTACAACAATAAATATACAACCTTTTAAGTAACAAGTGTGTACCTTGTTCAAATTGAGAGAATTACAAGGGGAATAACTCCCCCTTCCCCATCTAAACCCTCCACATTAAGGGGTCGTCTAAGAGAACCCCCCTTTCCCCCCCCCAAAAAAAAAAAAAATCCTCCTGAGCGGCCAGGATAAAAGACAAAAAAGCATCACAGCGCTTAAGCCCAAGGGACTCATCACTGGTGGGCTCGAGATCCACCCCCAAGTCCCTGACAATAGACCTGACAGCAAAAGTCAACAGAGCCGAAGCACAGACAGGCCTTAACACCGAACCCGCACATACAAAACCATGACGGGCAAGCTGATCAACCCGGCGATCCTCGCCGTCCCTGAGCGAAGTCGTGTCAGGGGAATGCACGACCGCCGTGTTGGACAGTCCCAGGACCGGAGTATCTACCTCAGGGGGAACAGACCAACGCTTCATCAATTCCGCCGGAAAGGGATACTTCCTATCCCAGCTAGACGGCACACCAACAAGACGTGTAGGTTGCTCCCATTGCTTGAAAACAATTTCTTCAAAATGCTGTTGGCTGGGAAACTCCAGACGCTGCTTGGACACCCCAAAAAGCTGACCCTAAGGCCTAGGAGCAACCACCGGAGGCTCCAAATCCAAAACCTCAAACATCTGGCTCAGAATGGTAGAGGAATCGAGAGGGAGGCCATCATCCTGATCCCCCTCAGAACCCAGCAACTGCTGAACGTCAGAATCTTCTTCCTCAATGAGCTCACCTTCTTCACGGGGACGATCCGACCAATCCAGATCTCCCACCACTTCCTCATCTGAATCCGGCGGAGGCGGAGACAGATGCTTCCGCTTAGCTGAAACCTTCTGAGCGGCTATAGCAGAAAACCGCTTCTCAAGGCTGGTCAAGCGGGCACATACCTCAGACTGCGAATCCCCACCCAGGACAACGTCACACGGGGTCCGGAATAAGCGAGGGGGAGAGGGAGATGGCGCGGCTGAAGAAGTGCTAGGCACCGGAGTACTGGACTGCCGTGCAATGTTCTGCTGTGCACAAGGGATACACAAAATGACAATCTCCCTGGAGCGGAGTCCCACAACCCCCGCACACCTTGGATTGTCCCGAAGAACCATTCCCGGTATCTGTGGCAGCCTCCATGTGGTGAATTTTATGGTATTCGCAGAACCCAGGGATTTATGCGGTACGCGACCCGGGATGCCCCTTAATAACCTAACAATTGTCTAAAGATAGTCACAAGATCCTGACCCAGGGGAATAGCATAAGACCCTTATAAAAATATATAAAGATATAAATATATATATATATATTGCAATGAAAAAACACCCCCCACGAGCCAGGTATATAAGACCGGGAGAGCCCTGCCAGACGGGATCCCAGGATCTGAAAGACACAAAGGGAGAGGGACAGGCGTCAATCCAGCACCATAATACCAAAACCAACATACAACATAACATACAAAACCCCCCTTACACCCCCCCCCTCATTAACCAGAGACACAGGAAATGGTTAATACAAACCAGCACATTAAAAATGTGCCGAAGCGAGGAGGAAGGAGGAGGAGGAGGAGAGGACGCAATCCGAGGGGCCATCGCAAGAAAACTAAAAACGCCTACCTGAGAGGGAGAGAGAAACCGCGCAGCCAGGCACCGCAGAAGATGGCGGCCCGCAACACAGCGCTGTGAGGGAGGAGAAGACAAGCTCCGGGAGCGCGGGAGCCGAGAAGGCCCCGCCCCTCCGGGACATCCAATCAGTGCGCGACCCCGCCCCCTGGCAGCGTCAGCGTCTGCCGGCGGAGACCGCGCTCAGACCTCAAGGACGGGACCGGCGGAGCAACCCGCCAGTTCCCAGTGCGCACCAGACACAGACCCACACACTGATCCTCTGTTCCCCCCCCCTGTGCAGACCGGACACGCAGGCTGCAAGCGCCGAACACGGCGCTCAGCCACAGGCGGGACCGCGGCGCAGCGCGCCGCAAGGCCCCGCCCCCCCCGGCTCCTGAGGGGAGAGGACCAGACACACAGACAGGGGGACAGAGGGACACCCAGGCAAAAACTTGCAATAAAAGTAGCCACAGTAAAAACCACGCAAAGCCTCACAATGTAGCAGCGCAGCAGCCACACTCACACAGCATGTCACCGTCCCAAGCGCGCCCCACACCCCGGAATGTGAAATAACAATATCCCAGGGCTAGGCACATCCTGACCGCTAACCTCCTATTAAATGGGGCATCCCACATCCGGATCACCACTCCGGGAATCCCGCTATGCCCCGCAATGAAGGGTCGAGCGGAGGAGCTAATCTCCTAGGCACCAATGGTGCCGGCTACCTTTTTGCCCGCCTACAGCCGAAGCTGGGAGGCTGCCATTAAATAGTATGCTCTCAAACAAGAGCCGGGCAGAAATAGACCACGGGGGGGGGGGGGGGGGCCGGGGGGATACCCCGGCTACCTGCAAGCAGGAGACTTCTTTCTTCTGTCTTGTCGCCACCTTGCAGAGAACAACACTGGGAGGTTCTTGGGAGGTACCAGGTATGTATAGACCGGGAGGGGCCTGTTGAAGTTTTTGGAGAGTTCTCTGCAATGCTGCCACCTAGCGGTGCGTTAACCCTAGTGTAATTATTAATGTTTGAAGTGGGGTGTGTGACATACTTAGAATAGTTTACAAACACATCACAGTTAGACAGTACATTAACAGTATCAGGTGGCAACTCATCTGTGCCATCGAGTGCATTCCTGACCATGGCCCTGAGCGCCACTGCCGTAATGGCTAAGGCGCAAACCGGGCGCAGAGTCGCTCCCCCAAATGCAAAGGCATGGCATGCCAATTGATCGATACGCCAGTCCTCAGAGTCCCGTAGCGTAGTAGTGTCAGCGGAGTGCATAATAGAGGTGTTGGACAACCCTAGAATAGGAGCATCAACGTCGGGGGGCGATGACCAGCACTTAACCAAGTCAGCAGGGAAGGGATACTTCCTATCCACACTCTTAGGGATCCCGGGAAGTCTACTGGGATGTTCCCATTCTTTAAGCACTAGGCTATTGAAATGGGTTTGCTCTGGAAATTCCAGACGAGCCTTAGCAGTATGAAAAAGTTCACCCCTTTGCCTGGGAGCCACAACAGGGGGAGAGATGGACAAGACTTAAAAAATCTGAACCAGCAGTCTGTCAATATCATCCGAGGTCCAGTGCTCAGAACCAGACGTCATGACCCCTTGACTCCTTGTCATATGACCCTGAGTCAGAACAGCTCCCCTTCGTCCGAGGGGGTATAGTCGTAAGGATGCAACAACTCATCAGATTCCATAGGGAAAGGAGCAGAGTCAGGGGTTAAATGCCGCCTCTTTGCGGTGGCCTTACGCGCTAATGAGCTAGCAAGCAATCTTTCAACACTGGCCAGTCTAGTAGCCACATCAGGATGAGAATCCCCGCTTGTATTGGGGGTTAGACTCAGGCTTGGGGGAGTAGGTGAAGTGAGGCGAGGTGCAGGCCCAGCCACGGAAGAGGCGGGAAGAACAGATAACGCCTGCTGTGCACAAGGAACACAGACCCGTGCATTGTCACCGCTGCTAGGTAAGACCCCACAAGCTACACACAGCCGGGCTTGTCTCGAAGGAACCCCGTTTACAATATCCTGGGACGCCTCCATATGGTGATTTAATCGGCACAATAGGCCAGTAGGGGTTGACGCTGTAAGCTACCCTGGATGCCCCAATAACCCGCGGGGAAGTGGGAGTAAATTTAATAATCTCAACCGGGAGCAGCCACCGGAATCCACGGTCTGAAAGACATAAAGGGAACAAGAATGTCAGAGCCATGCGCAAGGGAGTAATAAAAGTAATATAAAGTCGCCCGCGAGGGCACTTACAAAGGGGGGAGGACGGTCTTCACCACGCGCGCGCGAGTAAAAATGGCGCCAAGTGAACCTCGAAGGGCGGCCAGAGCTGACGTGACGCGGAGCGTGCCAAGCCAGGACCCCCCCCCCCCCCGGAGAGAACGAAGCTCCAAAAAATGCGTAGCCAATAGAGAAAACAGGGCAGTGACGCCTGAAGGAAATTGATCGAGTGGATTACCGCAAAAGAGCCACTACAAGCTAAAAAAAGACGCCACAGCATCTGCAAAGCCACCGCCGCCCATGCAGTACAACCATATAGGAAAGGCGCGGGGCAGCGAACAATACAAGTTAAAAGTAGACAGCGCGACTCTGACACCCATTCCCAGTCAAACGCGATACTAAGGCCATAAGCGTGTAATAGGGTACACTGAGGCCGCCATACTCACAACCCCCCCCCTTTCTTTCCCCCCGGGCTAAGGGGGGAACGAGGGAGGATGGGGACCCTTTACACAGGGTCCACCGCTACATGGGGCGTGGGGCAATGATGTGGGAGGGGCATCCCCTAAAGGCTCACCATCAGCCTAAACCGCCTACCCTTTGGTGGGGGACTGCGGTGGAGCATGGCTCAGTTAAGCACGCATGGTGCTGCCTACCTTCACCCGATCAGCGCAGCCCAGGCTGGGAGGCACATCACAAGGAGGACGGGTGGGAGTAGTCCAACAGGGCCGCAGGCTGTAATAGCCCCAATCTCCTGCGAGAGAGTGATACTTCATGTCTTCGCAGTCAGCACTGCAGAGAAATCTGGGGGATTTGTGGGAGGACCCGGGTATATGAAGGGCCGGAAGGAGCCTGTTTTTGCATGTCTGAAGTGCACAGCGCCATCTGGCGGAGGATAACCCAAGTGTAAGTATTATATCTGGAGCAGGACGTACTGTATACTTAGAATAAAAATGCAGTGGTTGGCATTCTAAATTTAGAGACCGTCTGGAGGCAGCAGGAAGCATCTGCCTGTCTAAATTACTTAGACAATTTAATTGCCGTAAACATTGTGTTAAGGTCTGTTGCACCATTTGCATGATTACCACAGTGAGTAAGGAATGAATGACGAATCCTTCTGAGCAAACAAATTACAGCCTCCTTTTTTTTCTTAGCGTTTCTGAGATCAAGAAAGGCACCAAACATTGGTTTTACTTGTTTTATTATAAAACAATCTTACAGTCTACAAAAGGTGTGCAACATATATTCACATCAGAGTTCCATTGTACAACGAATTTTAGACGGTCAGAGGAAAACCTTACTAAAGATGGCAGCAGCTTATAGCTGGAGTGCTTATTTGCATGTGAGGTTTACCTCTGTGCCATTTTTATTTAAAAAGTGTGTGTGTGGGGAGGGGGTGTTCAGCACTGGTGGCTGGTCTATTCAAAATTACTTTATGCTGGAAGTTAAACTAGATGTTCTGTCGGGGTAAATGTCCATTCTAAATCAAATTGGCATTAAGCCATGTGATCTGGGCGGGGGGGGGGGGGGGGGGGGGGGTTGTATGCATTGGCTTCCAAGGTCAGTGAAATCTTAGTGAGCCTGCAGCCCAAGAACTCCCAACTGAGGGATGCCCTGCTCCACATACCCATGCTGAAGCTCGAATCCTGGCACTCCATGCTGGACTATGGCCCCACTTGTCGGCTGGCAGTGTGGCTTACAGGGTGGAGTTCTGCATTGCAATCTGTAAGTATGACACTGGCCATTGGGCAGTCAGGTGAGACAGTAATAGGCTAAGAAAAAAAAAAAAAAAAAAAAAAAAAAAAAAGATTCTGCAGCACGGGCATCAGGATTGGGCTTCAGTGTGTTATGCGGAGCAGAGCAACCATCAATCCCTGAAAGCCCAGGTTAGGGATCCTCCAGTCTTACTTGACTGGAGGGAACACATTAAATGCGCACCAGGCCCTGATTGGAAGCATGCAGTTAGCATCATAACTAAAGTGAACCTTTGCTGGGTGGCTGATTAAGTGCCCCTGGGGCATCAAGATACAAGCCCACAGTTGCTCAGTTTCCTAGTGGCCGCCTCTCCAGCTGAGGGGCTTAACCACGCCCAGCAAGGCTAAATATCTACTACTACTCAGCAAGGCTAAATATGGGCTCCTCCTAATGGTTTCATGCCAAAAGAAGAACACAGAGCATGCTCTTTCATCCAATCAGAAAGGAAGCTGGTTAGGCGATGTATAAATAAAACATTTTCAGGCAAAAAAAATAATAGTATAATCACTTTTTCTCCCCTGCAGTCCATCACTCCTAGGCAGCAGCACTCACCTAAAAGGCTGGATGCAGGTCCCTCGTCCCCTGGCAACTCGCGCAGTGCTGCTCTCTTGCCGGACATCTCTTCCTGTCTCACTCCCCCCACCATCAGCCACTGTGAGATACCAAGCCCCCTTCCATTGTAGTGCGGCTTACTTGTGCAATTTAGGCTACGTGTCCTACCTATAAAAGTTTGGGCACTGAAGGGAACGGACCCCCCCCCAAACACACACATTAGGCACAGACTCCCAGACCGCCTGTTTATACAATAAGAAGTGTAAACAGAGCATGAAAAAGGAAGGAAGGATTAAAGCACTTGTCTCTTCATATAAGAATTCCAAAATCATTAATTTAAAGTAACCATGCGGAATCAAAACTTGCATAAAGAAATCAAAGCATAATGATATACATAACAATGGTAAACACATTCTGTACATACAGTATCCTACAGTCACATTTACAGAAGAAATGTCACGCCCAGCCAGGAGGGTACCTCTATCCCATCATATTAATAATCATCCCCAGGATGCGCTACATTACATTTCCCAGAAAAAAATGGCTGTGAGGAGAGCCCCCTTAAGAAAATAGGAGACCCCCCAATGCCTTTTGTGTGCAAACGATTGATGCCTTAAAGGGCATGTTCACCATTATAACACATTGGGAAGATAGCATTTTATTAAACTCACCAAGTTCCATTGGAGATGGAGCATGACCAATTATGATACCTCCAATTTATGCTCTGCCCTCTAGTGCTATCTAAGCTGCCACCCATTAAATGCAAAACAAAATCTTTTCCTGATGGAACTATATGAAGGCTATATAAAGAATGGTTGGGATGCCAGTGGCTGCAGAGAATGGACATCCCCCGTTTAGACAAGCACCTTTATTGCAGCCTAACTTTGTAATGACCATTCTGAACATTGTACCTGGACGTGCTTTTAATACAAAACCAGATTCTATGAAGAATTAAATGAGCCAGGAAATCTGAGCTTAGATAGCCCTGGCCTATGGGACTAAATGTTTGAATAATGGTACAGCAGAGAGGACACTAAGATATGACTTTGCTTACTAGACCTAGCGCAAAAATATGCTACAACATGGAGGGAAGGTGAGGTGGAGGGGGTATAAAGGGAAGTTCCTCTATCAAGTTATTGTGCACTCCACGCTGATCTTTGCCCCCCAGAGGAGGAAAGAAGTCAAGAACCCAGGGCCAAGCTATACTCCAGGCGTCTACTTCATGTACACACACAGGAAGTGTTGGGGGTGGAACTATGCTCCAAGATGTAACAAAATGTGTCATAAGTGTAATTTACCCATTAAGACCTCTAAATGAAACCTAAATGAGAGAGATGTATCTGCTCAGTGCCCAGTGGCATGGGTGCTTTGCTGGGAAAGTCCACCCCGATATACTGGAACTGAACTACAACTTCTAGTTTTGTCGCTAGCCATCAAGGTGTACATCGCTTCCCATCAAGACACATGCTGGCACACAAAGGGAAACCCAGCACACTGGAGCCATTGCATCTGATTGGAGAAGCAAACCCCTAAAAGCTACCACCTGGGCACAGGGGAGCACTGCAAGCCAAGGACATGCATTGGACAGAGGATTCACTTCAGGGTGTAGGCCCAATTTAAAGTAGACCAAAGCCCTATGGTCTAGGTTCCACCTCTTACTGACCAGCAGCCCTACACTCAGGAGATAATCTTTTCCTCAAACTTCTGTATAACAAGGGCCAGGAATCTGTTACCAATGCAGTGTCACTCACCTCTTGAAGTGTTGGAAGGAGCTCCGCTAGGAAATACTCTGTGTCCTATGCAGGTCTATTTAATGGTATGAAAGGGTCGGTTAGTTTAAAATCGCCATGTACCAGAACCCTCCCTGGCACAGTTGCTAAAGTGGATTTCAATAAACTTTCCCATCATACCTCACAACATGGGTGTCCTAAAGTCTCCCCTGCTTGGGGCGCTCTCCTGGAGCTTCAGAATCTGAAGCTTGGAGCTGCACTTTCAGCTGACCTTTCTGACTTTGTACTCCACACATGTCCCTATGAGGCCAGGAGCCAAGTGCAGCACCCATCTTCAGCTTCCAGGGCTGTGGGAATGCATTGTGAAAACTCCCCTCCTACCCTAAATGCATTACAAGGTGGACATATTCATACTCAAAACCAAGCATCTTGTGCAGCCCGAAATAGGTTTAGAAATAAGTTTAACAGCAGCATGAAGGTAATAAGCCTGTGGTACCTACTCATGTCTTCCCCCCCAACATCTTGGAGTTGTCTTTTAAAAGAGTTAAGTTGAAAATCAAGAACAAAAGTACTGAAAGCATGAGAAGGCCATTCGGATGGAAATGATAATTATGTAAAAGAAAAACCTGCCTGAAACCTTATATCACACCTCGGATGGCAGGGCTCCGAGCAGAAGAGCTTGTCATGCAAAGGAACAAGAAAGTCATATAGAAGTTCGGACAAGTCCCTTAAAAATGTAGAATCTTTTTTTTTTTTTTTTTTTGCTTTGTCGTTGAGGTTGGATCTCCTTGGTATAGTTATGCATAGCGGGTGTTCTGAGATCCTATCGGCAAATCCTGAAATCTTGCACGATTGTTCATCTGGCAACTCGTCCACAGTTGCAGAAAAAGATAGTTTAAAGGCTCCTTCCGAGGATGATGATGTCTTTTGGGAATCCTTCCATTTTGGCAATTTCAAAGCAACCCAACTTGCTGTAAAAATCTAAAATTCTTTTGTCATCGGGTCGAACTTCACAAAAAGCACCACGAGAGCCTAAAATGATAACAAAAGTGTGACTAGGCGTCGCATGATGAGGCAGCATATTCACACATAAAACTAACAAAGCATCCAAAAAATAAACAGGAAGTCCATCAAAAATGACTGACCAGCCTCCCACATTTGCAGAAAGGGGTTGTGTGTCTCCCTACTCAACCCAGCATGGAAGCCAGAGAGCAAACAGACCGAATCCAGATTCGGGATGCTTTGCTGTGTGATCCCCTCCCCACCCTTGTCAGCCACATCCCTGGCAACCCTGTAGCAGAGGTGCCCTCCCACTTAGAATGGCTGGGGATGTTAGCTTGCATTAGCTACAGGGGTGTCAGGGATGCATATGCACAGGCTTTCGGTGCCATTCCGGTGCACAAAAGTGAGTGAGCACATCCGGCAGGGATGCTGCCGGAAGCCCAAACATCACCATGATTGAGACAAGTATAGGGCAAACCGGGGGATTTAAACATTCCTAAATACTAAAATGTAAAATCCACACATGGGTCCAAAGGATGGCCTACTGTATTCCAATGCACTCCTGAGCCAGCCTGCCAGGGACAAAACTTAATTATGCAAAGAGTGACAGTTGTTGCAAATTCTTGAACGGACTTCTGCTTTACCCAATGTTAATATCTGCCAATCACTTTGCACGATGGTTAAAAGCATCCAACATGCATCAAAATTATTGCAATAGCAAAAATACAATTCTGTGATAACTCACCTGTAGAATTGGTATGAGTATACAGTACGTCCTGCTCCAAATCTAATACTTACAGTTGGGATATACTCCGCCAGATGGCGCTGGACTGCAGCGACATCGAAAATAGGCTCCTCCCGGCCCCTCAAATATCAAGGGACCTCCCACAAATCCCCAGCATTGAAAAGCAGTTAAGGAGAAGCCGGGAGCATTAAACAATCCAAACTATCAACTATAACAATGATAACAATCACCATACAGGGGATCCAAGAAAATGCAAACCAAGGGTGGGTTGGAGCAGGACGTACTGTATACGTATAATACCAATTCTACAGGTGAGTAATCACAGAATTGCATTATTCTTAGTATACAGTACGTCCTGCTCCAAATCTAATACTTACAGTTGGGACATCCAATAGCAGTGTCCATAAAGTAGGGTGGGATCCAAAAGAAAAATTAGCAGCAGGCAGTTTAAACCACTGCCGCCTGCAGAACCTTGCGGCCAAAAACATCCCTAACAGGCCCTAACATCAACATTGTAAAACTTAAAAAAGGTATGAACAGAAGACCAAGTAGCGGCCTTGCAAACTTGTTCAACAGAAGCCTGGTGCTGAAAAGCCCAAGAGGCACCAATAGGACGAGTGGAGTGAGCAGTAAGGCAGAAGGGAGGATTCTTCCCCTTAGCAGAGTAGGCCTGAATCACAGCCTGACGAATCCACTTGCTGATAGTAGATTTGGCAGGAGCCAAACCCTTCCTAGGACCAGAAGGGACCACAAAAAGAGCATCAGTTTTCCTGAAAGGTGCAGTAGCCACCAGATAGTACTTCAGACACCTAACCACATCCAAAGAGTGCAAAACCCTCTCCTTAGCATTGCTAGGATTAGGTAGGGCACAAAGAAGGAAGAACAAAATCCTGATTCAAATGAAAGGCAGACACTACCTTAGGCAGAAAATCAGGTTTGAAACAAAACACCACCTTGTTCTGGTGCCTCTCATAGTAGGGGGGCTGAATGGACAGCGCCGCCAACTCAGACACACGCCTGACAGAAGTGATAGCCACCAGAAATACAACCTTGAGCGTAAGAATGGCCAAGGCAGCATCCTGCACAGGTTCAAAGGGAGCACCCTGCAAGGCTGACAGAACCAAGTTCAAATCCCAAACAGGCACCATAGGTTTACGTGGGGGACGCACATGAGTGACCCCCTGGAAGAAAGTCCTGATCAGAGGGTGCTGAGCAAAGTACTTCTGGAAAAAAATAGCCAGGGCAGACACCTGACCCTGCAGAGTACCGAGTTGGAGCCCCATCTCCAACCCATGCTGCAGGAACTCCAGAATCCTGGGAATAGAGAACACACGACAGGGAAGAGACCTAGACTCACACCAGTCAATGTAGGCATGCCAAACCCTGTAATAAATGGAAGAGGAAGACTTCTTCCTAGCTTTAATCAAAGTATCCACAACTGAGGAAGACAGCCCCTTCTCCAGCCCTGAGTGATCAGATCTGGCACCAAGGGCAGAGCGTATTGATCTACTGCCAGCTGTACCACGTCTGCGAACCACACTCTTCTTGGCCACCTGGGGGGCCACCAGAATTGCTGGCACCCCCTCCAGAGCAATCTTGCACAGAACCCTGCCCAGCAGGGGAATTGGGGGGGAAGACATACAGGAACTGAAAATCCTTTCATGACATTGCTAGCGCATCCGAGGTCAGAGCCAGAGGATCCCTGGACAGAGACAAAAGATGGAAGCTTGTGATTGTGGCGGGATGCAAACAGATCCACATCTGGTTGGCCCCAATGGTGACACAGAGATTGAAACACCCTGCTGCATAGGGACCATTCTCCCTGGCGAGAGGTCCCCCTGCTCAGAGAGTCCGCCAGGTGATTTTCCACCCCCGGGATGTACACAGCTGAAATGCAGGGGACATTGGCCTCCGCCCAAGTCAGGATCCGAGACGCTTCCTGGAGGGCCCCCTTGCTCCGGGTCCCCCCCGATGATTGATGTAGGCAACTGCCGTCTGGTTGTCCGGGCGCACATGAACAGGCAGGCCCTGAAGATGAGTAGTCAAGCGAGCAAGAACCAACCTAATCGCTCGCAGCTCCAAGACATTGATAGGTGTGTGGGCCCCACCTCCCCTGGAACTGCAGGGACTTCCAGACCCCCCCCCCAACCTGACAGACTGGCATCCGTGGTGACCGTCTCCCAGGAAGGGGCAAGAAAGGATCTGCCCCCCAACAGGTTCCTTGAGTCCATCCACCACAAGAGGGACCTCCTGACCAGGGGGGAGAGCACACAGACCCTGTCCAGGGACGCTGGGTCCTTGTCCCATACTGACACAAGTTGAAGTTGCAGAGGCCTCAAGCGGAACTGAGCATAAGGGACCGCTTCGAAGCACGTCACCATCAGGCCCCACCAGCTGCATCCCCTGCCTGATGGAGGGATGGGGACAAGCTAGGAGGGACTGAGCCTGTGCAATCAGACTGTCCACCTTCTGCTGAGGAAGATCCTTGCCTGAACTGTATCCAGATTCATTCCTAGGAATGGAGTTACCAAGGAAGGGGACAGTGAGGACTTGGGGTGGTTGATCACCCATCCAAATGACTCCAGAGTGGACACCACCAGCTGAGTATCCAACTCTGCCTGATGTAGAGACTGGGAAGTAATGAGGATGTCGTCTAGATATGGAAGCACGCGGACGCCCTGACATCTGAGCAGAGACATCACGCCAGCCAGCACCTTGGTGAACACCCTGGGAGCTGAAGTGAGGACGAAGGGCAAGGCCACAAATTGGTAGTGTTGATCCATCAGAGCGAACCTGAGGAACCTTTGATGACCTGGGAACACAAGAATATGAAGGTAAGCATCTTTGATGTCCAAAGAAGTCATGAAATCCCCTTGGTGCAGGGAACTGATGGCAGAGTCGCCATGCGAAAGCGCCTGCCCCTGACAAACTTGTTGAGAATCTTTAAGTCCAGGATGGGCCTGACAGAACCATCCTTTTTGGGTACTGTGAATAGGTTGGAATAAAAGCCCTTGCCTTTTTCTCTTAAAGGGACCTGGCAGATGACCCCCAGCTCCAGGAGGCCTTGCACTGCTTGCACTAGCTCCTGAGCTGACAAGAGGGTCCTGAGGAACGGATCTGATGAATCTTGGAGGGGGATCGGCAGCAAACTCCAACTTGTAACCGGAGGACACTACCTCCTGAATCCACCGGTCTGAGACATGAAGCCTCCAGACGTGAGCGAAGTGCTGCAGCCGTCCCCCCACCCGGATGGGTGAGGGCGCCCCATCATGCCTGAGGGGGCTTGGGAGAGGATTTAGCTTTGGGACCCCAGGAGGAGCCAGGACGTCCACGTCCTCTGTCTTTACCCCAGAAATCTCCCCGGGCCCCAGGGAAGGACACCCCCCTTCCCTGTCTTGCACCGCGGTAAAGGGAGGAGAAGGAACCCTGACCCCGAAAGGGCCGCCTGCGCTGGGGTAACCTGCCTCCCTTAGCAAAAAGGTCCAGGCGCTCTCCAAACATACGCAGTCCTGGGAAAAGCAGTGAGGGCCTTCTTGGCAGCGTTGTCAGCAGCCCACTGGCGCAGCCAAACCGAGCGGCGTATAGCCACCACGAGGGCAGAAGTTCTGGCACACATTCTGATGGTGTCATCCAATGCTGATAGGACAAAATTTACAAAAACATCACAACTGGAGAGTGCATTAAACACCTCACAAGGCAAATCATCAGGGGCACTATCGAGCATATTTCTGATAAGGGTTCTAGTGGCCACAGCAGTAATGGCAGAGGCACAGACCGGGCGCAGCCACATGCAAAGACGTGGGATGCCAGCTGATCAATATGCCGGTCTTCGGCATCCCGCAGGGTAGTAGAATCAGGGGAATGCATGAGAGAGGTGTTAGATAGCCCTAGGATCGGGGCATCCACCTCGGGGGGGGGGGGGGGGGGGGGGGGGGGGAGAGACCAACATTTAACCACCTCAGCAGGAAAGGGATACTTCCTATCCCAACTCTTTGGAATTTTACTGGGGCGCTCCCATTCCTTGAGCACGAGGTTATGGAAATGTGCCTGCTCTGGAAATTCCAAACGTGATTTTGCTGTATGGAAAAGCTCCCCTCTTTTGCCTGGGAGCCTCCACAGGGAGAGAGATAGACAGAACCTCAAAAATCTGGGTCAATAATCTGTCAGTGTCATCCGGGGCCCAGGGGTCAGAGCCAGAATAGCCATGACCCCTCGGTCTCTCATCAGATGAGCCTGAATCAGAAAAGAGCTCCCCTTCATCAGACGAGGTATAGCCACACAGATTAATAAACTCCTCAGTTCCCATAGGGAAAACCGTAACATTAGGCGTCAAGTGCCGCTTCTTAGCAGGGGCCTTACGCGCTAAAGACTTCACAATAATCTGTTCAACAGTAGCCAGTCTAGAAGGCACATCAGGCTGAGAATCCCCACTTGTATGCAACTCAGCAGGAGTGAGATTTAAGCTTGGGGGAGTAGGTGAAGTGAAACGAGGTGCAGCCACTGGCAGGCCAGATTGCAATGCAAGCACCTGCTGAGCGCAGGGTACACAGATCCGCGCCTTGTCAGCATGAGGCTGCCCACACGCTACACACAGCCGGTCTTGTCCCGAAGGGACCCCGGTAACATTATCCTGGGATGCCTCCATATGGTGATAATAGCGGCGCTATACGCCGATAGGGAATAACGCTATATAGCAACCCTGGATGCCCCAATAACCCGCTAGGGACGTGGGAGTATAATTTTTACAAGGCCTACAAGTAATATACTAAAAACAGGGCCGGGAGAAGCCAAGAAGGGTTTGTCACACCTGAAAGACATAAGCTGACAAGACCTTAAGTACATCGTAACAAAGGGCAAGGGCACTTAAGGACCGCGGTAGGTAGGAGTCCGTCACGCATAGGCAAAGTCAGAAAAGATGGCGTCGGTATACCTCGAGGGGCGGGCCAGTAGTAGCGATGACGCGGAACGCGCCAAAGACGGGCCCTAAGCACCAACGGCGGTGCTGCCTACCTTCACCCGACCAGCGCAGCCAAGGCTGGGAGGCATATTACTAGTGGAATGGGTGGGAATAGTCCTACAGGGCCGCAGATTAATAACCCCGCTCACCTGCGAGTAGAGAGCCAATTTCTCATCCTTCGCAGCCAGACTGCAGAGAAATTCTGGGGATTTGTTGGAGGTCCCCAAGTATTTGAAGGGCCGGAAGGAGCCTATTTTCGATGTCTCTGCAGTCCAGCGCCATCTGGCGGAGTATATCCCAACTGTAAGTATTAGATTTGGAGCAGGACGTACTGTATACTAAGAATAAGCAGTTATTTCCGCACAGACTGATTCAGAGGACGGGCCATTGGAATTGAGCATAGCTCCCCTATAAAAGCAGAATCATAGGTTTAAAGCCTGCCACCACATTGACCCCAAAAAAAGCCCATTCCATCCTCATATTATGGACCTTAGATCAGGGAGCTTTTTATTTATTTGGAATAGCATATTGAAGATTTTCTAAAACAATCCGGATACCCACTGTATCCACCAACTCCATTTGTATATCCTTTCACCATACCTTTACATTCATATGTAAATCCCCACATGATAGCAATGTGCATGCCAACTGGCTTACCTTTCTGTATGTATGGGTACCTTATTTATAGCTCTCCCCCATCTGTTCCACATCTTAACCATGTTCCCAATACTCAATCCATCTAAGCACCCACCAATGCTAAGCATACATTTATAGAATAAAAAAAAATATTATATATATATATTTTATCAAATATTTGTGCCAAAGATTTAACTTTGGGGTGGTGGTGTATAATCCAATGTCATCATGTTCCTTCAAGCCATCACCGTCGCCTCTATTTGCCAATGTGCTCCTCCTATATAACCCTCTGTGCAATAGTCCATCCTTATTGTACCCTAATTTAACTACCAGTTATATTTCCCCCTCCCACTTTCCCCACAGCAGGTCAAGGGCCACAGGTTGAGCAAATGTGCCTTATATCCTAATAGCCCATGCAGAAAGCCTCCATCAAAATGGACCCACTAAATCTAATAAAACACTCTAAGAAAGTCATATAGCCAAAAAATAAGGGATCGCTGCCGGTGTCCAAACCTGACTGACTGTATTACACAGTACCTTCCCGCACATATCGACTGAGATATCTCCACGCTAACCTACAATCCTGAGCCAACTATCAAGCATACCCAACATGAAATAGGGGAGGTAGACACCTGCTTCTTGCTCAAATGTCAAATGTGCCTTATGGTGCAAACTCCTCAAAAAGGTTTTTCTTGGTGTGCTTGATTTCTGGATGAGCAAGTGCAGGTTTGTAGCAGCTATTCACATGCAGCACCCTACTGGCAATACTGTATTCTGACCTTAGGGATATGTACGTGCTAATTTTTAGTCTTACCATTGGCTTTGAGAGAGGATAGAAGGCATCCCATCATTCCTTTGGCTACACTGGGATCAGTGACTTTCTTATGAATGTCCACTTTTATCAAGGAAGGAAAGTTAGCAAGGAATGTATCGGGTAAGATTTCTTGTTCCTCATGAAAACTCAGCATGATTTTCTAATAAAAAAAACAAAGTGATAACAGGTTCAGTTAGAAATACAATTAAGTTATAAATTAACCTTGCTATAAAGATTACGTCGCAAACATTTGTTCATGTTTACCTTTGCAAATGGCACATGCTCTGATAAAATGGCTAAAGCAGCTATGACTGGCGTTGGGAGTAGACAGTTTGGAGAATAACTTTCTTTATTTTTTGCATTATGATTAGATTTTGGAATTTCAATATATCAGACCAATGACCAGGGTGTGAATTCTCTCACCCTATATAAATTATTTGATTAGGCGCACTGAATCTGCAACAATACCCTAAACTGTAGGTAGTCTAGTCAGCAGCACAGCAGCCACACAGTTGGCTGATCAAGCATTTAGTAACAATCACGAAGGAGGTTTGCTATAGAAGTATTGATTAGCATGTGTTATTAATCTTTACCTTTGTTTAAATCTGAAAATACAATTCTGTGAAATACTCACCTGTAGAATTGGTATTATAAGTATACAGTACGTCCTGCTCCAGATAAAATACTTAGACTTGGGTAATCCTCCGCCAGATGGCGCTGTACTGCAGAAGCATGCAAAAACAGGCTCCTCCTGGCCCTTCATAAACCCAGGGACCTCCCACAAATCCCCAGCATTGAAAAGCAGTGAACAAGAAGCCGGGACCAAAAAAAAAACACCCAGAACAACTGGTAACGATAACTAGAGAACAATCACCATACAGGGGATCCAGAATAATGCAACAACAGGGTGGGGTGGAGCAGGACGTACTATATATTTATAATACCAATTCTACAGGTGAGTATTTCACAGAATTGTATTATTCTTAGTATACAGTACGTCCTGCTCCAGATATAATACTTACACTTGGGACATCCAATAGCAGTGTCCATAAAGTAGGGTGGGATCCCCCAACAAAAAAGGTGACAACAGGCAGTTTAAACTACTACCGCTTGCAAAACCTTGCGGCCAAAAGCAGCATCTGCTGAGGCCCTAACATCAACCTTGTAAAACTTCGAAAAGGTATGAACAGAAGACCAAGTAGCGGCCTTGCACACTTGTTCAACCGAAGCCTGGTGCTGGAAGGCCCAAGAGGCAAGAGGCAACAATAGCACGAGTAGAATGAGCAGTAAGACGGAAGGGGGGACTCTTCCCTTAGCAGAGTAGGCCTGAATCACAGCCTGACGAATCCATTTCCTAATAGTAGATTTGGCCGGAGCCAAACCCTTCCTAGGACCAGAGGGGACCACAAAAAGAGCATCAGTTTTCCTGAAGGCCGCAGTGACTACCAGGTAATACTTCAGACACCTGACCACATCCAAGGGATGCAGAACCCTTTCCTTAGCGTTGCTAGGATTCGGACACAATGAAGGAAGAACAATATCCTGATTCAAATGAAAGGCAGACACCACCTTTGGCAGACAGTCTGGCTTAAAGCGGAACACCACCTTGTCCTGGTGTCTCTCGTAGTATGGGGGCTGAATAGACAACGCCGCCAGCTCCGATACACGCCTGACCGAACTGATAGCCACCAGAAAAAACACTTTGAGCCTATTCAGGATGCTGCTTTGGCCGTACTTACCCTCAAAGGGAGCACCCTGCAAGGCAGACAAAATCAAGTTCAAATCCCAAACAGGGACCATAGGTTTATGTGGGGGACGCGCATGAGTGACCTCCTGAAAGAAAGTCTTAACCAAGTGATGCTGAGCAAAGGACTTCTGAAAGAAGACAGACAGGGCAGAAACCTGACCCTTCAGAGTACCGAGTTTTAAACCCAACTCTAAACCATGTTGTAAAAATTCCAGAATCCTAGGGATGAAGAACTCCCTGCAGGGAAGAGATCTGGACTCACACCAGTCTATGTAGGAACGCCATACCCTGTAATAGATGGCAGAAGTAGTTTTCTTCCTAGCCTGTACCATGGTATCCACCACAGAGGCAGACAAGCCTTTCTCCATCAAGATGGAGGTTTCAGCAGCCAAGCCGTCAAAACCAGAGTTTGTAAATTGGGATGGCGTAAGGAGCCCTGAGTGAGTAGATCTGGCGCCTCTGGCAGGACGTATGATCTACTGCCATTTGTACCACGTCTGCGAACCATACCCTTCTTGGCCACCTTGGGGCCACTAGAATCACTGGCACCTTTTCCAGGACAATCTTGTGCAGAACCCTGCCCAGCAGGGGAAACGGGGGAAATACATACAGGAGGCAAAATTTCTTCCAAGACAACGACAGAGCGTCCGTGGCCATGGCCAAAGGATCCTGAGACAGGGAGACAAAGGCCGGGAGCTTGCGATTGTGACGGGATGCAAACAGATCCACATCCGGTAGACCCCAACGGTGACACAGGGACTGGAACACCCTGTTGCAGAGGGACCACTCCCCCTGACGGGAAGTCCCCCTGCTCAGAGAGTCTGCCAGGAGATTCTCCACCCCCGGGATGTAAACAGCCGAAATGCATTGAACATTGGCCTCCGCCCATGTCAGAATCCTCGACACTTCCCAGATGGCACCCTTGCTCCGGGTCCCTCCCTGATGATTGATGTAGGCCACCGCCGTCCGGTTGTCTGAGCGCACCTGAACAGACAGTCCCTGCAGGTGACCGGTCAACTGCTCCAGAACCAACCTGATCGCCCGTAGTTCCAGAATGTTGATGGCTAAATGGGCCTCCTGAGGACCCCACCTGCCCTGGAACCTCAGGGACTTCCAGAATCCCCCCCAACCTGACAGACTGGCATCCGTGGTGACCGTCTCCCAGGAGGGGGCTAGAAAGGACCCTTTAGCAAATTCCTGTGGTCCAGCCACCACGGGAGGGACCTCAAGACCTACGGGGGAAGCACACAAACCCTGTCCAGGGATGCAGGATCCTTGTCCCTTACCCAGAGGAGGTGAAGCTGCAGAGGCCTCGAATGGAACTAAGCAAAGGGCACCGCCTCGAAGCTCGCCACCATCAGACCCACCAGCTGCATTCCCTGCCTGAGTGAGAGCTGGGGGCGTGAGAGCAGGGACCGCACCTGCGCAGTCAGGGCTTCCACCTTCTGTTGGGGAAGGAATATTCGTGACTGAACCGTATCCAGAATCATCCCCAGGAATGGGGTCAATGACGAAGGGGACAGAGAAGACTTGGGGTGATTGATCACCCAGCCGAAGGACTCCAAGGTGGACACCACCCGCCGAGTGTCCAGCCCCGCCTGCTGTAGGGGCCATGAGACGATGAGGATGTCGTCCAGGTAGGGCAGCACTCGAATGCCCCCTGACCTTAACAAGGACATCACTCCTGCCAGTACCTTGGTGAACACTCTGGGAGCTGAAGTGAGGCCAAATGGTAGGGCCACAAACTGATAATGTTGATCGTTCAACGCGAATCTGAGAAACCTTTGATGTCCCGGAAACACAGGGATGTGAAGGTAACGTCATAAAATCCCCTGGGCGCAGAGAGCCAACGGCCGAGCGCAGAGTTTCCATGCGAAAGCGCTTGTGCTTGACAAATTTGTTGAGGATCTTTAAATCCAGAATGGGCCTGACTGACCCATCTCTTTTGGGTACTGTGAAAAGGTTGGAGTAGAACCCTTCTCCTAATTCTCTCAAGGGAACCTGGCAAATAACTCCCAGATCCAGAAGGTCTTGTACTGCCTGCATCAGGACCTGAGCCGATACCGGGTCCTGGGGGATCCGGGACCTGATGAATCTTGAGGGGGGCCGCACAGCAAACTCTATTTTGTAGCCAGAGGTAACCACCTCCTGAATCCACCGGTCCGAGACTTGGTGCCTCCAGACATGCGCGAAGTGCTGTAGCCTTCCCCCCACCCTGGCGGGCGAAAGCGCCCCATCATGCTTGAGGGGTCTTGGGAGGGGCTTTGGGTTTGGTCCCCCAGGAGGAGCCGGGGCGCCGCCCCTTGCTCCTATGCCAGGAGTCTGCACGAGCCCCCGCGAAGGACACCCCTTTCCCCTGCTTAACACCTCTGTAGGGGGCGGAAAGGGGGCCCTGGTTCCGAAAGGGCCAAGGCTGCCGCCTGCGCTGTGGTAACTTACCTCCTTTAGCAAAGAGGTCTAGGTGGTCCCCAAACAGGCGCAGGCACTTAAATGGAAGCCCAGTAAGGGCTTAGCAGCATTGTCAGCCACTGGCACAGCCATACCGCGTGGCGTATAGCCACCACCAAGGCAGAAGATCTGGCACACAGCCTAATAGCATCATCCGATGCAGACAGGATAAAGTTCACAAACACATCACAATTAGACAGTGCATTAACAGCATCAGTAGGCAACTCGTCCGGGCCGTCAAGTACATTCCTGACCATGGCCCTGAGCACCACAGAAGTAATGGCCAAGGCACAAACCGGGCGCAGCGCCGCCCCACCAAATGCAAAGGCATGGCATGCCAATTGGTCAATGCGCCGGTCCTCAGAATCCCGCAGCGTAGTGGTGTCGGGGGAGTGCATAATAGAGGTGTTAGACAGCCCTAAAACAGGAGCATCGACCTCGGGGGGTGATGACCAGCACTTGACCATATCAGCAGGAAATGGATACTTTCTGTCCAAACTCTTAGGGATCCCGGGAAGTCTACTGGGATGTTCCCATTCTTTCAACACGAGGTTATTGAAATGGGTTTGCTCAGGAAATTCCAGTCGAGCCTTAGCAGTATGAAATAACTCACCCCTTTGCCTAGGGGCCTCAACAGGGAGAGAGATGGACAAAATTTCAAAAATCTGAAACAGTAGTTTGTCAGTATCATCCGGGGTCCAGTGGTCAGAACCGGAATAGTCATGACCCCTTGCCTTCTCATCAGAAGATTCTGAGTCAGAAAATAGCTCCCCTTCATCCGAAGGGGTATGGCCATAAAAATGTGAAAACTCATCAGACTCCGTAGGGAAAGGAGCAGAATCAGGGATTATGTGCCGCTTTTTAGCAGTGGCCTTGCGCGCTAGAGAACTAGCAAGCAATTTCTCAACACTGCCCAGTCTAGTAGCCACATCAGGATGAGAATCCCCGCTTGTATTGGGGGTTAGACTCAGGCTTGGGGGAGTAGGTGAAGTGAGGCGAGGTGCAGGCCCAGCCACAGGAGGGGCGGGAAGTACCATTAGCGCCTGCTGTGCACAAGGGACGCAGACCCGTGCATTGTCACCGCTGATAGGCGAGACCCCACAAGCTACACACAGCCGGGCTTGTCCCGAGGAAACCCCGTTCACAATATCCTGGGATGCCTCCATATGGTGATTAATAGGCACAATAGGCCAGTAGGGATTGACGCTGTAAGCTACCCTGGATGCCCCAAAGACCCCCAGGGAAGTGGGAGTAATTATCCTAGGTCCCCTGGTAATTAACCGGGCCGGGAGAAGCCACTGGATTCGATCGTCTGAAAGACATAATGGGAATAGGGATGTCAGAGCCATGCGCAGTGGACAAAAAAGAAAAACTCGCCCGCGAGGGCACTCACCGACCTAGGGAGGAGGAGGGCCGCAACACATGTGCGCGTGACCAGCAACAAAAGGGCGCCAAGAACCTCGAAGGGCGGGCCATAGCGGCTGTGACGCGGAGCGCGCCAAACCGGGTCCCCGCCCCCCTCGAAGAGCGCGAGGCTCTGAAATAGATTCAAAGATGTCAGAAGAGCGAAGTGTATGGCACACTTAGCAAAAGATTCGCCAATGAAGACGTAGCAGCGTCTGAGGTGCCGCCGCCGCGGCACATTTAGCAATGGAAGGAGTGCGCGTGGCGGCGACAGATGCAATTGAAGTTTTAACAGCGCAGCACTGACACCAGGAATACCAGTCAAGGACAGTACTAAGGCCATGTAAAATACACTGACCCACCCCCCCCCTTTTTTTCCTCCCGGACTACGGAGGGAACGAGGGAGGATGGCGACCCTTTGTACAGGGCCCACCGCTACACGGGGCTATCGCGGGAGGGGCATCCTCTAGAGGATCACCATCAGCCTAAACCACCTACCCTTTGGTGGGGGACTGCGGTGGAGCATGGCTCCATAAGAACACAAGGTGCTGCCTACCTTCACCCGACCGACGCAGCCCGAGCTGGGAGGCACATCACAGGGAGGACGGGTGGGAATAGTCCAACAGGGCCGCAGGCTTTGATAGCCCCGCTCACCTGCGAGAGAGTGATACTTCATGTCTTCGCAGTCAGCACTGCAGAGAAATCTGGGGATTTGTGGGAGGTCCCTGGGTATATGAAGGGCCGGGAGGAGCCTGTTTTTGCATGCTTCTGCAGTACAGCGCCATCTGGCCGAGGATTACCCAAGTGTAAATATTATATCTGGAGCAGGACGTACTGTATACTAAGAATATTTAAATAAGAAGGTGTGATCATTAGGGCAGTGACAGGGCTGACCGGAAGGGGGGCAGCATTGGGGGTGGGGACACAATTTGCTCATAGTCTCCCATAGAGTCCTGTGAGCTGCAGCTCCAGGATGGAAGGGAAGTGCACTGCCAACCCTAGAACCAACATCACCCCTGAAACTGGACTCAATGGGATTGAACCTGTGAGCTGGGAGAAGGTAAGTGCCCTTTCTCCTCAGCATGGACTGTCACTATTACAAAACTTGCAAAATCTACACAATCACAGCTTAAAAACGAAAAAAAAAAAACAAAAACCTACCTCTGCTGCCGAGAGCTCTTTATCCGCCTGGGGTTTGCTGTATTTCTCCTGCATGAAGGGAATCCAAGAGTGTTTGCACTCCTTTAGATATGGAGTAACATCAGCAGTGCCCACAGCGTAGCCACAAATACCGTCCTCGTCTTCCAGAACAAAGCAATAGTCCAGGCTGTGAGACAAAAGGCCACCCACAAGCCTTTATGGGGGGGGGGGGGGGGGGATATTACAGCATTAATGAATCATAAGCAGAGAGTGTTTCGGTACAATCTTTACAGAATTATGACAATACATACAAGCTTTATTGTTTAAGTGGACCATTCGTTTGCTAACATTCAGAATCTGGGGCATCCAGGGGCAGCCCCCCCTGCAAATCACCCCCAGAACGCCCGCAATTCTTACCTGCAGCCCTATGATTGGCCGTCGGCGGTCTCATTGGTGGGACCTTTCAGGAGCCAAAACAGGGAATGTGACCATGACCCACGTGAACGCCGACAGCCAATCGCGGGGTTGCATCCTCAGTCGAGTATCGAGGGACCAGAAGAATTTGAGACACTCTGGAGGGTGATGTATGGGGGCATAAGTGGACCATGGGTGGACGGGTGTTGAGCTCATTGCAAGGCCAAGAAGCAGAAGCATGGAGCTAAGCAGATCAGGTTAGCAGTCCTGAAAAGAGGGTGGTTTTAGGGAACATTAAAGGATGTATGACCATGAGGTCCACTGGCTGTCACATACATTTAAAGCCATTTCTGGGTCCTCCTCTCATCCCCCAGAGCACCCCCCCCCCCCGGAACAGCCATGGGGTTGCTGGGGGCTCAGTATTGGCCAGTTTTCAAAGAAAAACGGGTTTCGGCACCGTTGACGATCACTGATTAGTTGTTCTCAAAAAGAGTTGTAGGAGCCGCTGGGAAAGCGGAGTTTACCGGCGACCCTGGGCGTTTCTAACAGCGGGGCATTTTTTTGATTCTAGGGCCTACTCACTGGGGTTTTGCTCCACTTTAAATATTATTGTCTGACTGGCCAAAATGCAGGGAGCACAGGACAAAGGAGTTTTAATTCGTTGACCATCAAAGCAGAGCCCAGGGGGAGAATGCCCCGCTGTGTGCCGTTCACCAATAAAAACTCGCCGTAGCCCATGCATGCGCCATTGGAGCCTTGGGCAAAAGCCCACACATGCGTAGTTGGATCCTGAATTTATGGGCGAACAGTGGGGTTTCACACATCCCAAGTTGGCAGATTCTTTCAGATTCCAGGTCGGCCACTGCTGGGATTTGTTCTGCTTTAAGTGAATGTTGTTTAGCCGCTTTTGATACTTCTATGCTGTGTGGAGCAAGCTTTACATGTCCAAGTTTTTGGACAGGTGAGTTTTTATGGGTGAACAGGCAAGTTTAAAGTGGACCAACACCGAGAGGTGATCGGCCCGGAAATCTATAAGATTCCCGGGCCGATCACCTCCCACCCCGCGGAACATCCGAGATCGGGATGTCCCGCGGGGTGAAACCCCCCCAAACACCCCGAATCACCTACCTTCTCTTCCGCCGCCGCCTCCCTCGCGCCCCTCTAGGCGTGCGCGCCCACGCGCCGGCCGTCTGTGAATGGCCGGCACGGGCGCGCGCCGAAACTGACGCGAGGGAGGCGGCGGAAGCCGCTTGGACGTTCCTGTTCCCCGCCTGGACGTTGGCAGGGATTGGGCCGGGCAGTCACGTGGGAGCGGGGAGAGGTGAGTTTATTGGGGTTTCTGGGGGGTTTCACACATCGGGGCACCCCCGATCGGGGTGCCCCGCCGAAGTGGACCAAAACCCAGGATAGTCAAAATCCTGGGTGTTGGTCCACTTTAACACTGCATCCCAATTCAGGGGGCACAGAACAAAACTCGGGAAAATCAAATTTCTGTGTTTTGTTCTGCTTAAAGAGGTGAGGCGGCTGTGGGATTTTATTAAGCCCTTTAATGGACAGTCCGATTAAATACTCACCTATCTCCTATCAGGTCAGGCTGACTTTCAAATGGTAGATCATCCATGGCATCATCGTACATTTCTCGGCAGATCTTGTACACTGAAGCCTATATAATCAAAAACAAAGATATTAGTGGTATGAATGAGCACATAGCAGCCAACCACAAGAAAGCAGGCCTAACCCATCCCCGACGGCCCTGCTGCAAGTAGTCAAGCCACCTATTATTCAAATAGAACGTGTCCAAAGGCGGGCAACAAAAATGGTGGAAGGACAGTCTGGAGGAAAGAAGGGAGAGGGGGGACATTATTGAGACCTTTATATATGTGACAGGATTGAATAAAGTTCAGGAGTGCTTTTAAGAAGAAACTTAATGATAGAACAAGGGGGCACAACCTGAAGCTAGTTGGAGGGAAGATCAGGAGCAATGTTAGAAAATATTATTTTACAGAAAGAGTAGTAAATGCTTGGAACAAACTTCCAGCAGAGGTAGATGAAAAATCAACGGTCACTGAATTTAAACATGCCTGGGATAAGCACACATCTATCCTAAGATAAAGAGTACATACATACATATACATAAGGGCAGACTAGATGGAGACTATAGTACTCAGAAGGATCAAGGTCCTGCATATCAGCAGAGTCATCGGTATCGTTAGGAACCGGAGAGCCAGGAGGCGTCAGGGACCGCTTCTTACCAGGGCCCATATGCTCCGCCAATCCAGACAGCACCTGCTCCGCCGTAGGCAGCACGCGCGGCACGGTTTGCAGGTCATCCCCGCTCGAGTGGGACTCATCAGGAGTGATTTTTAGGTCCGGGGAGACGGGTGTATTGAAGGAAGGTGCAGCCACTGGCAGACCTGCCTGTTCAGCGCACGGTCCGCAGACCCATGATCTGTCAGCCTCAGCCTGGGGCTGACCACACACTGCACACAGCCGGTCTTGTCCCAGAGGGACCCGGGTACATAATTCTGAGATGCCTCCATATGGTGATTATCTGAAGCTGCCGTCTAGGCAGTTGTTAATGAAAAGACAAATGGCTCGCAACTGTATAGCAATAAAAACCAAAGGCCTTAACCTGTTACTTCACACTAGGACTGCCCCACATAGCCCCCCGAGTTACGGGAGGAAGCGAGGGGGAAGAGGACCAGCGTCCATGGACTAAATCTGTGAGGGGCACGGGCAACAATGCGGGAGGGGCATCCACTAGAGGCTCACCATCGGCCTAACCGCCTACCCTATGGTGGGGGATTGCCGTGGAGCGTGGCTCCGTTCAGCACACAAGGTGCTGCCTACCTTCACCCGACCCACGCAGCCCAGGCTGGGAGGCATATTCTTCTCAAAGAGGACGGGTGGAAATAGTCCCGCAGGGCCTCGGCTGTAAAGCCCCGCTCGCCTGCGAGAGCGTGATATCTTCATGTCTTCGCAGTTCAG